>OY039068.1:13600000-14200000 GCA_955850985.1 Elophila nymphaeata | reverse complement strand
CTTTGTCATTGTTTAGATATGGCCACTGACAATACTTAACAAATGTATAGGCAATATGGAAGGGATTACGATCATCTTACTTTTCGAAGGGTTGTCGAAAACCAAGAAGAAAAATGATAAGCGTGGATCTTGTCCCTCTTTCTACTCATAGGGAGAGTTATAAATTTGACACATTGGACCATACTATTTAATAAAAAGAAATAAATTTTACTCGTAAGGTCTGTAAAAAGAAAACTAATTCCCTTTGTAGGCAGTGTGATGTTGATTTACATCCTGAAAATTATTTATTAGCGTATCATACTCCTATTTAAGTTAAATATATCATAAAAATAAATGAAAACAATTTAATATTTTTTTTTAATCCAATCCTATCCTTAGCCGTTAGTACCACAGTATAGTAGTGCATTCTCCTACCAGGTGTTATAACACCACCCATTTTCCGGCTTTCCCAAACGTCTTTGATTTTTTTCATGATTTTTCTCGTAACTTTAGAAGTATAAATAACAACATACTAAAATATTATGAAGATCCGTGATGGCAAATAATTTCAGGAGTATCTGGGTTAATAAAAACGTGGATAAATAAACTGTGTACCCCCTTTGAGCATATTATTGTGCGCACAAATATTGAGTATGCCAAATCTCAGACATTTGGCATTAATAATTGGGGTTAAAGTATGAAATTGCCGATTTTTTCCTCATTATTCATTAGTGTACAATTCCTTTAATACAATAGCTGTGTCCATTATTCTTTTTTATTTTAAACTTCATTACAAGGACTTATATTTATGTATAAAATTATGTTCTTATTTATATTTTTTCCACTAGAAATACATCTTCAAAAACAGCTCGTCCTAAGAGGTGTCCGTCTCCGCTATAAAAATATGAATATTTTTTTACAGGTATCAATTCTCAATTTTTTTCTCTAAGTATCCTATAGCTTAATATTGTCTAAATATATCCACAAAATTACACAAAATTTAGATTTGTAGTTCCTTAAAAAATCGCAATTATATTTGTATGAAAAATTAATTTTCGTTAAATTCTCCATACAAAACGGCAATTTCATACTTAAACCCCTAATATTTATTGTTTCCAAAATTACATGGGCGGTTACAATTTTGGACCCTGCTGGGCACAACAATTTCATAAGTAGCTATATTAAAAACAATTTCAAATTATTAAATTATATTATAAATATATAGGTAGTTAACTAAGTTATTGTGTTACATTATAAGAAATAAGAGGGTTAAATATTAAATAAAAAATAATAATTATTAGAAGTTTATCATAATTTTATTCAAAATAAAAGCTACTATAAACTTTTTGTTGTCCACAATTTTCATAGCATGCCAAAATCCACCTTCTTGGCAATAAATTTCAGATTTTAGTTTCAAACTTATGCATTATATTCGAAACTTAAGTTTCTTGGATAAGTTTGACCTGGTGTTTGGTGCATTTAATTTGAACTCGGTAAATTTCATAACTACTGCTAGTATATTTATGGATATATTACTTACTCAGTTCTAATTACCGGGTATAGTATAACGGGTGTGAAAGACATAAACAGTCAAACAAGAACCATGTATTCTGCTCACCATCATAACATTTTTTTCCTTTAGACTATACCTGGGAAATTGATAGTTACGATTTTATTGAAAGTCAAACTCATAAATTTCTTTTTCATTTTTTTTATGAAAACGTATTCTATACGTTATTTCTTATTTATTGTCCAAAGAAACATTATAATTTTTTTTAGTATTTCATAACAAAAAATGGCTTCAAAACGTTAGCGTTAAATGTAGCTCACTCGATGCGCACGAACACTATAACGAACGGGGCCGGCGTCTGTCAAAATTATCGCGGTTTTGCGAGTTGCGTGAGAGTTGAGCCCTTTACATTGCGCGGTACAATTTGCAATTTTCTTTAACACCAAAAAATAAAAATCATTTCCCAGCAATATTTTTTTGAAATATGTCTTATTTTGATGTATAGAATACATGGTTCTCGTTTGACTGTTCATGTCTTTTACACCCAGTATGTATTGTAGTGCTCATAAATACGTCTCAATATTTGTTTTTCTTTTCATTCATAAACATCTTTTAAAAATAGCACATCTACTCAAGATCAAGACTTGTTTGATTAAAATATTAGTTATAATAGGACACCCTTGACAAAAAAATATTAAGAATATTTTTTAACTTTGAGATGACCAAAATCCTTTAAAAATATTTAAGAAAAACTTTAAGAACAAAAGCTTTAAAAAACTTTAAGATGAATTTATAACAATAATTTTCATTGGATTAAAAAAAGGTAGGACCCATGAAAAAAAAAGCTAAACTGCTTTTTTTCTGAAAATCTTTTGAATTTTTGAAAAAGTTTTACCAATTTAATAGAATTATTCAAAAGGATGGAAAGTATAACTTTAGGATTCGATTGCTTGAAAAGTGCATTCGGTCTTTGAGAGAGGCAATAGTGGTTTTATATTAAAGAAAGGATATATCAAGCGAAATAGTGTTTTAAGCTTTGTTATTACTACTCATAGGATAATTTATTTTATATTAGTATTAGATCAATGTCAAAAATGGAATCCACATTGGAGGATTCCATTTTTATTATTACAATTTTAGCAAAAAAAATCCACTATTCATAGGTATCGAAAACTTTGACTGCAAAAAAACTAGCATTACGAAACTGCTTATTTAGGTAGGTACTGTCAAATTTGCTTTCTCAATACATACATAAAATCACGATTGTTATCCCAAAAGTGAGCTTTTGCAAACATTTGGTTAACCATAAAACGACATCTGGCAGTATAAGTCATGCAGTGCCTCAAAATAGTACCTAATAGGTTGCTTGTCACCTACGTCAAAAGGGCATCAAACCTAAAATGTAACTAAACTTTCAGTGTACCAACAACCAGAACAGATTTAAAACTATAAAAAAGCTACTCGCAGCTGGGTATTGGTTGGTTTCTATGGTCAAATAAAGCTGACGCCACACCGCGAACGGGACGGGCCGTCGACGTGTGCGTGGCGAATGTCCGCCGTCCCGTCGAGCAGAACGGCGCGGTGTGACGTCCTCGACGTTTTTTCCTATATAACGCTCCAGCGTCACGCACACGCCGATGTCGACGGCCCGCCCCGCGTCACGCGCACAGTTGTAATTTTATCTTACCGGCCTGGGGGCTATTCGCTAACTTTTTTTGACAGTTGAAAGTGATGATCACTGAGTGGATTACATATTCATTGCTGCTTTTACATGACAAGTGCCATAATAGCGTGTCGTGTTAAACAGCAATGGATATTTACACAGTGATCATCACTTTCAACGGTCAAAAAAAGTTAGCGAGAGGCCTACTGATCTTGAAGAAAAGACTGACCTTTTCTTCGCAGCGCTCCATCTGCACTTTTTTAACACGCATATTTATTAGGTTCATCTGTATGTTTGTAACTCCTGTATTTGTATGTAACTGACTCGTTTTTTCATCGGCGGTTATAATTCGCACTAAAAAGTGAATAATAAAATAATAGTAAAACAAAAACTAAAAAACACGCTTTAATATAAAATCGGTCTGAAAAGTGACTTTTTAGTAAGTACCTATAGAAAAATAACTTTTTAGTAAGTATAGAAGCTAAATGATGAACGAATAGTATAATTACTATTTACTTAGAGAAAAGCACCCCGCTTTTCGTTCATAATTTAGTTTCTATTCTAAAAAGTTATTTTTCGCATTTTAGTCCGATTTAATATAAAAGTATATTTTTTTTAGTTTTTTTTAAACTAATATTTTATTATCCACTTTTTATTTAGTCTGAGTCCTACGTATCGAAAAAGTTTACGAGTAAATATTATTTTTTTTATTAAGAATCCATAGTAGAGAGTCCGCAATTTGCTCGCGTAACAAATGTTACAAGTTATTCTGTAAACCAAGCATTATAGTCGCGAGCACAGCTACTAAACTTCACATATTCATTTAATGTCTCTCTCCAAATGTTTGGTTCGCAAATAATGTGACCAAATTTACGACGCGAGTACAATAAGTTTGCTCAACCAACACTCGTTCATGACACGAATGCTCCAGTCAGTACGTCTATTAAAAAGCTGTCTACAATGCACAGTGCACAGCGTAAAAGGGAATCCACGTGTCTGTCCGTCTGTGTGACCTAACTACGGTAATTTTGAGAACTACTAATATGGATTTTTACATACATGAAAACTGCATAGTTTTCACTATCAAGATTTGCATACCTATATAGCAAAACAAATATTATTAAGGCAAAGCCAGGTCGTTAGCCTTTTGACTGTGAGAGTGTAATATGCAGGTAAACATTGTATGTAAATTTTAAATTATAATTTTAGTAAAACATCTCACCTTTGTGCAATATGTGACAGCTAAGGTATTAATCAAGGCAGGTGGCGGTGAGAGCAGAGAGAATCATTTACGATGCCAACACATGAGTAAAAGTGTTGTTTAGTACCTACCTACTACTACTAGTGGTCGCTCGTGGCTTTGCTCTTGTCATTATCGATCATCGCACCAAAACGAATCTATTAAACGTTCTAGGGTCTTAAACTATCTCCATACCAGATTTCATCGAAATCGGTCCAGTAGTTTAGACGTGAAAGCGTAATGACTGAGTTATTTTAGCGCTTAGAATAATAGTAGTATTAATTAGTAGGGATTAATAAACAAATGTAGCCTATTTAATTGTTTATTTTTTACTATGCTCTAACAAATTATATAGCCCAAATTAAGTTCTTAATACAAACATAATTTTCTTTGTAAAGAAACTAAATAAATCATATATAATTCCCGTGTCACGATGTTTGTCCGGGATGAACTCCGAAACTAACAATCCGATTTTAACTTTTTTTAATAAGTGTGTTTGTTCCAAATTGAGAGATAGGATAGTTTTCCTAGATAGTCCTCATTTTTTTATTACAAAATTAATGTTATAGGACAGTAGTATGACATTACCACAGCAACGCGTGGCCGGAACAGCTAGTAGTCTATAAAAACCATAACTCGACAACGATTACAAGTTCATTCATATCATAAGTATTGGCCTTTTCCTGGCACCGAAACCATTGAAACCGTGGTCAAGCATTGTCGTATATTGTAAGTAAGCTCGGAAAATTTCTGGCTGTACCATATAACATAGTAGGTATACGTATTATAATTTCGATTTGGTGAAATGGCGCACAATATGTACGCCGATCCCAAAACTGCCCCCTAAGGGCTTAAGAGGGTACCGGTGGGTTTTAGCGGAGTAGGACCGGCGCTATTCCGCGCCGGTGAGTCCTGCACACGCCGTACGCCCAGCCAGCGTGCGGTATGGTCCGTAAATAGATTTCCCATCATCACAAAAATAAGGTACAAGTAAGGTACATAGCATAAAAGATTGCAGAAAAATTTTAAAAACCCGAATTTTGACGGCTAAAGCTATAATACCGGTTAGTAATGTTATATTTTTTTTATGTTACGAGGTGACAAACCAGCTTGCGGCCCACCTGATGTTAAGTGGTCACCGCCGCCTATAGACACTTGCAATATTAAGTATAAATCACTTAATACCGCAAGTGCGTTTGCTATCCTAAGGGACTAAGATGATATGCCCTCCATGCCCCTAATTACACTGGCTACCTTTCCCTTCAATCCGAAACACAGCGAACTGCTTCACGGCAGAAATAAGAAAGGCGGTGGTACCTACCCAGACGATCCTACATATGGGTCTACCACCTAGTAAATTATTTTGATAATTTATTTAAAAGGAACAAAATTGATGACGATGAATACAAATAAGTTGCTGTAATTATTTACCTAAGGAAGGTAAATTTTACTACCCTTCTCGAATAAATAATCAAAAAACTTACAATTTTATATATTGAAAGTCAGTTGAAAGAACTTTGCCTTAATAAGAGTTTTTATGGATGAAACATAGTATACGTTTTTGAAATATGATGTGAGATCGCTGTCTCCAGAGGTTACCCGCTGCCGCTACTTTTTATTTCCCATCACACTCACAGTAAAACTCTGTTAATAAATAACAGATCAGCTAGGATATTACAATGATTAATGTAAGTAAACGAGATGAAAAATTACACAACTTGTATTACAACTGCCGTGTCTTGTCATAACAAAGAGACTTTTTGTGAAGATACTTTTTTGACTGCGATCATTATACCCAGCGTCGTTACATATTTTGTAACCAGACCAGAGACTGTCAGCTGTAAGATCAGTTGATAAAGTATCAATGGATGATATTGTTAATTGAGGATCGATTTGGTGTCCACTAATACTTTCTTTCTACTCTTTGAATTTATCTCACCGGATTGTATGCGATGATAAGACCGGAAGATGGAAGCCAGTTTCCCCCGAACCCTTAAAACTTGAGGTAAGTACTGTTCGTCCTGGTATCCCTATGTCATTACAAACTGTCGACGTGTCTACTGCTGAGATTCCCAAAGTTTATGTAATTATTAAAGTGTATATGAAATGATTTGGTTCATTGACAAATATATTTGTATAGTAAAGCATACGATTTAGTAGCACGATGCCTACTATCGCCCTTAGTTGACTTTTCAATAACTTCAAACAATTCGTAGTGAAGCACCATGACAACTTTATGGAAGCTTCATATATAACATCGCACTTTGCCTACTTTTTTACTTTTATCGCAGTTATATCGCATTTTGCAACCTTTGTGGAAAATAGTATCTCGCGATAGGTATACTGTGTACTTAAGTATTATTGTGCTCAAAAGAGTTATTCGCGATGGTGGTTATAACATCATTATAATTCTCATTTTTGTCCAAAATTTCCAGCTAACTAAGTTTTAAAAGCAAAGACGGTAGGTATATTGTATTTGTTTTTACTTACTAGCAAGATTTCAATATGTCATCATCATCATAACAGCCTTTATAATTCGACCCGATTGCTAGGACACAAGGAATAGAAGGCCCTGTCATGGAAGAAGGTATAGGCAGTAGTCCTACACGCTTACCCGATGCTGATTGGTGGATTATGATGATCAAACCCTTTTGCTGGTTCATTAGTAGCTTTCTACGACACCCATTGGAGGATATGGGGTGATGCTATTCTATTCTGCCGGCATCACACGGCGAATTTCAACGTTCAATATAAAAAAATACTATCGGTAGAATGGTTATTGAAAGTCAGCGTAAATCGACATGGCAGCATAAGGTAATAAGTAATCCTTGAAAACCACTTTGCATTGAATACTGTCTTCCTACGTTAACTCATAATGCAGATATAACGAGTATGAAGACCTAAGCTAATAAATCAGAGTGCCAAATTGCTAGGTTTCTCTTTACAATACGAATATTAGCATTGCAATCCAATTTCATTGTTTAAACAATGAGATTGAATATCTAGAGTTCACTGCAAAAATCCATTCCGAAAATGTGGGTATGTGGGTTTCTAATGGCTTGGATGTTGAATAATATATGTTATTTACGATGATGATTGGCGCCGTGTAGTCCCAAAGCGCTGCGCCTGCTGCAGGTGGCATATCTCGCCGGCAGCACGAGTCTCCACTACCGTATTTGTCGCTGTAAAACTAAAAAGACGAAATAATTTATCCCCAAAAATATGATTTGGAAGTTTCTTCGATAATTATCTTTCTTCTTCTTTCTTTAAATAAATGGCGTTAGCGATATATGTATAACGCATTTCGCCAATGTCAAGTAAAAATGCACTTAGAGTAACAAACAATTGTACGGTAGATTGAGGTTAAAAATGGAGTCTCTCAACACGAGTTTTTACAACAAGAACTCGGGAGAAACTCTAATTATCTTTTCGTGGTCGTTGTTTCCACATTGTAAATAGATCAAACTGTCTCATGGTTTTCATTGACAGATCACATGAAACAATTTAACAAAATATCGATGTAGTAAGTACTTAGGCTCTTCACTTTGTTCACCAAACCATACTATCAGGTTCATATTGACAGCATATTATACTCGAACATAAAACAATTAACTCATCTACTTCAGGACTTACTAGAGTAGTCAGTACAAATCAAGGTTAACATCAAGATGAATACCATATTAATTGTCTCTGCTAAATTGTAATACCGATCATCGTTAATTTTTGTTGTATATTTTGAAACATTTCAAAAGGATTATTTGAAATGACCAAGCTCACCGATTTAACAAACAGTCGTGTGGCCGCCCCTTTTCCAATAGTCGGACGAAGTTATAAGCATACTATAATTAGTGAGAAACGACACATGTAAATTGTTCCACCATTGCGGTTCGCTACAAAATCACGGAAAATGTTTGTATTTATCTACATCCTATTCTATGGAATTAATATTTTGTGTATGTTCGGCTTCCATGGAGTGTTTTTTTGTTCTAGAAAAATGGAAAACCCGTAAGGCAACCAGCAGTCCATGTGTGCCTTTTTTCAATGTTAAGTGGATTAAGATAGAGCAGCCAATCTATATAATAAAAATAGACAAGTCCTTATATGTCTTATAAACTTATAATGGAATTTAAATTAAAAAAATAATAATGCATGGGTGTCTCAGAAGTAGATTAATACTTTCTTACCTTGTCATAATAATAAATACTCGAAGTTCATAAATTTCATGAATCTAAAATCTGCTTCTGAAGGTCAATTGTACCTATCCACACGAACCCTACATACTTACCTACCACATCGCAAAAACGATTTAGGATATACGACATTCGGTCGGTCATATTTCACGCACATTTTATTAAGAGTGATATATTAGAACTGAACGTGACGATTTCCACTACTTATACCGCGTACATTCGCAAACTAACACCAATCAAGAACATTTTTTTCCACGCTCGCACCAATTATTATCTATCCCAAGTGCGGGTATCATTAGGAACTGTGTTATGAATACTAGATAATAGACAAATATACATAATAAATTACTACATAAATGGCCATTGCTCGTGAACAAATGTTGGTGTTCATCACACAAACATTTGCTTCTACATTTGCAACATAATTCGTTGACTTTAACCTGTTTGTATATTTCCGATGTAGCTAAATTTGTACGAAGTTATCCTTATTTCTATGCTAAACCAATTGCAAACCCTCGACTGCGGTCAAGGGATATCAATCGACTTGTAATGCCACTGAATGGTAATTGCAGGTCTGCAATGTATGACAAAAACTTTTTTTGTATGACTGTGAGAATTTATAATGCTATCCTACTTTGTATACGAGAGTTGCCAATGACTATGTTCCTGAAGAAACTCCGTATATGGTTAAATGGCAAATGTTACTACCATTTAAAGGAATATTTTGATGATAACAAGATTATTATGATCTAGGAAATGATTTTGTAATTAGGTACATTCATTGACATTATTAAATTAAATTAAAGAGGACATTGATATTAATATTTAATGACTTGTGTATTGTTTGACATTTTTGTAATTATTTTCATTATATTAATTTTAATTTGACCCGAAATAAATTTGCATGCCGCTTTATGGTGAAACATGTTAAGCTTTAGTTAATAAATTATTGTAACATCTATATGTAAACCATGTTTTATGCAAAAAAAACTATTTGATTTGATTTGATTTCTACCGGGGAGCCCTTGATGTAGCATTATTAACCACTCCACCACAACGGCGTCGATTTATGCCGACACTATAAAACATACAAAGTAATTAATACTTAGTTTACCTACAAGGTCTATTATGTATGCTGCACTGAGCTGTCAAAAGATATAATTATATATTTGACTTTTTATTGGTCTGAGATTTGAAAGCGGTAAAATTGAAAATTGACTCCTTATGTATTTTGTCTGCAGCATAGTTTGCACACGAGTCAGGTATACAACCCAGTCTTATAGACAATGTTCTACAAGTATCATCGTGTTGCTTGTAACTATCGATTATTGACTAATTGGCAGTAGCATGGTGTTCACCTTAGGCTGTATTTTCATCTCTTAGCCTATATATTTTCCTTTTTTAGCCTATACCTACTCGATGCGACATTTTAAATAAGTAATAGCTATTGTACCTTAAGGTATCACGATTAACAATTTTCTTTTTCCATGCATTCGGGTAAAAACAACATTTCTAACCATGGATAAAAAATAGAATAGAATAGAATTAAACTTTATTGCACATCGACACAAATATCAAAGATTACATACTTGACAATAATTTCCATTACAATGCACAATGGGCGGCCTAATCGCTAAGAGCGATCTCTTCCAGGCAAGCTTTGGTTGGACAGGATTAAAACAAAAAGCAAAGGAAGAAAAAAATGATAAGGAGTACTTTTCTAATAGTCAAAATATTAAAAACCCACTATAAAATTCTCAGATTCTCAACGTCATACACATATTAAATATTTTTATGTAAAGACTTGCTGTAATTGATCATCAACATGGATGCTTATCCATAAAAAATACCTCTTAAAACTATGAATAATAGATAATATTTTGAATCACGGACATAATAATCAGACTGATGAGCGCCAGGATCTTCAGCTCGAGATGAAATAAAGAGAAGAAATCTTAATAAGAGAGCGTATTTCTTCCTTAAATTCGTCTGCTCGTTTGTTTCCTTTTCTATAAAAATGAATCCCTTTTTTACATAACCTGTTGGATATCTAGTTATATTCTTCATTTCATGTGCTTATCATTTATAAAACAATGCAATCCTTTGTATGTTATACCTTGGAGTTGCATTGGTCCCGGCTCCGACTAGGTTTACGAGCTGCAACGGCGTTCCTCGAGTCTCCAGTGTGAAGTGCGCGCCATTTCAGAGATGGCAAAAATCGATTGCGTGTCGATGGTAATAAGTCATTATCATATTTCTAACTACATAATTTAATTTGCTAATAAAAGATCTCTTGAAGCAATGGTCTTGCGATTAGTTTTTGTTTATTTTATAATAGGTAGACCTTAGATTATACACCTGGTAAATAATCTAAGAGGTACTCGAATAACTACTTCGTAACCGAATAGCATGCTGTCATTGTGTACAAATATGTCACTCGTGCTATACTATCCATATCATTTACCCTACATTTACCTTTATCAGTAAAAGTTCCAAAAATCTAACTCAAGAAAGGCTCTACGAAATTTTAGTAATATTTGACTGTTTGAGATACTTGTTCGGGACAGACATAAAAAAGAGATTTAAAATCAATGTTCAAAGTTACTTCTCGGAGAGGGACCAAAAGTTGAACTAGACAAGGAAAATCCTGAATATTTACAACGTCATATAACTAAATAAATAAATAATTTAGTATCTTATGTGCCTATATAGTTGTTCTTTTCCTTTGTAATCATAAATACTTGTATTTTTTTACCACAAACCACAGCAGATTTATTAAAATTTTAACACGTAATATTTAACTAACAAGCAATATTCTATCCTACTGTAATTGGCACACATCATAAAACAGATTATTACATAATTTCGGATAACAATAATACCGTTAAAAGGTCTAAACACGACAAACCGCCAACCAAATTATTAAATAATAAAAATAAATTATTCCGATTATTAAATTTCTTCACTCGACTAGATGCAACATCCCTATTCTGAATCCACCGACGATAAATACGGGGCCAAACGAGGAATAAAATCTCCTGCTCTGTGCGCTGCGACAATGAATTTATATAAAATAGAGCTCGGAAATGGAGAGGTAGAAATTCGCGTTAAATTAAGGATTGATGATCGACGCTGGGGTTTATGGCATTTGAAAATGAAAATTTCAGTGGTAGGTAGTAAAATTTAGATATGCATACTTGTTCATGCGATTCCAATTAAGTGCTTAGATGCTTGTAACTCTTATGTCGCCAACCCTGTCTAAACCAAAGGTACATTACAAAGGCCATATGGAACAAGCTCCCCTGTTACTAATATAAGGCTTCTTCTTTGAGCTCTGACAACATTATTTACCTCACAAACACAACGCAGAGTTATTTGATAGCCATTTTCTGCCAAGGTGCTCCGAAGAAAATATTCTTGAGAGATATTTATCACTATATTACCTATGTGTTTTAACATGTAATGATAGATAGGTATCTCTCAAGAATATCAAGACATCTTAAAACAGTCCAAGCGATTACTGCGCGCTTACATTGTTCTTCAAAACTGATTCATGCGCGTAGCCACTAAGGGGACGATTCCACATGATAAATGTAGACCTTCGTAGACACTTTAAACTTCCCTTTATAGCCGAATTCATAAAAAACGCGTCTAGCCTTCATAAGGTTTTTTATCATTCATTTTCTTTTAGTTCGAGCGGCGAAATACAGTTCGATCAGTGATACCATAGACCTAGAAATTTTTAGATTGTTCAGGACGATCCTATTACGAGCGCCAATGCGCTACTTCCAAATCGTAATTCACATATCAATTTAGAAATAGAAATATCAAGCGCCAATGCGCTACTTCCAAATCGTAATTCACAATCGTTATGCACAGGAGGTTATAAAACATCTTTGCTAAAAAAAAGTGTTATGTGTATGGCAACTTCAATATACAATAAGATACCCAAGAATATTAAGGAGGAATCTTTATGTAATTTTAAGAAACGTCTTACTTTGTTCCTAATCAACAAATGTTATTATTCTGTTAGGCAATTCTTGGAGGACAAATCACTGGCTTTAACATAATTGTAAACGACTTTATAACGGACCAATGCAATCTGACAGCAAAAAAATGTATTTATATTTACGTTTAATTATTTAATTTTGAAATTGACATTAAAATCAAATTTTATTATCCTAATTAATTAGACATTATTTACTTGATTATTATTAATTATTATTATTCAATACTATTGACATTGACATATATATACTTAGCTTTTATTATATAATTATTTGATTTTGTTGTCATTAATGTAGTTTAGATTTCACAATTAATATAAATTCATTCTGCTTTTGACATGCATGTTTATGATTAATCTTTAATGAAATTTTTAAAACCTTTAAACAATATTTGTATGCTATTGATGGCAAAAACATGTAAGGACGACTGTAAAACTGTACTGTAACAACTGAATTTGTATACTCATGTTTTAACGAATAAAGAATTATTATTATTATTACATAGCGCAACTCACACTCACGCACTGGTATCTCAACACATCGTATTCAAATTTTGAATTCATATCTACGTTAATTCTACGCTCTTATGGTGAAGGAAATTATCATGAGGAAACTTGCATACACCTATGAAGAAATTTTTAGGTTGTGTGTGAAGCCGAGCAACCTGGACTTGGCCAGGGTGGTTATCCCTATAGTGGGCGCGCTATGAGCATTTTGCCGCCCTCGCCAAACAAACTTTAATATTTCAGAAAACAATTGCCTGTAAGGTTTGCGCTTTCGAGTAGCTGACATAACTTTCTTTAGGAACTCGTGCCGAAAGGCTAAACACTATTAGTGCGGTGAGGACTCCTAGAGGAGGAGGTTTTTTTTTACAAACTAGGTATCACTTGCTGGTAATTTGCTCACCGCGCGGCCACTCGCGTATGTTAAAATCTCGTCATATATTTCTTGCAAAGTTGAAATGTAGACTATATTTTTTGTTCAATTTATTTTTAAAACTAAAAAACGCTTTTAATGTCAGGGTTTACACATATCACGTGATTAAAACGATAAATGAATAACAATATGGAAGCCCAAATATTGTCTTAGAGGAAATGTATGATTTTAAAGAATGTTGTAAATGCTCATTGCTGTGCAATAATCTTTGCACATACCTATGTTCAGACTCTTTTGCCAGAGCATATCCTGTAGATGTAGATCATATATATTTTTGTTCATTTATTTTCATTTTTTTTAGTATTAATAGGTTAATGTAGGACCAGTTAAAACATTCAATTAAAACGTAACGTTTTCAAAAATCTTTTATTTACCGAAGTTCCTAAAACAGATTTCAATAAATATGTTGATTTACCGCAACTTATTTGTGCTTTACTTAAATTCTGAGAAAATAAATAAATTTGATTGCTTTATACCCACTTAAAATGGTCAATGAAATGCAGAGGCAAAATGCTCCCCACGCGCCCACTAGCCTTTCGCTAAAAGACGCGTCCCCTTTAGGGTTAACTAAGGCATAATCACCCCTAATGTGGGGTAGGCTCGAGCCCACCGAGCCTCTCGGTGGGGATATTATATGAGCTGTTAATGATGATGACATATATTAAAGACGTATTATAAAAGGCGTATACAAATAAATGTTAAAAAATATGAAAAATTAAGCTAAAAATAGAGCTGTGTTTGATAAAGCCATGTTCAAATTTCATCAAGCAGATAAAACAACGTTGTCTGTTTATTTTAATTAATTTAAGAAAGAAATTTTAAATGTCTATAAACAAAATAGTGTCTAAGGACGAAAATTTTGTTGAAAGAATTAAATTCTGCTGAAAATTTCTCTTGTACATAACCTTGAAAGTAACCTTAAAGGCCCTCTTGCTCAGTCAAAACTAAGTAACTGAGTTTTATAGAAAACCACCCAGAGGACCTATATAAAATATTGTACCTAGTTATTGTGTATTAAATCATTTTTAAAGTAGGAAGTCTTTCACTTCATTTAAATATTGAATAATTAAAGAGCTTACTTATTAGCTTAGAGCGAAGAAAAGATGGATAGACTGTGTGAGTGATGACATGCCAAAGAAGGGTTAATGCTGAGATGATGGTTGATCGAGGAGAATGGAAATAAAAAACATATTACGACGTCCCAAATAAAATTGGTAGCTTGAAATAATAAAAACGGGTCTTGTTCACGACTTCGACAATCACTTCGTCGACGTTTCAGCATATCGATGGTATGTGTACGTTATATCACCAGTTGGAGTGAGATCCACTTGGATAGTTTTCTGGAGCTTCGCCAGCCGCTGCCGCGGTACGAGCGCTACGCTCACTCAGGTCGCACTATGTTTTGGTCACAATTCCAACCGAACAAAATCTATTCGATTTGTACGAACGTACTATCGATACAACGTATCGTCGATGTACTGACTCATCGATAGAACGTGGTCGATACAGCGACCCACGATATAGCGTGAAAGGCATCGAATAAAAAGTAACAATAAAATATTCTTAGCATAATCTTTTTTGGCTTCCATCTGGCTTGGTGTCATACTAAAGGTCGTAACACGCTTATCCGCTCGAAAAGAGAACGTCTTTTTTACTATGAACGCTACAGAACAGCGGCTACGAAACTGTTACGGGCCGTAACGTACCGCCTTTTTTTCAGTTTGGGCTTGGACTCATCACCACGGCGGACGGTCCTTGCAAGGTGACTACACCGTGCCGTTCCAGTGATAGGTCCATGCCCTATATATTTTTTGGTTAAAATAAAAGGAATATTGAAAAACTTAATTACAGAAATGTAGCTTGATATTGAAAAACCTAAAATTACAGAAACTTTATTTCATTTCTCAGTATCGATTCCTAGTTTCCTGAAGAGAATCGAAAGAAACTTTTAAATATTTCAAACGAATATAAGTTAAACGAAAATAAACTAAGGGCAGGGTAGGAGAGAAAATAACCTCGATTTTCTATCACAAATTACTCTTTTAAAAATGGAATTACATATTTTTGGTTAAAAGGAGCTTATTTTAAAGTTAATTACTTTTTGTTGTGGGGTATTAAAAATAATAACTATAAGAACGGCGCACACAAATTCGGAACTCCTGGCCACTCGGAATTTCGTATGTGAAATATTTTTTTAATATATCTAAAGAGTATTTAATGAGCAATTACTTACCAATCGTTTTTAGCATCAATGGATTTACTCGCGCGTAAAATTTAAGTAACATGAAAATATTTATGATTGGTTCTTAATCTTTAGGTTAATGGTTGATTTGGATTAATGAAAAGCAGTCTAATATAAAAATGTTTTTGTCTCACCTATTCTTTTAATGTCATAATATCTACGTATGTATTTGTAACCCTATTTCCCTGTGTGATGAAAGTCCTGATGACGGTCGGACCAAGGAAAAACATGTGATGGAAGGTGACTAATTGTAGAACTCCGACGTGTCAACTATGATTAAATCTCTAATTAAATATCTGGATTTGCTTTTAAAACGAATATTATTACTTACTGGTACTTTATTTATGAGACCAGCTAACCAAGAAATTGTCGCTTTTGTAATTATAATATGAATGTTCGCAAATATTAATAAGCACGGTTTGTAGTAACATTATCAGGAATATGCTATCAAAAATTATTAATTTCAATTGTGATAATTCGTTTGCATTAATGAAAGAAAGAAAGAAATACATTTAATGAAGGTTTCGTCAAACTTTTCTATCCTATTTCCATTTCTATATCATCATTAACAGCTCATATAATGTCCCCACCGAGGGGCTCGAGCCTACCCCATATTAGGGGCGATTATGCCTTAGTCAAACACGCTAGCCAAGTACGGGTTGGTCGACTTCACGCACATCCTAAGAATTTCTTCATAGGTGAGATCCTTCACCGTAAAAGCGTCGATTAAACGTACATATGAATTCTAAATTTGAAAATACATTGGTGAAGAAGACTCAAACAAATATTTGACAAAATAAATCACTTTTATTGTGGTCTAATATTATTATGTGAGACTGAAATAAGTGACATAACAGTCTTTTTAAGTTGATTATTAATAAATGTAAAAAAAAAAATACTGGGGTACACCAATACCCCTGGGTACTGTTACTTAATGTCTATGACGGGTCCGGTTCTAGGGTTAAGGTTGAAAATCCGTTGGGGAAATCTGACAGTTTTGTATAGCCTGATGTGCTGTTGACTATATCCAACCACTATACATATTATAAGTAAGTAAGTAATAAAAAGCAGATAAATAATTATTTTCGTAGGTAATTCCTCAGATTAAGGTATAATTGTGACAAGAAAATAAATCCATATTTCGCCTTCAATTTTATGAGCAAATTGCCACTTAAGTTGTTATTGCTATTCTTTTATCTTCCAACATTCCAATAACACGAATTTTCAGAACAAATTATTTATAATGTTAGAACTGACAATCGTTCGTGAGTAATTTTCTTTTACAATGTCAATAAAGTACTTGTTCTTAGGTAAAATTATTGTTATAGGATTGAAAGTGAAGTTTTTAGAATCGTAATTTTCATTTTAGTTATTATATTTATTATATTCTTTGGAGAACAAATAACTTTGTTGTTAAGTAATAGGTACATCTAATAGTATTAATTATATCTAATATGACATTATTTTAGAAATTCCCACCATCGCCACCGTACTCTTAAGTATAGCTTGTAATAGATAATGAAAAAACATAACTACATAGGTACTAGGTATCCAAAGTATGAAAGAATACATCTTAATACATATAAATTACATGTCTCATTGTTTGTCCGCGATGGACTCCTAAACTACTTAACCGATTTTAATCAAATTTGTACACCGGGTGCAGTTTGATCCAACTTGACAGATAGGGTAGTTTTTATCTTGATAAGTAGTATTTTTTTACTGCAGAAGCAATGTTATAGGTCAGTAGTATGAAATTACCACAGCAACGCGTGGTCGGGATAGCTAGTAATAATATGTACTTATATTAAGTACACATAAATGACAAATCATGACAAACAGACATGTACACGCAGGAATGTTTCTCTCTCTGCGGTGGTGAAATGGTTCTCACGTGCCTGAATCGAATCCGCACCACTTTGTTTTGTGGCCCGTAGTCAGACCGCACAAATGGGTTTTGTGTACCGCTGCGATTAACAATCTTTAAATACCAGGGTAGTAGACGCTTTCATAGCCAAATATTTATATAATTACTTACTTACTACTAATTACTTATGTTACTAGTTATGTTTTATATGTCGATGTACAAAAAGAATATTCTAATTACTAGCTTCGGCTCGCAAATTCGTCTGCGCAGGATAAATTATAGCCTAGGTTGATCTTATGTATGAACTTACTAGCTTTTGCCTGCGACTTCGTACGCGTGGAATAGTTACTTTAGGCAGCATTTTTTTGTGTAGTACTTATTATGCAAAAAACACACATACAAACTGCCGTGCACTACAGTAAGTGGCATTTTTACAATCTACCATTTTATGTTTTTCCATCCTTTGCTACTTACACGCAACCTTTCATCCCCACATGGGTCAATATTTCAAAAACGCTAAAACAAATATTTGGGTTTCATGGTTTTATCTTCGGTAATGAGAAATCGTATAAAAATTTTCATCTCATATTTCAACCCCTTCATTCCCTTTTTCACAAAAAAGGTAGCTTTTATTCCATTTCGAGGTTTAGTCTATTTTTGTACCAAATTTCATTAAATTCGGTTCAGGTGTTAGACGTGAAAGCGATTAAGCTAAAAAGTCACGTCCACCATCTTGGATTTCAAAATGGATGCTGTATTTTGAATCCTGACTCCGAATACAGCATCCATTTTGAGACCTCCGAAAACTACAAAACTGATACCCATATCAAGTTTAAAATTCGCGACCGCCATCTTGGATCTAGAAATTGATGACGTATTTGGAATCGCGACCCCCGAAAACTACGAAATTTATACCTAAATCGCTTTTATGATAAAAAGGCCCATCTGCCATCTTGGATCTCGACGTAGATGATGTATTTGGAGTTAGGACCCCCGAAAACCTCGAAAATGATACCCATATTCCTATTAAGTTAAAAAGTCAGGTCCGCCATCTTGGATCTCAAAATCGATTTTTTATTCGGAATCAGAATACCCAAAAATCTCGAAAATGATACCTATATCGATTTTACATTAAAAAGTCGCAACCGCCATCTTGGATCTCGAAATAGATGTCGCATTCGGAATCGGGACCCCCTAAAACCACGAAAATGACACCCATATTGACATTTTGTCAAAAAGTCGCGTCCGCCATCTTGGATCTCGAAATAGATGTTTTATTCGTAATCCGGACCCCCAAAAACCACGAAAACGATACCCATATTGAGATTATGTTAAAAATTCGCGTCCGGCATCTTGGATCTCAACAAGAATCGTGTATTATGAATCGGGACCTCAAAAAACCACAAAAATGACACCCATATCGATTTTGTATAAAAAAGTCGTGACCGCCATCTTGGATCTCGAAATAGATGTCGTATTCGGAATCGGGACCCTCAAAAACCACGAAAATGATACCCATATTGACATTTTGTCAAAAAGTCGCGTCCGCCATCTTGGATCTCGAAATGGATGTTTTATTCCTAATCCGGACCCCTAAAAACCACGAAAACGATACTCATATTGACATTATGTTAAAAAGTCGCGTCCGCCATCTTGGATCTCAAAATAGATGGTGTTTTAGGAACCGGGACCTCCGAAAACCACGAAAATGATACCCGTATCGATATTATATTAAAAAGTCACAACCGCCATCTTGGATAGGAACTTTATTTCTTATCAAGTGCCTAATTCAAAGTTTCATGGTTTTATCTTTAACAATGACGAACTTCCATACAAATTTTCATCCCCAATTTCATCCCCACACGGGGCTAAATTTCAAAAATCCTAGAACTAATATTTCTTTCTTTCTTCTTATTAAGTCCCTAATTTCAAAGTATCATGGTTTTATCTTTAACAATGACGAACTCCCATACAAACTTTCATCCACTATTTCACCCCCATACAGGTCAAAATTTCAAAAATCTTAGAACAAATATTTCTTTCTGTCTTATTAAGTGCCTAAATCTTAGAATAAGAACATACTAGAAGGATAGTTCCATACAATATGCCGCTTCAAAACTGACGCAAAAAATTTGTTATGTGTGCTAACGCTTACACACAGATACACGCACACTACTAAAAATTGGTGTGGTCACTAAAATCTCGTCACCCCAAAACCAGGTAATTTAAATAAAACATGAATACTACTTCTGATTTTGAAGTGAAACTTCTTTTTATACGATAGATACATCTTTAGTAATTTGTAAATTCGATGAAACGGAAAAGCCACACCAAAGTTTTTGACGGATAGTTTTAAATAAAATATCAGGGTACCATTTTGGTGGTTTTCGGGGGTCCCGATTAAAAAAAAAATATATATTGAGATCCAAGATGGCGGACGTGACTTTTTAATATAATATCAATATGGGTATCATTTTCGTGGTTTTAGGGGGTCACGATTCTGAATTCAACATCCATTTTGAGATCCAAGATGGCGGTCACAACTTTTTAATAAAATATCAATATGGGTATCATTTTCGTGATTTTCGGCGGCCCAGATTCCAAATACAACATCTATTTTGAGATCCAAGATGGCGGACACAACTTTTTAATATAATATCAATATGGGTATCATTTTCGTGATTTTCGGCGGCCCAGATTCCAAATACAACATCTATTTTGAGATCCAAGATGGCGGACACAACTTTTTAATATAATATCAATATGGGTATCATTTTCGTGGTTTTCGGTGGTCCCGATTCCAAATACAACACCCATTTTGAGATCCAAGATGGCGGACACAACTTTTTAATAAAATATCAATACGGGTATCATTTTTGTGGTTTTCGGGGGTTCCAATTGCGAACAACAACTTTTTTGAGATCCGATATGGCGGATACAACTTTTTGATAAAATATCAATATGGGTATCATTTTTGTGGTATTCGGGGGTCCTGATTACGAATACGACATCTTTTTTGATATCCAAGATGGCGAACGTGACTTTTTGATAAAATATCAATATGGGTATCATTTTCGGGGTTTTCGTGGACGAACACGTCGAAAATGATACCTATGTCGATTTTGTATTAAAAAGTCGCAAATACCATCTTGGATCTAGAAATAGATGTCACATTCGGAATCGGGACCCCCGAAAACCACGAAAATGATACCTATATTGACAAATTATCAAAAAGTCACGTCCGCCATTTTGGATCTCGAATTAGATGTCTTATTCGGACCCCCAAAAACCACGAAAACCATACCCATTTTTACATTATGTTAAAAAGTCGCGTCCGCCATCTTGGATCTCAAAATGGATGGTGTATTAGGAATCGGGACCTCCGAAAACCACGAAAATGATACCCATATTGATATTATATTAAAAAGTTGTGTCCGCCATCTTGGATCTCAAAATAGGTGTTGTATTTGGAATCTGGGCCGCCGAAAACCACGAAAATGATACCCATATTGATATTTTATTAAAATGTTGTGTCCGCCATCTTGGATCTCAAAATGGATGTTGAATTCGGAATCGAGACCTCCGAAAACCACGAAAATGATACCCATATTCATATTATATCAAAAAGTCACGTCCGCCATCTTGGATTTCAAAAAAGATGTTGTATTCGTAATCAGGACCCCCGAAAACCACGAAAATGATACCCATATTGATATTATATCAAAAAGTCGCGTCCGCCATGTCGAACTTCCATACAAACTTTCATCCCCTATTTCAACCCATTCAACCTTTTATTCGCGATAAAAAGTAGCCTATGTCCCACCCCGAGATCTATATTTGTACCAAATTTCATCAAAATCGGTTCAGTGCTTTAGACGTGAAAGCTTAACAGACAGACAGACAGAGTTACTTTCGCATTTATAATATTAGTAGGGATAATTATTTCTACGCTCACACCAATTATCTAGCCCAAATTAAGTATCATTAAGAACTTGTGTTATTATTTACTTTGAATTCCTTTGCTTCGCTCTTGAATCAAAGTAGCGCCCTCGCCGTAAAAGTATAAGTATAAGTAGTAAGGAAAGTATCATACAATCGATAAGGGAGCAAAATAGCTCCCTTATCATACAATCTACTATTTAAAACCGGTCTAGGCGTAGAAACATACATAAAAAAGAAGATTAAGGCGACTTGAAAACCTCCTCCTTTTCTTAAGGCGGTTAAAAATGTCCATACGTTAAGTCAAAACAATCTAATCATCAAAAAAATTTTTTTTTATGTCCTTAGTATTTTTATAGAACAATTAATATGATTAAATTATTGCATTCGACTAAATTCTAAACAAATAAAATAGGTAAAATAATTTCTGTAACTGGCAGCACTCAGTATTTAAAAAATACAAAATAAAATATTTGGTTTTTATTGCTTATAAAGTGAAAATACAATTAAATATTAAAAACTTCCGTGTGAAAAGTAATGTTCTCACTCTTTTTATTTTTTTCAGTTCGATTATTACACCATATAATAGCACAAATCGTCATTTTTTAATAATTTGTTGGAGATGCGTACGGAGTGCGTTGACCTCGAGGACTACGCATAGACTTTCCGTATTGTGCCAGTTAAGGCCTAATATTGGCGGAGCCAAATTGAGTGCCCGGATTCGGTATCTGTATGTTCTTAATCTAAGGCCTAAATACAAAGTTTCATGGTTCTGTCTTCAAAAATGACGAACTTCCAAAAACAAACTTTCATCCCCTATTTCAAACCATTCAACCTTTTTTTCGCAATAAAAAGTAACCTATGTCCTTCCCCGAGATCTAATCTATATTTGTACCAATTTTCATCAAAATCGGTTAAGTGGTTTAGACGTGAAAGCTTAACAGATAGACAGACAGACAGACAGAGTTACTTTCGCATTTATAATATTAGTAAGGATTATTGTAAAGTGTCAATAAATAAAAAACTAAAAAAAATGGTTCTCTGTAAAGTCGGTTTACTGACGATAGTTGAACGTGACAACGTCTTAAGAAAATACTGATGGAATGGTAGCATTTTTCAAAAGAAAAATTTAATTTCATTTGTTTTGCCGGCCTTACATGGAACGCCTCAGAGCGAGGTAACGCCGCATGCGTCATGTTTTTTCGTGCGTGCAGCCGGCTCTATCGAATTATAAGACGTTGTCACGTCAAAATATTTTCCATATGCTGCTATGAATCTAGTCACTAGGTTCAACTTGGTCTGTTTCTTATATGTCACGGGTATGGCATCATCGATACTATATGTCGCATACTCCAAGTTTGGCTTACCACCAGGCTAATCACACACGTGAAATATTGTACTCATACCAGCTTATACCCGCAACTTTGTCTGCACAGGATTAGTATAAATGTTATTGTGATGTATGAGCTAAATTATGGAAAAGATTAAAATCCGTTTAGTATTTTTGCATGAAAAGTAACAAACATGCACCCATGCCAACTTTCGCGTTTATCATATTAGTAGGACGACAAAAAAAAATGGGAAAGAATATTTTTAGCACCAAAAATATTTTGAAACCCTAAGCTTTTCCACTAAAAAGAATACAAGACTCTCAATGATCTATTTTAGTAAATTATCAACAAATCGTGTTCGGTTAGGTTCTTGCCCTATGGTATGCGCACGGTAATATTATCTATCCAGTATTGTGACTCGGCCCTGTCCTTGAAATAACTGGCTACGGCGTGCTACGGCCGAGCGGGGCGTAAACACGCGGAAGGGCTGCCCGCCTACAGTATTTTAATTTGAAAGAAAGAAAATAAATTTATTGGCCTTCACAGAGCACGATATTACCTAATTATTAATAAACTATAACAACACATACTTAAAGAAAAGAAACGTTAACAAAAACTAACATACACACATTATATACCTACTATTTACTTTATATTTAATTTCTACATTTCTAGTTCTATGATTGTAAATATTTTATTTTACTTATATGTAAAATAAATATGTTGTGAAAAAAAATAGGAAGTGTTCAATAAAATACATGTTTTTTTAGGTAATATTTAATAATAAAAAAATTATAGATTTGAGACAAAAATATTTACGCCTTGACTGAGACGTAGGTACTATATTGTCACTGAAACACTTTTATTTTCAAGAAATTACATATTATTATCAACAAACAAAATATTGTTTTTTAAACTCCGCATAAATAACCCTATTTTATAATTTTCCATCTATCAATTCCTGTCAACAATCCGTCTCTTTTTCAAATTACCTAATAACCTGCCAGTATACACCAAAAAAATCCGATCACTACAATACCTACCATTTATTACTCTCGTAAATTATTTCATAATGATATTTCATCATATTTAATAATATATGTAGGTAGTTAAGTTATATGTTGGTACATAAGTAAGATAGCCTAGTCTAGGAAACTACCTACCTACGTATTATGTAGTTTTGTTTTTAACGCGAGCGTAGTAGGTAGGTTACTTGATTGTGTCTTTTATCACCCTATCCACTTATTTATATATTATTCCAGATTTTGCCCGATGCAAAAATTGAAATACCTAAATATTAAAAACAAATTACGTACTAGTAGATAGGTACATAAAAAATATTGCCCTTTGCCATTTTGAATTATGTAGGTATCTACTTAATTCAATCAAATATTCACAATAAAAATCGCACGTTTATGCACGGCTAACTGCTTAAAAAACAATTCACACCGTTCGGTAGTCGCTGCGGCGCATTCGCGACTGGATGCCCACTGGGTGCCCCGCGAACTCGAGGCGCGTAGCATGACGCGCTTTCCGACCGTTTGTATGAAGATAGAATACTGTATAGATAATATTACCGTGGTATGCGTAACGCATTTTCCAAAGACAAAAAATTCGGGAGTGGTCTCTCCTTGACTTTATCGTATACCGGAAACGACTCAAAGGTTGATAGAAACCTTATATTTTGATGTCATACATGCACGTTAAGTTTTGGTCATCCGACCGCGCACTTGGTTGCTTAACTTTTGTAACTCAAAAGTTGATAGAAATCTTATATTTTGATGTCATACATGCATGTTAAATTTGGTTGCAATAACTTAAAGCATACTCGAGTTATCGTGCTAACGCACAGACACACAGACATAATTCCAAAAAAAATATTCTTGGAGGTCCAAATCGTGTAAATCCGTCAAAATCTCGAGGTCGATTTTTTTTACGATTACAAGAATTCCTCTATACTTACTTACTACTTATACGAGAAAGTAAAAAAGGTTAGAACTGCGCGTGCCGAGCGACCGAAGCGAGCGTGTCGCGGCAGCAAGCGCCGAAGCGCCAGACCACCATATTCTTAAACTAACTCACAGTGTCTGTTTTTTATATACCTTTATTAAAATAGGTTATATTTTTATGATCAATTTCTATTTTTGGGTTAACAGTGGCTCTTCAAATATCAGTCCAAGATAATAGGATTTAATATTTGTGATAGGCGAATTAAAATTTATTCAAAGTTTATTTCATAAAAATTCTGAAAGAAACCCTTTATTTTTATCCTGTACGGTCTTGGTCGACTTTTCATAATTAAGTACTTGGTTCAATGGAAACTGAAAGAAAAATTAGAGCGTGCAAAAGTTGCCAGTATATTTCTCCGACATTTTCCCGAGAGAGCTCCGTTAAAAAGCACAAATCTTAAACAATCGTCCTCAAGACGCTGGCCACTCGCTAACAATATAAATTTTATTTCATTAAACGTTCTCTCACAAAAATGTATTGGCCGCTTTCGTACAGTTATTATTTCAACATCTCCGATTCGTTGCGAGTATTTGAGATTGTTTATGAATTCCGAAAGATGTCGTAATATAAATAAACATAGATTCGATAAGGTTGCAGACAAGCAATCTCTTTTACGGTCCATAATTTACGTACCTGCCATTAGGAATACATAAAAGGAACATATTTGTGAGTCATTAGGTTCTAATATATGATTTTACTAGCTTCTGCTGAGGCTTCATCGCGGTTCGAGCGTATAAAAGTTATTTCGTGCTATATTTTTTCCTGACACAAGGTTGAATAAACAGCATCTAAACGTGCTGGGTATTTCAAAAAGTTTGTTTTATAAAGGAAGAAAAAGATAATCCATGCATACCTAAAAGTAATTTATTGTAATTTTTCATGTTATTAAACCATTACCAAATTTCCTTATCTTATTTTGCCTTTACAGAATAGTATACTATCTACTTATTAGTAGATAGTATTACTATTCGGAAAAACCGATGCAATGCATTTTTATACTCAAGTTTGGTTAGACTCTTAAGTATATCTAAAGATGTATTATGTACCAAAAAGAAAATTTCTGTTTCAGATCGTATAAACATACCCTACTAAAGACTTACAATACTGCTATTGATAGTTTACGCTAAAATTTAACTAAATATAGTACAAACCTCTAGAGATATTGGGTAATTTAATTCAATATACGTAATAAATTAATTCTATTGTAGCTTAACCGATAAGTGGCCATAATAAACCCTCGTACACCATGCATATGATAATTGCCTACATTAATCATTTATTATGAAGGCGGGGTGATTTATTAACCAGGTATCTTGGTTGCGGTATCTTCTCTGAACATGAACTATGTATTTGACTAAGTCGCAGCTGTCTCAACGAATCTGTATAATCTTTGTCATCGTCTTGCTGTATAAAGATTTTCTTAAACATCGTATCGATCACTGTCACTGCACTGAAGGAACTATTGAAAATGCTCGCAAAGATTCATGTTCTACAAATTGTTTTGTTGAGTGCGGCTGGCATTGCACACACCGAAATGCCCGAAGGCCTATATAAAATAAGTACTTGCGAACAATTCGGGAGAGGTGCGCGCTTTAATCCGTACGAAATTCTTGATTCTATGTGGAAAATATTCTACTTCTGGGCTAATACTACGGAAATGTACCCAATTATATTTTCGCTGCCCGCAAAACCGGTAAGTATGTGTATGTAAATATACATTTTATGAACCATTTCGTTCATCTTCGTGTCCGTTATTGCGGTAATAATTAAGCGTGTGGGAAAATTTTCTATCCAGTTAAGCTACTTAAAATGAAGATTAAAAGTAGGGTTCATTTTGGGTTGAATTAATTAATTTTCTGGTATTATATATACCTTTAACACTGATATATTTTAATATTTTTCTCCAAAACAGCTCTTAAAACCCACCTTAAGAAAGAAAATTATATATTTTTCCATAATATTGCTAATCAATGTCTAAACATTACAAAAATCAATGTTATTTGACAAAATAAATAAGATTTATTAATATTTTAGAAAAAAAAATTTAAAATAAATCCATTAGCACTTGGCAACTGTCAATTTATATTATAGTCTTTTTTGCATTTATAAAAAAATATGTTACAAAATTTTTAAATACAATTATTAGCAAATGCGAACTTATCTCTAAAAGAGACCTCTTCCAGTCAACCCATGGATATGTGTGAATGCAGGGGACAAGAAATGCAATGTAAAAAATTTAGTCCAATGTTTAGATAATTTCCATGATTTTTGATATATTTATAGAACAAAAATTTAAACATAAATTTATGTAAAAATCATTAGCTAGCAGCTGGAAAGTCTAAGGCACGGAAGAAAATCGAGTCGAAGACCATCCCACCCATCAGTACTCACCGCGAACTTGGTAGTTCAGTCGTTACGAAGAACGCACGACCGGCCATCGACCTTCTCGTTGAGATACGATATTTGAAAATAGTTTTTTAATTGAAGTATTATGCTGGAACACGCGTTTGTAAACGCAAAAATTATGCCATGAAATATTATGGTTAAAATAAACCGCAAATAGTACTTCACCATCGCTGATATTTTCGCAGTTGTTGTGTTTGTACTAGTATGCTTTCAAATATTTCAAAAATAACCTGTCCATTACGAAATCGATTTGTTTTATTCAAACTGTTCCATAGAAAAAAGACTAAGCAATACGAAGATAGAACGCCAAAAAACTGTAATGAAATTATCGCACTCTATAATAATAAAACTAATAGGTATACTCTACGCTAATAAAAACATTATACTAAGAGCATGCTTATGTTCCGCCAAATGAAAGCCTAGTCAAGCTACTATCAAATACAAGGAAATTATATCATCAAGTCACTACGCCTACGAACATTTTCGTAGACGAGCTACGGGTTTTTATGTAGCTGCTACGAATCAAGAGCTTGCTCCGGCCATGTTACTTTTTGTGTTCACCGTGGAATGGCCCCGACCTTCGGTTTGTGGTAATTTGCTAGGAATTTAATAAAACAAAGATTGAATTATCACGTTGGCCTTTTTATATTATGACGCAGTATAAAATAATTGATGGGAACTATTTTCACTCTTCTCTGTTAATCTGGGCCACGTTTATGACGATTGCCAGCTTTCGAACGCAGCCAAGACCACCAGCCCAACTTAGCTTTCACGGCATGGTTATCGAGTTAGAATTGATCACTCATGCCAATACTAATCCGACCGCGCTGACTTTTAGAATTCTTCATACCCTGGAAATTCGGATGGCGTCACCAGATCGGCCGCGTAGCCATGTGATTCCGACATAGTAGAATAGCATCACTCCGTATCCTCCAATAAGTGTCGTAGAAGGTGACTAATGGATTAGCAAAGGGGTATTGATCACCTTATACTCCGTTCACCAGTCCGTATTAGGCAAGCGTGGTAGACTACTGCCTAAACCTCCTTCGATGACAAGCCTTGTGTCCCAGCAGTGGGTCGAATTATAAAGGTTGTATGATGATAATAACAGTGCAACGATTTTTCGACGCAATCTGAAGCGTTATGCTCGGCTAAATGTGCGTCCACTCTGATGCGTCCACCAATAATATCGCTGCAGACAACGCACGGCCGCGGCATTTTCTATCATTTATATATCTTTTTCCGAGTGTGAAGTTAGTCTAAATATAATACAAATGAGATTCTTCTAATTTTTAAAAAAATGAGATGTTTAAAAGTAACTCAGGTGTCCTCGTACTTTCATAGTGTTTTTTTTTTTTGTTTCATTACGAAACTAAGTTATTTATGTACCGTATTCGTATGATATTGCTAGGGAAAACATTTTTCATTTCTAACACTCGGAAAGTAGCGTTTGTTTGATCCATCGAGCTAATCCCCACCACTGGCAAGGGAAAACTCATAGTAATTGCTTCTTTCCTAGAACGAGAATGAATCTTAAAAATAGAACTGTATTTGGTTAGGGTCAGCAAAATCATTTCATATTCAGTCAGTTGACCATTAAGAAATAATGAAGTCAAAAAATCGTAATACCATACAAAATCTATTGAAGAATAATTGTTTTGACAGCGAATAAAAAGTATCTCAACTGACTTGACAGGCAACGCCCCTGCTCAGCGGCCGTAACGCGATGTGTTCAAATTTTAAAAGATTCTTTAAACATACCTACTCTATCGATAAAGATTAATTTTTACGAGTATTTTTATCAATAAATATTTTAGAAAAAACGACTTTTTAATTTTCTTGTATTCGAAATGAAAAGTTGAGTGCTTAAGGTAAAAGGAATCATTTCCTACTCGGACTATAGCCGCCCGAGATAGTGATTATTCTCTCTTTGGGGGATGGTTCGCGGCGGTGACGCAGTGTGTTCCAAATTTTAAAAGATTCTTTTCACATATTCTCTCTTCGGCGGGATGGTCAGCTGCTGTGATGTCGTGTCTTCCAAATTTAAAAAGATTCTTACAGACTCTATCTAATCTGTGAAAAATTTATTAATTTGACGGGATAACTCAGTAGGTACACAGATTTTCTCCCGAGTTCTTGTTATAAAAACACGTGTCAAAAGACTCCATTTTTAACTTAAATCCACCGTACTATTTTTCGTTACTTATATTACTTTTTCACTTGAAATTGACAAAATGCGTATCGCTTATGTATCGCGACGCCATTAATTAAAAATAGAATAGAATAGAACTCAGTACACGCGCTGTGCCGAAATTTAAATTCTTGATTTTGTGGACTAATTTAAAAAATTAGTTCAATCGATTCTGAAATTTCGACCCCAGATTCAGATATAGACAAGGCAAATACAATAATCGAAAATATTTAGCCAAAATTTTAAAACTAAATATACTGAAATACAAACAATGATTTTATGAAGGGGCGAGCAGACAAGAAAATAGAATCATTTTCTGAAAGTGTATTTCTTACATACTTCAATGAACTATCTCGAATAATACAGTCCTTTAACTGCGCTATAGAGCAGATATTCCAAAAATGGCAATAACAATTTCAATTAATTTGAAATAGTTAGGTACTACCCATTTACGAGTATTTTATCGATAAATATTTTAGAAAAAACTAGTTTTTACATTCCTTGCATTCGAAATGAAAAGTAGAGTGCTTAACACCGGTAAAAGGAATCTATTCCTATAAGAGTTAGTCTATAGTCCGATTTCCAAGCTTGTCTAGGAGTCTACTATTTCTCTATCCGTTTTTAAGCTTATGTCAAGTTTTTGAGAATTAAAATTGTGACCTAAATTGAATGATGTAATTTGTTTTATGAGATTGGCAAAATAAAACAAAATTCGTGAAGCGTTATTATTAATCAAATCCACATTTCAGTTTCCTGTATTTAAAAATGAATAAATATTTAATTTCAATTCTCTGTGCCAGTTTAAATACTTATTAATTAAGACCATCAAAATTGAATAATATTATTGTTACTCTAGGACCGTTCGATAAGGAAAGGTATAAAGGAAAACAGGGTTATGACCTCAGGTATATTAGATGAATCTACTCGTTCACCAGTCAGATAAAACAGAGCCAAGCGTGTTGAGACAACGAGGTCTGTGGATTAATACAATTATAGGTACTAGTTACTCTAGGTTCTGTTAGGTAGTCCGTAATTTTCCTTACCTTAAATGTTTTTGTTCCAGAGGCTAGACAAATTAAAAATGTTAGTGGAGGTGGTGGATCACAATTTAGAGGTGGAATGGGAAAAGGCCTCCTTTCTAATGGAACCTCGTCCTGGCATGCTGGTAGTTTTCCTATATGGTGGCACGCCCGGAGCTTTTCGTGCGCTCGTCAAGATAGACCGGCGAACTAAAGGTTTGGAACATGAAACTGTATTCAAACGTGTTAATTGAACTATTCAAAAAATATATTACGATTGTATGGCACCTCTGACCTATTATTATTTATTGTAATTTTTATCAGAGTAAAATTATTTCAGGACTTACGAATTTCAATAGGGCAACGCGCTATTGCACTTTTATATTATAAATAAAGCTCATAGTGCGTGTACCACCTTGAGAGTGTAAAGAGAAACACAGATATTGTTTCGGTCGAAGTAGAAAATAAATCTGTCTCGCTTTCACGTTGTTGTCTTGAGATAGTGAATGATTTGTGTGATATTTAATAATAACATGTGCCTTATTTTTGAAGCGCCCAAATTTTTGTCGTAATACCGTAAATACCAGACCATGTTTTATACTGTCTTATTTCACTATTACAAAGTGTCGTATAAACTAACTGCCCGTTAAAGCCATAGCTATAAAGCGTCGCCATGGAACCGGATGTGCCGAATCCGAAGCTTCACCGAATACTTGATCGAGTGTCTTTATGTGTTTTGACAGCTTTCATCATAGTCCTTCCTACATAAAAACCACAGATTTAATAATAAAAGGAGATAGGCCAAGCCGGCGTTTAACTTTTGACAAGTGTATGCCCAGTGGGTATACATTGCCGCCAGTTCGCCTTCCGATAAAGTCGAGTGAATACACACGTATGTCAGAAAGAAATATCGATTTTTCTTTCAAAATGCCGTCCTGTTCGACTGTAATATGCAATCATTGCAGTGAATTAGTTATTTATCAAATAATGGAATAACTTTTCACACGTAAGAACCGAAAAACTTAGACTTACTTATATTTAAAAAACAATATTTAAACAAATATTTATTCATAAGAACATAATCGCTTTTCGCATAACTTTCATTGCTTTGCAGTCCTTAATACGCGCGCAATCAATAGTGTACCGTAATACGGTATGCTCAACTATAACCATGTTATGTAGTACGGCCGCTGATCGCGACACTCGGTATTCCTAAAAACTCAGCGATTTGACCGATCTCCTTAGATTTATATAACTGTGATAGTAACACATGACTAGACAGCTAACTTCCTACATAGAAACACATGAGAAATTTCAGGCGCACACAGATTATTACCTGTTTTTTTGCTACTTAATATTTTAACATTTACCTTACAAAACAACTTTGAAGTACAAGTAGATAACTAACATATAAAATGTTAAATTTAAGAAAGTATAAGGCCGTCTAAATATTTACCAATAGGTTTGCCTAAAATCTGTCCACTGCTGGAGCAGAGCAGAGATTTTGTGCGATCCTATTGGCTAATATTTCCTCGTTTCTCCGCTCCGCAGCCTCGCTCCGCTCCAATGGACAGGCAGCCTAAAAGAACTATTAATGTGCATCTTATTTTATTTGACGAAGTATGTTCAACATGAGAGAACCTCATGTTTAAGTACCAATAAAAAAAATGCATATTCACACCATTATGGAGCCAAATTGAAGGACAAAATATATCTTTCCGAAAATTTCCTCAATAACAGTGCGCACCAAAATGGATATTTTTTCCACCAAAAACAACTTTTGGTGAGCAACTTTTATAATTTTTTGGTGAGCATTTATCCTCTTTTGTAGGTTAGGTTACGTTTGCACGGTGTTAATTTAAATACAAGCCATAAATAAAGCAATCAACAAAGCATACCTCAGTTAAAAAGACTTCATCGTCAGGAGATTTTATCACTGGACGGAAGTGAGGTAGTGTGTCCTGTCTGTAGACACCCGCTCCCTCCTCCCCCAAACATCATTTCCGCTCCTAACTTCCCGCCGTCTGACTTATAACGGCACAAACAGGTCGCATACCAAACAACTTTTCACTTTTCACAGTCAGCTAATGACCGTAACAGTTTCCCCGTTACTTTCACTGTGTGTACTTATTTCAGTTAACAAATGGGTGGCCTTACCTCCGAGTGAAATAAAAAAAACAGATATAAGGTCGCAAGGAAGTAAAACATTTTGTGTAGGTCATGCCGGCTTTTAACGTATTTTATTAGATACCGCGCCACTGAAATAATACAACGCTTTTCCGTTGCCTCGCCACTTTAAAAACTCTCAGTTGAACTTAAATAGTTTACAGAACATTAAGAGGCGAATAACGCTTTGTTTAGTAACATGAATGCGGAGGCATAATAAAATGCTTTATTGTCATGTAAAGTGTGTGATTATCGTGTGTGATTTTCGTCGAAATGGTGGTAAGGTTTTGACGATGTGATTATCGTGTGTGATTTTCGTCGAAATGGTGGTAAGGTTTTGACGATGTGATTATCGTGTCTACTAGCTTTTGCTCTTGGAATAGTTACTTTGAACTGCATTTAAATTTTTGGTACTTATTTTTTAGGGTTCTGTACCCAAAGAATAAAACGGGATGCTATTACTAAGACTCCGCTGTCCTTCCGTCTGTCACCAGGCTGTATCTCATGAACCTTGATAGTAGACAGTTGAAATTTTCACAGATGATGTATTTATATTGAAGGGAGCTCCTATACAACAATTTTTTTTTTGCTTGTTTTTGCTCGATATTGATAACGGCAACAGGTAGACGCTTGAAATATTCACAAAATATTTTTTTAGTTATATCTTCACTTTAAAAATAAATAACTAAATTGAAATAAAACAAATATCAAGGTAAGGCTCCCATGCAACAGACATGATTTTTTTGCCGTTTTTTTTTAAAGATAATGGTACGGAACCCTTCGTGCGCGAGCCCGACTCGCACTTGATTTATTTACTAATCAAACACATATTTCCAATAAGTATATGATAGTAAACATAGATAGATTTGTTCGGACTTTCAATCCCTTTTATCCCTCATTTTTAAAGCCCTATGATTTCGAGAAATCTTAAAATATCTTTCTTTATTTTATCTGAAAGTTCATATAACAATTTTATGGGTTCACCTTTAAAAATGACGGAAACCCAAAAAGCAACAACCCTTCAGTGAACCCACAAACCAGAACAGATGTTACACTTCATCTCAGCAGTCTGGGAATTAATTTATATTCTTGTTTAGACATAGTCAATTATCAGTAAAAGGTAAAGAGGAATATGTTGACTAAAGCATGAGCCCTAAACCAACTCATTATTTAAATTTTATGGGGTCTAGAGTACAGTGGATATTTCCACCTTACAGAAGACCGCAATCAAATAATCGGCCGTTCGCGTTAGTTGCACAATGCCACCATTTAGTACCTACCTAGTAACGGCCACAACTTTGCTTGTAACGTCATCTCATCACCTCGCGTCACCCCCTCGCCGCCCCTACGTCGCCACTGGCCATCAAGCCCAACAGAACAAACCTTCAGTGAACACAAGCAAAAGTCAACAACAGATGGTACACTCTTCTTTGTACAGTAAAATAATTAAATTTCTTCTGCGTCAAAAATTGCTACAGAAACCAAACAAATGCCCCCGTCACGCTCTTAATATCAAAAGAGCCTTGTTTAATGTAAAACCCATTGTTCTTTAATGTGTGACCTTTTTATTTACAATACTTTGTATTACATTTTCAACAACATAATCACTTTTAATGTGTACATTACAAATATTTTTGTTGGATACTGTCCAGTAAATTTGAAAGTATAATTTAGATTAAACTTTCCACAGTTAGAGCGCTGTACGAAATAACGCTGTCGTCACTGACTTTTAAGCAGAACATCCCAGGAAATCTCATTTATCAAATAGGGGGACTTGTCTTCATTGGGATTTTCAATGTTTTTATGAGATTTTATTTTGACAGTTTTTTGGTGCTAAATAAATTTATTACCGACTAGCTTTTTCCCACTTGTTTCAGCCGTGTGGTTCAAACTTTGGACCCCCTTTTCTAAGGGGTTGAATTTTAGAAAATCCTTACTTAGCGGATGCCTACTCCATAATAACTATCTACGTGCCAAAGTTTAGTGTAATCCGTTCAGTGGTTTGTGCTGTGTGTTAATAGATCAATCAGTAGTCAGTCACCTTTTATGACTGACAACTCCCCCGAAGTTTAATTAAAATAAAACATGCACATCTTTTTAAAAATATTGGTACATTGTCACACCCTCTTCCTGTTTTCTTACCTGTCCATTCAACGGTTGTGTGAAACAACCAATATCCTTTGTACAATCATATTTATAATGTCTGTAATTGTAAGATTTAATCGTTAATGTATACACAAATTCCAACACATTTTTCTATTCTAAAATTATTCTTATATTTTTTTCAAAAAGGCACAAAATTATATGCAAAACATACAAAAGATGTAAAGATAGCAAACTAATTGATTTTATACTTGTTTCAGAGCGCCCATTTCCTTTGCCGTTAATTAAGATCGTGAACGTGCGACTAAAAATGGTGGAGAGATACATTGGCATGATGTACTGTGAAGATTTTACAGCTTATGTTCTAGCAAGAGTCGACGAAATGCCTACAACAGAACACGAATGTCTCAACAATGCCAATAAATTCAACATTCAATTACCGAATGGAAAATCGTATTTACATGTGAAGAGATTAACTGACGAATTGTAATTTTTACATACCATTTTGACTGCCTCAAGCTGTTTTCCACAAATGGTTTTCACTGTGTTAAGTCATTAGAGCACGCCTACGCATCGAATTATATCTATTTTTTGCTGTTTGGACCACAGTATTCTTAAACTAGACTTCTCAAATAAAAATGCAACCGTCGCTATTCTTGATAACTACCATTTCTATAATACTTCTGAAAATATCTAGTCTAACAAAATTAGATAAAAATTGTAAAATATGGAAATGATTAAGATGATAATTGACTATGAAGGTCCCCTGAAATACTTAATTTATACTGATTTATATGAAATCTTGTCATATACTGATCCTCATACCAGTACAGGACTGTTGATTAGTATATTACAACAAAGAGCTGCTAATACAAATACTAACGTGATACCCTGTAGGAAAAAGACTATAAAACCTGGGAATGAATGGATGGAATATTGCGTTGTATTAGAGATAGAAACGACATGCAAAGAAAATAAAAATCATAACCGGAAAATAAAACTGAACATGCAAAACTGAAAATCACCTACAAACGCAACTATTGTAAAATATATTTATTATTGACAAATATGTGTAAATAACAAAGAACAATCTCGAACGTTACCTGAACATTTACAACAATCTATTTTATGTTTTCTGAAACAAACATTAAGTGAAACAGAAAAATACTTAAATACGCGGGTTTGTAATTATTTATGTCTGGGTCACTAATTATTCACATATTTTTTAATTGCATTCAGCAGTCTGCATTGGTTAGTTTCGTTTCTGCAGTCCAGTTTAAAATTACCATAGAAATTTCGCACTTAAAATTTAGTTAACTGTAAATTTTTCATTTTATAGTAGTAGGGGTCTCCCTAGCATCTTTGTTGTTTTGTCATGTTATTTCTTTATCGAGTGTATTAAATATATGACGATTTGTTCATGGTTCTAAATTCAATTTTTTGTTTTTTTTTTTGTTGTTGTTAGATTGGCTCAACTGTTTTCCATTTTAGCGCGGAGTTTGAGTGGCATCAGTTATATAAATTAAATACAGTGCTGTTTTTAGTTACATCATATCTAGTGTGTATTGCGAATTTCATAATGAATAAAACCATCGAACAAAGAATTTGTCTTAAATTTTGCATCGCCAGTGGAATTTCTTGTTCGGAGTTACAGAACGCTTACGGTGAATCGACTTTATCAAAAACACGTGCTTATGAGTAGTATAAAGCGTTCAAAAGCGGTCGAGATGTGATAGAAGATTTGCCTCGCTCTGGTAGGCTATCAACTTCTGCAACTGAAGTTAACATTGCAAAAGTGAAGGAAATGTGACTGAAAATCCTCATTCAACTTTGAGACAGATAGCCTCCGAACTTTCTGTATTTCACGAGTCGATTCGTACCATTTTAAGTAATTTGACACTTGGGTATGAAAATGTTGCTGCTCGGCTAGTCCCAAAAGACCTGAATTTTCTCCAAATACTTAATCGCATGAGAGTCGTCGCGGACATGCTAGAACGAGTCAATTCCGACCCAACATTCACAAAACGCATTGTTACTGGTGACGAGACGTAGGTTTACGAGTTCGAAAAGAAATCACCACTTCGTGGCACCCATTTTTAATCGGTAGAAGACATAAAGGAGAATTCGCGGCGAGAACTGAGCTTAATTCCGGAAACAGCGTTTAAAAATGTTTTGATGATTGGATTATTCGTTGGCGTAAGTGTATCGTTTCTGAAGAAGCATACTTTGAAGGTGATAAAATAAATTTGTATGAATAACTAACATTTTGTGTATTCTTGATCTTTTCCCGGTAGTTTCTTGACAGAGTAGTATTTTCTCATTATAATAACTTTAATCAAAACATTTGTTAAACAACTCTTATACCTACGTAATAAATCTGTAATACACTTTACTCAATCCCGTCACTATTTTGTTAGACGAAAAGGGAAAGTAGTCTTAAACCTTCTTTACCCTAAAAATCCGATCCCAGCAGAGTCGACTGACCTTAAAGTAATTGATACACTGTTACTACAGTACTGACTGTATATTTTGATTAAATTTCTCGGATAATGAATACCTTGATTAAACAATATCCCGGTAATGAACTGCGAGATTTTACTTAGCTTCGATTTAATATTAAATTCTCCAACCAAGCAAAAAACTAGTTTTAAAACTGAATGTTACGTAAACCCAATATATTTTATTTTGTTTTAAAAAGACGGGGTAAAATCTATACTAATATTATAAAACTGAAGAGTTTGTTCGTTTGTTCGAATTCCCTAATCTCAGGAACTGATGATTCAAATTCAAAAATTGTTTTAGTCTTGGAAGTATATTTATCGAAGAAGGTTACATATAATAACCTACATTAACGCCACCAAAGCTGCGGGCGACCACTCAATAATCTCGTAAAGGAAAATAGTTCTTACTGAGAAGGTTTTAAAGAATTATGCATTTCATCATTATCATTTCAGCCGAGAGACGCCCACTGTTGGACATAGGCCAATGCATTACATAACTAAATGGAATTATTCAGGATGTGTGAAGTTGTTATTTGTGTTCATTGTTAATGAAATATAGTATAAAATGTTAATAAGGTTGTTTGTGTTGCAATAAATTAGTGTAATTAGTTATATATGTAAAATTAATGGAGTTGTATAAGTAGTTACATGTAAAACATAGATCCTCATTTCCCGGGTCCGCGGCGGGCCGTGATGTTTTTAGTGAATAATGTGCGGCCGGGGACGCGACTCGTCCCTACTAACAATAAATCAATTATCAGCACGCAATGATTCATTGTTATATGTAGATTACTATTATGTTGGTAACTACGTCAAAGGTTATGAAATTTTGAACAATACGAATACCTGTCCTGTACAGTGGCATAGAGTAATTGTTAGATTTTGCTATTCGCAATTAAGCCGTGCGAACTACGTGAAGTTTTATTTTGGGTTAGTAATTATATTACTATGTAAATAAAAGAAAAAAATAAAATATAAAAAATCATGAAGGTGTAATTTCTTTGACATTATTACATCGGCCATTGTTCCTTTTGCTTCATTCGTGAAGAACCTGGGTGTAGTCCTTGACCAATGTCTAACATTGCAACTTACGCTCGTATTCAAAAACATTACTATGAGGTTTCTCGACTCTTGGATAAGTAAACGCATTGCATTGAATAAAGCTCTGTGATTGGTTTGTTTTGGTTGCATAATTCACATCGTTGAATGTACTGACGTTTTATTACTTTAAACTTTTGACATGGACGTTGCATCTCGACCTGTGCGTTATGTAATATAGCTAGCTTAGCTGTGCGGCACTAGCCAATCCCCACTTAAGTGTTTTCTATGAATAGGTTTTACTCAATGAGACCTAAAAAGCCTTGCCATATAGCACACACTGAGAAATTCCTTAGCAATGTTTTTTACTTAGGCAATATTTGTGAATACGGATGTTAGAGTGGAGACTATTCGCAAAAGAGTTGTTGCTGCATATAGTTCACTGAATCGATTTAAGAACTTCCTGCCGATTAGTACATAAATAGTATTAGCAGAAACAGTATTATTTCCAACTGAGTTTGTCTATCAAGTGAATTATTTCTATTCGTGTTTCTGTCTCGTGCATGATTTCAGTTTTATTAATAAAACTCCAGACGTTCAGAATTATTTTATACTTATTGGGAATTTCTTGCCATATGTTTACTTCCGTTCTAATGGCAGGCCTTTCCTGGTTCCTGTTTTGTTTCTGAATTTCATTCAATATATTTTCAAAGAATGAGGTATTATGCACAATACAACTAAGTTGAGAACTCAAAATGGTTCAATAAATTCCCTTTGCTTCAACTGTACTTACATGGAACTTAACTTACGTATGGGAAACGGTTAGATGTTCCTGGTATGATAGAATACTTAATGTGCCAAAGTTAGGACAGAATTAAATAGCACACGTACAAAGTTTTCACATTACGTCATATAACGATGACAATTCAGCATAATCGTATGTACATTAACGGAATTCTTAGCCACTTACATGAGTGGAACAGATTTTGTTCATAGATTTCCGTTACTTTTTACTTTATTAGTGCATTCCTTATTAAGAATTTAACCATTCATTTTGAGTTATATTTACCACCATCGACGATTATATTTACCTGGTACAAACAACCTTACTTGGTAAGTCCAACTTCTAGAAAGAGGTCAATCGACGAATCCAACCAACTCGGCTGGGCAGCGTTCGGGTAGCTGCGTGGCATATTCTCAGCCCATCTACCGCAGTGTCTCAAGACGAAAGTCTTTAATTCGTGTGTGTTGCCAGTGATGACCTACGGAACCGAAACGTGGCCGCTTACAATGGGCCTCATAAGAAGGCTCAAGGTCACTCAAAGGGCAATGGAGAGAGCTCTGCTCGGAGTTTCTCTGCGTTATCATATCAAAAATGATGAGATCCGCAGGAGAACCAAGTTCACCGACATAGCCTAAAAAATTGCGAACCTTAAGTGGCAGTGGGCAGGGCACATTGCGAGGAGAACTGACGGCCGTTGGGGTGGAAAGTTTCTTGAATGGCGGTGCATACCGGGAGACGCAAAGTTTGTACACCTCCACAAGATCGAGCGGCGATCTGGTAAAGGTCGCGGGAAGCCGCTGGATGCGGGCAGCGCAGGACCATTCGAGTTGGAGATCCTTGGGGGAAGCTTATTATGTCCAACAGTGGACCTCTCTCGGCTGATATGATGATTTACCATCTAGTTTTCAACAAGTCGTAAAGTAATGAGACAACGTCAGTAATTATATATCTATGAATAAAACCAAGTTAATTAAAGTTTACAACGTTATAAAGTTATATATTTCAGCCATTCCAATCGGAGAATGAATTAAATACGGGATAAAATTTCTAGAATTTAAAATGGAAATGAATAGGTAATTAATTGCAAGTAAATTGGTTCAGTGCTGCAGCAGAACTCTACGCGAATGCGAGCTTACGAAATGCTTTACGTGATGCAATCATCACACCATTAAATGTAATTTTATTGCGCTCGCCAAATGCACTAGTAAGTACCGAACCATCAGTTTTATGTACAAAGACGACACGGGGTTCAGGCTAAATAAATTATTCAAGGTATAGTTGTTTTCTTCCCAAGTTTGTGAGAGTTTTTTACATTATACGCTGAGAGTACGAACTGTCTATAAAGCGCTCGAAGTTGGAGCCAGATACGTGAAAACATACTGCAAATAAAGTAATGCAGATTAGTTGAAATTTCATCCATAAAACTTGGAAAGTTTCAATCTCAAGCTGTTTTCTTACTCTTTTCTCAACATTTTCTCTCACTGCAACCGCTAAGTATTACCATAACGTCAGATGTTGAAGTTGCAGAACGACAGTTCTTTTTTGTCGTTATTATATCGCCATTTCCCGATGAAATGTGGCAATAGCCCAGGGAATAAAACAAGCTGACAGGCAACGAAATAACGCGGTAAGTCAAAGATCTGCATTCAATAAGATGTCGTTGGCGAGTGCCCCGGGGCTCCTCATATCCACCAGAACAAATTTATTTTCCTCCGTAGCACACTAGACGTCAACAAATAAGGTTATTTTTCAATAGATAGGTTTTATTCATTCTTTTATGGATGGTATGAGAAAGGCTGACTCGAGAGAGCACCTTTAACTCACAGTATAGTCTTTAGATATTTTGATGTCCGTTATCTTTTCGATTCATTTTAAATCTGTATTCCTCGCGGGATCTCTATAAGGATTTTATTAAAATAAACGAGGGCGGATCTCAAACTAATAACAAAGGCTGCGTGTAATAATGAAGCAGACCCTTACCCTCCCGCTGTGCACCTGGCCCACATTATTAACAGTATTAACACTCTACCATGAATATATTATATATATTAGTTAGCATATCCATAATCCTGTGTATTGTGTGAAGAAAATATTTATTAAAGTTTCATAAAGCTGAAAAGAATCGTGAGTGTCTGGGAAATTATATATCCCAAGCCAACCTGCTATCTGCGTCGTAACTCGCCCGTGCGAGGACACGAAAGTACTAGTAATAATCTACCGCACAGTATATTGGAAAACGGAGCCACTATCCCAATATAAACCTCCGTAAAAACAGGTTTCCTTCTAAAGCCATTGGGTCCGAAACGAAAATATGAGCAAGATAACAGTGTACCCAGCACGTCTTTCTATTTACAGTATTCCGAAGGAATTCCTATTAGTAAAGGTTGTTTTCTGTCTGACGGAACCATAAAAAGTTCTCTGTTAAATGAATGTTTTCTGAACCCCTCCCAAACAAACGCTCAACTTACAATGTTTGAAAAGACTATAAAAACAAACGTAGCGTTTATTGTTATTACGGTTCGACGCGGGCCCGGAAAATAATTAACAGTTTTTATACCGTGCCATATATTTTTTTTGCTCCTTATTATGTAAGTTACAAATTAAGATTTGAGCCGGGTATTAGAAGCAGGCGGCTACGAAATGCAATTAAACTTTCAATTTACCCTCGTTACATGTGTTTCCGTCATTTATCACGAACAATCAACTAAATGATCCGTATAAACCTCTATTACGGTACGTTATTAATGGAAAATTAATGGATTGTGTACCATTTTATTAGTTACCGTTATACGAGCAGCGATTTTCACGTTCCCCGCAGGTGCTAGTTGGATGTGTGCGTTATTGATGCGAAACTGTATCGTAATTTTTACATGTATTGTTTCATAATACAAGGTAGACACACAATCATAAAGTAAGCAACCACCGTAGCTACTACATCCAAGGTCTGGGGGCCACACATGCAGCCCTATCCATGTCTAACTTTAACAGTCTTTACTCACTGATAGAAACACGATATACAAAATTAATGTTATTTGACTGCGGTCTTCTGTGAGGTGGAGGGATCCAGGACATGCGTCCCAAAGCCCAAGGGGATCCTGAGATGATATTGACACGAAACATATTATAGTGTGAACTCGGACTACATTTTTCATTCGCACTATACTGAAAATATGCTATTGGTTACGTATTGTAATGTACACTACAGCGTCACTTCGAAAGGGTAAGCTGGAATCCGATATGCCGTTACGAAAGGCTACGTAGCCAATCCGCGTAGCCGCAGCGTAGTGACATAGTACATTAGTCGACCGCCGAGAGTCAGGGACAACGCAAAGGTATTAACGTATAAATTATTATATTAAACTAGCTATGCCCGCGACTTCGTCCGCATAAAATTTACCAAAAGAAAAAAAAGTGGACAGCTACCTGCCAAAAAAAGTCCCGTCAAAATCGGTCCAGCCGTTTCAGAGATTAACCGGAACAAACAGACAGACAGACAAAAATTGTAAAAAATGTTATTTTGGTGTATGTACCTTATATACAACATGTAAACTAAATAACCAACACCCGTAACACCTGTATTCAACAGGTGGTTTGGGATCGGCTTCCGAGTTGACTTCAATATTTTTTTTTTCAAAAAACATTGTAAATTGTTGTATTTTCATATGCATGTAGTAAAAACAGTTATTTCAATATTACAAACATACACTCCAATTTCATTTATATGTATGTATAGATATATATAATTTATATATTTTTAATTATGTTTTTACGCGTATATTTCATATACGCCGTTCGGTGTATATGAAAAGAGTTAAGAGGTAAGATGAGTGACGTACGCTCACAGTCAAAGACCGACTATACGTTTGGTGTGAACATCACCTTAATGCCCTACTTATCTCGCTTTAAATTAAGTTTTCTGATCAAGTCAATTTATTGTGCTGTGATGTATCTTTCGTAATTACACTGTCGCCCCTCGTCCTTCAATGTGAAACATAATACAAATAGAGATGTTTAGCTGCGGAAATGAATGGAGGTACTACGAGGCACCGGATCAAAGAAAGGGATCTATCAACAGCGGTATCTTTTGATATATTGACACAACAGAGTAGTAAATGTAATAACACCGTTTGGGATATTATTGGATATTTCTTATCTTGATTGATATTTCTTTTACTTTAAGTTAGAGATTTAAAGAGGAATTGTAATTTCCGCTCACATTTGAAGTGGTGGCTTTCCATATTTTTACTTTTTGATTTTCGGTTTGAATTAAATTATCGCTAGTCACAAAGCGTAGGGGTGTTAATATCTGTACCTTTTTAGGCCATTCCAGACCGCTGAGACGTTTTAGAATGTAAGGGTGGCACTTTCAAATTAGTGACGTTTGGAAGCGCTGCAGTGGCACTTCTATGGCGCGCTAGATGCATCGCTAATAAGTTATCATACAATATCTAGAAGCAATGTTGCAGTGCCAATATTGTGATTCGCTCGCAGCGCTTCGTTATGGTAGCATCGCTGGAACGCTTCCTCACGCCTCTTACTTGAAGGCGTCCTTACATCTGTCCTGGTTTTCAGCTTATGTTTGTTGGTTCACAGAATGTTTCGTTTCTTTTTGGGTTGGATGTTCCTTTTATGTAGGGGACAGGCTGAGAACCTGTCGAGTCACTGAATGACACACATTGCCGAATGTGGGTTTATGTGTAAGCAAATGTGACCTCAAGCACTGCTAAACCGTTTTTGGATTAGAAGCTAAATGATATGTCTTCTTTTCTCAGTCCTTTACTCTTGGCAGAGTACTCGTGGTCATGCGGGTCACAACTGGGCCTCCTCCACTGTCTCTTGCCATCTCTTTCTTTCCGACGCACTTTGCACACAATATTTAAGGGTGGCTCTGTGTCTTTTATTTGTTCAGTCCATCATAGAGGGCAGCGTCCCCTGGATTTTGAGCATTCACTCTACTCTGATCTGTCTCTCCATAGCTTCAGTATGTATTCTTACGCATAACGTGGCTAAAGTAGCTCAAGATCCGAGAGTGAACAATTGCTGTAAGTCTTTGCTCGACCTCCAGTTTTTTGATGGTATGTTGTTAAGTAATAATCAGGTTGGCCAATCACGGGTAAGGCCTCTGATGTTTCATGTGTTCTAAAGCTGTCGTGAATCGCCACCCCAGCTTTGACTCTATCCCTGCTGAGCTGTGAATCTCTATCCAGTGAAACACAACACTATAAATAGCGTTAATTCACTGTAGTTTTCTGTTACACGGTTCTTCATTTTTCATGTTATCTGGTAGGCAAATAAAACGGTTTTCCTGGTGATAAGCAGTCAGCGCAGTAATAGACAATTGCAACACCAAGTGTTACTCGCATGGTTCCCAACTAATCCCATCACCTACCGCGTGGAGTTCTGGCAATTGCAACCTTATACATCGACAGAAACAACGTTTTCTATATTTCGATGTACTGAGTGTTCCAGTGATTGCTCGCTTCCATGTCCTGCCTTATCATCACTTAATATTAGTTGAAAAGAGGGCAAAGAACTTCCTTTCCAAATTGTAAAAAGTGTTTGAGTCAGTTTGATAAGAAAATTTAATGTGAAATAATGAAGCTATTTGTATATATATTACAGCGAGCCATAATATCGCTACACAATGTCGTATCACATAATAATTATACGTTATAAGCTTGACGTTATAATATTGAGTTTTAAGCCTAACTAACTTTCTTCGATAGCATACGGGCTTTAGTGCTACTAAATAAACGTGTTAAGCGCAGCATTCAATATTCTCTTAGCAAATTTACAAGTTGGCCTTATAGAAACAACTGGTATTAAATTTACTAAAGCACAGTTCTCATCTGTTTGTTATTATATAGTTCCTGGGTATCGAGTCAAGCAATGGCAATTTAAAGTTTCTCCTAAAGTTAGTAAGTTTAATAGTAACACTCAACTCAAAACAAAAATCAAATTTTCTCATATGATAGAACATTGTACGTTCAAGGTGAATAAGTTAAGCAAGTTGATCGTTTCATTGAAACTGTCATATTTATATATGTCATATAGTTATAGGACTTTCAATAAGATATGGATTTATTTCTAACTGGGTCTTTAATTCACTGCGCATTCTCTGCACGTTGTAGAGTCTGTAATACTCATTTATTAATATGTATGTTAATTTCAGGTAAAAAATAATAGGATAAAGTATTACTTAATTCATTAATGTTGGGTTTCAATAACATAGCTACCGACAATTTCTCGTGGTAACGGTAGATTTTTGACATATTTTTTATAGGATATCTGTCAAAATATTATCCTTAGTAAGCAAAAGTGTAGATAGATAAGTTATTGATACCGGCCATTTGAAGCCTCTGTCTCCTTCTTTGTCTCTACAGGTCCCAGGTTCGATCATTAGAGACAAATCCGCAATATCTACCGCTATCATATCAAACTTTACCAATAATGTTAATAGCATACTGAAGAACAACGGAATAAACTTGAGCGACTTCAAAACTTCTACATACGGTTTATATTTGGCTTGCGCAAATATGACAACGTTTCTAAATTTCGTACTAAACTCAAGTGGTTGCCCATTCGCCTTTGCCGGAATGCACATATTATTATTGTTTCACTTTTTTATACTGTCCTATTTCATCCCAACACTCCCTTTTACCTAAAAGATAAATGCAAATTCCCTCATGTTACACACCCACAAGTTTTAAGATCGTCAGAGAATCTTAGGTTAGAAACGCCGGTACACTTCACCAGGTTCGTTTACTGTTCAGGCTGTTATTCTGTGGAACGCTTTGCCTATTCGCATACGACAAACACAGTCCTTGAGCAGTTTTAAAAATCAGGTGGAAGAGTACTAATTGTCACTGTAATAACTCATTCATGAATAAGTATGTATATTTAAGTATATATAATTATGTATATCCAATCCATACTATATGTATTTATATAAGTATATGTATTGTATATATTAGTGTGTATAAATATTTGTGTATATTTTATGAAATTTATATATTTATAGTATATTTTACTATTTATTTTGCATAGTTACTATATAATACATCGCCATCTTCCCTCAGGTTCTATGTTTTTCAAATCCTGTCTGTAGAACCTGTCTTATAAATGTCTCCACTGGCTCGTACACGCACTAAATGGACAGACAACCAACACGCTTTACTCTCACCGAATGGCTCTCGCACTCTGCTCTCGCCGACGGCTCTCGTATAACTAACGTGGTGCGAACGAGACAGTTAATGTCTGTGGAAGTGAGAGGGTGAATAGGATGCGCATACACTACACTGTCCATCCAGAGGTTACCTGGAAGAGATCGCTCTTAGCGATAAGGTCACCCTTTATACAAATCAGTTTTTGTTTTAATTATATGTACCTTTATGTAAACTGGTCAATGTCTTTCTTATTTCTGCCGTGAAGCAGTTTGCTGTGTATCGGATCGAAGGGAAAGGTAGCCAGTGTAATTACTAGGCATGGAGGGCATATCATCTTAGTCCCCAGGATGGCAAACGCACTAGCGGTGTTAAGTGATTTACACTTAATATTACAAGTGTCTATAGGCGGCGGTGACCACTTAACACCAGGTGGGCCGCAAGCGTGTTTGCCATCTCGTAACATTAAAAAAAAATGTACAGTAAAGTTATATTGTATTCTATAGCATTCTCGTGTTCTGACAGTGATATTCCCTCACTGCTTAGATTACCTGGGTACCTCTTAGGTCTCATATTTTCTTACTGTACTGTACAAGCAGGTCGCGGCGGATGTAAGGCGCCGCTTCCCACAACTATATGGAAAGGATACTGAGCCAGGGTGAAAGTCTGGCCAGCAAGGATTTGTTGATAGAAAGGTGGTGTCCCATGGAGAAGCCCTGGCAGACAGCATGATGATAATAGAGAACTGCCCAGATCTGTTTATTGTGGTAAATGTTGGTTGTTATTCAGGTGAATTTTTCAAGTGGGCCTTCAGGACCAAATCCTAAACTATAAGGAATATCGAAAAATGCTGAAAGGACTCTCGAGCCCGATTTCGATGAAAACAAAAACTGCATCATTGGATTTTTAAAAAAAAAATGATCATCGCTTTGACTAAGGTGGAATAATTAAAATTGAACATTTCCTTTAGTTTCCCGTATATTATTACTTCCCAGAAATCGATCCCTATTTTATTAACAACACTATCGAATAGTGTAATAATATAGGCTGTTTTATTTTAAAAAATCTTTTGGTTTGATTGGATTTTTGAAAAATCCAATGATGAAGTTTTTGTTTTCATCAAAATCGGGCTCGCGACTACTTTGAGCATTTTTCGATATTCCACTTTAAAAATTCACCTGTATACTACATTATTGGTATGGACACATTGAAAGGTTTATGCATGTCTCTCATAGGTGTAAGTAGCCGACGGTGCACGTCGCTGCTGACCCGCGGAAAGTTGTTTGTTGAGTCCAGCTTGTAGCTCGAACACTTACCATAAGGTGACCGGTGTAATTCCCGTTCACGAATAGTCTACACCTCATCGCGTGCGTAAAAGCCGACTGAGAAAGATTCTGATCCCAGTGCAGACCATCGCACCTAGGAATTGCTCGTACGATTAAAAGTCGTGGAAATATTATTGGTACTTCGATGACTGCTCGCTCTTAAGGCGATGGGCTACGGTCCATATACGTTTCGTAGCCATTTCGTAGCCGCTGTTCAGTAGCGTTCATAGTAAAAAACCGACTTCAAAACTAAAAACGGAGAAATAAAAATTTTGTTTATAAAAATCTATTTTTTTTTAATCATGCTTGATAGGGTTTAATTAATTTAATTAATTCCTGTTCACACCCTGATTGTCCCACCTTGGTATGAGTAGATATCCTGAGGGTGCCGAAGACGGCTGACTCTTCCTTGAGTTCTGCAAACGCGTGTTCTTTGTAAATCCGGATGAAACCCAAACCGGGACTCATCGGTGAACACATCAAGGACCATTGTTCATCACTCCACGGTATATGCTCCCGAGCCCAAGAAAGCCACCGACCGCGATTGCCACGTCGCAATGCTGGAACACCTAGCGGTCTTCAAGAGTGAAGATCAACTTCATGCAACCTCCTTCGCACGGTTTGGTCGCTTACCAGCAGCTAGTGGTCCTCCTGGAGCCTTTGTACTAGCTGTACCGCTGTGATATTGGGTTATCTTTTTTATTCGAAATCGAAATCGATCTTGTCTCTGCGTAGCTTAACATGGTATCTAGCCGTGTGCCGTTTAGCCACATCCCCAGTACTGCGATAACGTGACCACAACGTTGACTTTACGTTTTGGTTGGAGTATAGGGCCGTAGCAACAACGCGTTGAAAAGCACCATTTTCTAACATGCCCACGGCTCGTACATTTAATCTCGATTCAAATGACGACGTGACATGACTTAAAACCCACACGGCAAGTTAAATAAAAAAAATAACAATCCCTTTTCACCATATATTTATAACTTAAAACAATTTTAATCTTCCTTAACGTAACGAATTACTAACAACTTTGCCGCCAAATTTTGTTTTTCTCTTGTTTTTTTTATTGACATTTGTAAATTTTGAAAAAAGACTTAAAAAAGGTTTCAATCTGTATAAACTTTTCATGGAAACTAAAAAGATTTTAAGCTTTTAAGTTGTAAATAATTAAGGATTAAGGTATCCTAGATTCTGTTGATGTGTGTATACAACAAAAAATACACATGTAAACAGTAAAACTATAAAACATAGGTAGTGTACAAGGAGTAGCACTGCCGTATGCCGAAAAAGAATATACTTATAATAATTATTGTTGCAAGATTATTGCCCAAAATATTTATGAGATTTAGTTTTCCTAATTGCCGCTGTCCTTGTTGAAAACAAATCAAAGTATGGTGACATATCGCACTGACCCGAAATAAGAAAGAAAAAGAAAGTGAGATAACTCGTTTGTACGTCATTCAAGAAATAGTGGAAGACATAATACAGAATGTAACGAATTCAAAAATTATGTATACCCATTTTTTATTCCTACCTCCAAACCGAAGCAACAATAACTTTGGCATTTGGCATTATGTAAATCAAATCAAACAAAACTACAGCCGACATCCGGACCCTAAACAAATACCCGTTTCGTTGACATCTGTTGCAGGAATCGAACCCGTCGCCCCTTAAATTATTTAAATGGAAATATAGAATCTTCACTTTTCCCCCGCAAACTCTCCGTGGTAATTAAATTTAGTCGGTGGACACTGAAATGGGGATCGGTTGAAATTGGAAAAATAAATAGATCGCTTCAAACGTCATTGGTTGAATGTGGCCCAAAACCTTTTTGCCACGAAATCAACAAGCCATCCTTAATCACGGACGCTTCTAATCTACTCCACGTTTTTCCTCTAAATTGGATAAGCCTCGCATTTTATTTAAGTACTCCCATAAAATTAATATTATACGTTCAATACCTATAGAAGGACCTCCGCCAGGTTTAATTAGCAGATCTCATGAACTGACGATTTTATTACTTTTACAAAGTCTATTTGCATTCTTAACTACAGTATTGTAAACGTGCGCAAATTTATTGAGTTGTGCAAATAATATTAATTTAGAAGAAACGGAAGTTCCTTTTGGTAATTATTTTCGTTATTGTCGTGCAGTTCTCACAAAAGCCAAGCAAGAAATGTTGTCCGTTTTTTTTTGAAAATTTATATCAGGTGACTATATAAATTTACAAATAATATAAAAAAGAAATATTTTAGTAGGTATACTTGTGACTGCTCTTCTATTAACCAAAACTTAATTCTAGTAAATCGTTTAAGTATTTTCCCAAACACTAGAAATTAAGTAAATTTGAATGTAAGTAAATTTCGGGATCCCTTTCTTTGACATAATGTAAAATTCCTAAAATACTTTGGCATAACGAATTTTGCACATTTTTTTCGCATAATAATAGTTTGGCACAGTTGATTTTTGGCAGCTTATATATTGTAGCATAATTGTAATTAAGACTAATTATGTTTATATTTGGGGATGAAAGTCCAAACAAATCTATCTTTATTTACTATGGTATATTGGAAATATGTGTATAATTAGTAAAAAAAAATAATGCCAAAAATTTAAATGCATCTCAAAGTAGGTAACTATTCCACGGGGACGAAGTCGCGAGCAAAAGCTAAAAATCAAGCTAAGCATATAAAGTAATATTATAAAAGGATCGTGTTTAACTGGTCAGCACATTAACCTAACCTAAACCTATGCAAATACTAAGTGGGCGACAAAAAATCATTATATTAGTCGCCCATTTAGAATTCTTAGTCGCCTATTCTGGATTTTTTAGTTGCTCAGATTATTATTTCCCATTATAAAAAAGATAAATATTATCGAACGGCGTCTTGCTGAACATTAATCAAAGCCAAAGCCTTATGCAATACAATCGTACACAATGGCACTAGGAATTTCGTCTTGTAGAATTCCTTGTAATCCTAGACTAACTTACATGTTCAATAACACAGATTCTCAGCTACAGACATACGAGTTTAGCTAACCACTGCACAATACAGCCTAGATGTTATAGAGCGAATGAAAATAAATCGATGGCATTAGACATACAAATAACGGTGATTTTAATTTAACGAAGCGAATTCTGCAATTTCTGAAACCTTGGATGATTGGCTACATAATGTGCTAACGAGCAAAGCACGTCAATTCAGACGCCGTTATCACCGGAGTCGGTACACAGGAAACACCGCACACCGACACAATAACACCCGAACCTTCTGTCCAAATAATTCTCTTGTTTTGCTCATGCAAAATATTATCTGTAGCCGGAAAACGGGCGTACTCGTATATTAAACTCTGTATTAACGAACCTTTTCTCGTCTCGTATTGACTTTACAAACAGACGTTTCTTTTTGATTCTATTCGTTCCTCGTTGTAATTAAGGATAAATTTTCGACGGGAATGAAGAATGGGGTATTGGTTTTTAATAAGTTATCACAGCCTTACATGAAACGAATATCCTTTGCTTGTTTACGATAGAAAATAAAGCAAGTATGATTTATCGTCTATACTATTAATTAACTTTATAACATAGCTACCTAACGCTTGTGTGGGGAGAATTCTAAGAAAAATAATACGAATTTCTCCACTTTGTATCAACAAAGCACAAGAAAAGCGAAATATTTGTTCAAACTACTGAAACACGAGTTTCCTCTGACATATTGTTGTAACTAATTTTTGCTTTTCGACTTCAAAAGCAAATATTGACAAAGGTGTTGATGACTATTTCAATAACAATAGCATCAACGTACAAAAGAAATCTTTGGAGTTCGGTGAAGAGGGTGTGAAATATTCATAAATGTAAGCGTCAGTTGACACGACCCAAACATCTTTTACCCAGTCTCGAGAGGCGCTGCCCTTCACGTCAACCACTTTACTCCTTGCCTTTCCGCCCTTTCCTTTCTACGACGAAATTACCTTCGCTTATATATCCGAAATATCCCCACATATGGAGTGTAAATTCTGTCTCGACGGTTCCAAAGCATTGAGCGACTAAACGAAGTAGCGGTGAAAATAAAAAATGATACAGGAAAAATCGGTAGACATATCTACACCTATAACTTTAATGTATTTCCCCAACGTAAATCAGCCAGGGGAATTTCCTTCTTGCAAATGCAAATAGACGCTAAATCTGACTACAGTATAGACCCATTGAAAGTACAACAATCAATGAGTTACAGCGCAACTTTTGTGTTATTCTTGGTCTAGATTACTTGTTCTAATTCTACCTTTCCAAAATTAAAAGGCAAAAGCTAGTGCTGTGATATTTAATTTATCGTGGCGATAGACTTTGATAATATGGCGATTGCCAGCCAGGCAAACTTAAAGGATTGCGCAGGCGAATGTCACTACCTATTACAAATCTTTTATAGCACACATAAAATATCAATAAAAATACGTAAGCACCTGTATAAAAGTGAGCTTATCTCTAAATTAGATCTCGATGGCGTAGCTGTCGTACATTCTTCGTATAGATCGCGAAAGCTAAGCTATCCAGTGCGCGGTCGGTACTCGGATGGGTGACCGAAAATTTTTCAACTCGATTTTCCTCCGTGCTTTGGAATGCACGTCAAGTTGGTGGTTTCAGCTCCTATCGAAAGATTGTCGTCGTCAGTCGTCAAAAGGAGAGTTGGAGTGCAAAACAAAACCAAATGTCCAAACCCATAAGTAGCAGTTTTGTCGATCTCAAGACGCAAAATACATTGGGCGCAGGGCAGAAGAAAAAAGTCAACCCTTATTCTTATTCTCTTGCAAGGGGCTTAGGCCGTGTCTCAGAGCACTTCCACCCTATGAGATCTCTTGTGCTTTCCCTTTTATTATCACCCATCCCCGCCAACATCGACAACATTTTGTATGAGTTTCACGATTTTGGCGAGAGTAAGGTCTATAAAGTCCTCTGGCTTAAGGTAACCTAAGGACCTTTAGTCGCCTATTGGCTAGTGCATCGCAGTCATATAGTATGTTCATGCTTTCTTCCTCCGCTCCTCACCACATATTCTACAGATGGGGTCGTCAGCTTAGCCTATTGTACACAGGTGTCTTTTAGTGGCAAAATTGCCAGTGAAAGCTACTTTAAGGCAGCGGATTCTGGTCCTACTATGTGTGAGGATCCTAAAATATTCTTGGTGTGTCAGTCAGGAGAGTGGACTACCATTCCATAAGGTGCCTCTTTTGACAATACTAAAGTCAACCCTAGATTGAGCTAGGCAGCTTAAACCCTTTGTCTGGTAGTGGCATATACCATCATATTTTGAACTTTATACCTATGTGATAAGATTGAAAAACAATGAATTTTTTTTTCTTTACCAGTCAAAGTGTAAAGAAAAAATAGGCAGGAATAATATATACATGCGGATGATTAGATAGACTCGAAGTGTTGTGCTCACGTTGCGCCAGTGCGCAAGGTTTCCAAAGTTCTCCGAGGAGTTGGCATCAGTAGGCTTACAACTAGTTTAATATAATAAAATCAAGTCATGAGACTGTCTCTGAGCTCACTTGATTAAACAAAACAATATACGGTGCTAGCATCAGAATGATTGACGTATAATTTCATCAAGAATCTCATATCATTCGCATGGGATTGCTAAGGTATTTCTGAGCTCTTTTAATGGAAGAAATATCACCATTTTATAGGGACTGAATAAAAGGAATGAACATCGAACTCGAACCACGACCATGCGAGCATTAAATCATCCTCAAAAGCCATTTGGACACAAAGGATATGGTCAATAAACAAACAGAACTCGGCAGAGACAACTCTGATTGGGGGTTAAATTATTGCTGGAGATATTTTCTATCAAAAAGTCGATATATCTGAAAGTTCCCCGAATCAGATATTCTTGGAGAACACCTATCTACTACTTAATGTTGCAACTAATAAACCGGTCACGTCAACGTTATTTATTGTTATAGCAACAACAAAGAACAAGAAATCCACGCCACTCGACTTATTTATCCCTTAACCCCATTTGGGCATAACTTAGAACCTTAAACTAATATAGAGCTCAATAAAAATATATTATTGCCTGATAAAATTATTACAAATAATTTGACCATTCATATTTTTTGCGTAATGATATTATTCAGCGTTCGATGAATTAGGAAAAGTCGTAGATTTTATTTACATTTATGTTAACGGAAATGTATGTAATCCGTCATTGTATTCAATTCCTAGGCAATGTATGTAGTTCCTAAAATCGCCCTGAAATGTGAGAAATAAATTATATTAGACACATTTCCTAGGAAATCTATACATTTCCTAAATAGCAATCGGAAATGTAAAACATTTAAGATATCAACGGCTACGCTGGGATAGATTAAATAGGTAGTTAACATATTAGACTCTCCCAAAACAATGCGCTCCGCCTGGTCATAAAAAAATAACCCTGACCTACTGATCACTCAGTCTCTGTTTTACTACAGAAAGCATTCTGTTTACACATTTCCTAGTAGACATTGGAATTATATGCAATTCCTAAGAAATGTATACATTTCCCAGGATATGTATCAAATAATTTTTAAAACAATATTTTATGCATTTTCTAAATAGCTTTGGAGTTGTATACATTTCCTACAAGTTGTATACAATTCCTAAATTTCAGACATTTCCGTTAACATTTACATTGCTTATAATCGTATTACAATCCACATGTAATTAAAACATTAAAGGGATCTTAAAAGGCAGTAATACTATTTACTAACAAATTCTAGAATCCTTTGTTACACTAAACCTGAATAAGATTCAATTTGCTAAAGCTACTTGCCCATTTGGAAGTGATAAATGATATTTGTATTTGGGAAACTTTGCTGCGATGGAGGAAACTCTGAGGTAGGTCTGCAGTAAAGTTCCTAGCTCGATTGTTCTAGCTGTAGAATTAACGGCGCAAATTAAAGGGTAGGTTGTAAAATGGTATGCATTATTTGCAATCGTGTCAACTGAACGTTGGCGGCACGGTGTTTGTCGGCGGGTTCGGTGCAGCGGCGGCTTGAACGGCCGGAGCCGGCTCGCCCGCCCTCCGGTCCGGTAAATACAGCCTCCTCTCCTCTCGGGTATGGATTATTCGCGGCGAGCGTGGAGGAGCTCGCAGCCAGTGCGACCCACGCGCTCCCCGCGGCTGCTCGTCCCGCTCCGCTCGCTCGTCGCACGCACGCGAGCGCACACGTATTAATAACCTTTCACCCGTGCCTCTGTGCTCGCCTTTCGCGACGCTATTTAAAAGCATGCCATTAATACGACCCTTATTGTGTTCAAATGACGAGACTAATGTCACATTAAAATATCATGGAAAGCACCTGTGGAACCATTAATTTGAGTGCAATCTACATGTGATATTTTATTACTTTTGTACGAGTAAGTATTTTTAATAAGCACTTTCTAAATTATTTTATGATGTAGATTATTTTAGCGTACTTCAAATTTAGTTTCGTAACTTTATCAAAGTTAAATTATATTTCATTGCCTACTAATACTGAACTTTTGAAACTTTTACAATATTTTTGGGAATTCAATCTTTCTTTGTCAACAAACTTTTATAAGTATATTACCTTCCTTTATGAAATTTTCTGGTTTGTGATTATTTTATTCGGAGCGTTTGCTCATAAAGTTATATTCGCAGTGTTAACACCTTGTTGGTAAAAACTTGGTATTTAAATACCAAACAAAAAAAAGACACATTTTATTGAGAAAAACTATTTCTCAATAAAATGTGTCGTTTTTTGTTTCTGTTAAAGCAACATTTAAAAAGAAACATAAGAAGACTAAAATAGTCTAGAAGTTTAAAAATTGCATAGCGGTTTTTTTTTTCTTGCTGAAAACTTCAGCTTGAATATATCCGGAGCGCTGTATTGGAACAACTTTTTTCGTCAATACTTTTTGTTTCAATTTAAAACTGCGTGGTGCTTGTATGGAGCCAGGACTGAATACGTTGGCAAAAATTCTATAGCTTGGCCCACTTTCTTGTCTGCTTTGTGTAACATCTCGTAGGATGTAACGTAGATGTAACAAAGTTCTATTGAAAACTTTGTTGCTAGTAAGATTTTTTATACCGCCATTATTATAAAATTTTTATTATTATATTATGTGTAATAGATGCTGTAATGTAAAGAATTGTACTATCCGTAGCACAGAACACAGAAAGAGGTATCGGTTGTGTAACAAGACACATTAAAAAATCAGTTTATTATATACTTATTTTGCAATAAAATATCTATTGCAAAAAAATGTTCTGTACCTTTTTTATCGTTGTTGATCATTTAATGTAGCATCTATATTAATCATTCGGTCATATATGTTGTACGAACTTACATGAAAGCGAGTCGTCGCTTCCGTTTTTTTTTTCATTCGTACCTATTGAGATTATTCAAAGTTCCCGTGAGACGAAATCAATCTCTTAGTGACAGATGGAAATTCCAAGCAAAGACGCGCAGCCGAGCTTTAGTTTTACTGAATTTGAAATTACGATGCTGTGTATAAATAATAAAATTAGAATATGATTGGAATGTTAATATTATTTTTTCTTCTTTGCTGCGTAAAAAAAAGTGTAAATTGTTAAAATCTCGTGATAAAAATAATTGAAATAAAATGAGGTTTGCTAACTTTGGTAACATTAGAAGCGCCATTTATTTCAAAGAAAATATTGCAGTTATACTTACAAATGTATTTTTTATAAAAATCCTAAATTATATGGCCCACATTAACACGACACTGACCGTAATCATTTCCTCATTAGCCATACAATCACATGATCAATTTTCATTGTAAAGCAAATCTGCTTTACAATGAAAATTTAAATCGCGTTTAAATTTGGGAAATATGTTTTTTACAGAACACCGTGTAACTGCCATGTAGAGACTTCGTTTACGTAAAACGGAAATACATTCCGATAGTATTCATTGATAAATTGATTTTTATCTGTTGCGCTTTATTTATGACAGATGTAGAATGAAAACCTCTCAGACGGAAAACCTATTACCTACCTTCAATCGCAAAATATTATGTTGCACTGTAAAATTTATTTGTGTAAATAATAGCTACGTAACATCATCATCATCGCCATCATTTTAAGCCCTCTTCAACCAATTAGGTGTAGGCCCTCTCCACTTTGCTCTGTTTGAGCTGTCAGTATCCAATTTTTGCCCGCCACTCCTCTGATGTCACATTTGCGGTCTTTAAAATCCCCACGGCCTACATTCCAACAGAGCCTTGCACCATGGATCCGTTTTACGGGCTATATGACCTGCCCATTGCCAAAATACGTAATGTCTGCCTATATTCGTGCTACTGCCATCGGCTATGGCCTTTCATTGCGGTAGAAGGACATGCATGAGCTTGGTGAGCAAAAATTTTTTTACTGCAACAAAACCAAATTGGGTTCAAATTTACTTAATAATTCAAAACTATGTCACATCACGGTACTGGCGGATTTTAAGGCGAGTCTAATGTGAAAGTCACAACGTTATTATGAAAAGTTACTTAAGCGGGTATGAACTTATGAGGCCGAGCGTTGTGTCTGAAGCACGTCAGAACACTAGACCAAAATTTTTAATATCAAGTCTAAGACAAAGGATATTTCATTTTTGAAATCGAATGAGCATTTTTCGTTATTCTACACCAATGAACTCTGCAGTGGCGGAATTTTGATGTTAGTAATTTTCTGCACACATACAACGGGCCTAATTGAGCACTTCTTAAAAGTATTTCGTTCAATTATTCATTCAGTTCATTATTCATCGAAAATGCAACTAAATACATCAGTAAAGTCTGCCTCAGAAGTATAGAAAAAAAATAACTTAATCACACTGAATACTGCACGCAACACTCCTTTTTTTAAAACACTTTGTTTCACACGTGGGGCAGATCCGATCCCACTTCCGACTTTAGTACTATGTCATAGTATTTGGAGATGATTGGGAGGAAATTCGAAAGCAGCACTAGTGGCTGAAAGTTTGGTACTTACGGTATGGGTATGTGATGAGAAGAGATAATGAGCATGTTGCAAAGAAAGTGATGAGATTTTATGTGGATGCATTTATAGGAATACCAAAGAAAAGATAGATTGTGTATTATTATGGCACAGAAAAGGGTTAATGGTGAGATGACGGCTGATCGAGAAATGTGGAAGAAGACTAATCAAGCCACCTCAAAAAAATGGGAGCAGAGCGAGCAAATAAGTATGTATAAATGATGAAGCTGACCCTACAATAGTGAGTGACCGGCACTCAAAATGCATAATTTGTACACTTTTATAGTAACATGAGTAGGGACCGGATTATATGCAATTGCATATTTGCATATGCATTGGCATACTAAAGCCATTCTCGGCAGTAAAAGCATATTTTAACTAATATCTGTGATGATGCATTTTTATCGCTTTATTCACAATACTTTTCCGAGTGCAGAGCACTCATCCTGCGTCACGAAATGCGCTAAAAGTGATAATATCTTGAATGCGACCAAAGTACTTGTCACAAAAAGTAAAGGCTGTTGAATAATAATAAATAAATAGATAATAATTGTGACTTTGGTCGGATTCGCGATATACATTCCGAAACGCAAGTAGCCGCGCGCATCTTTTGTTTAGACAATTACGATACTGAAATGAAAGAGATAGAATAGCGTCTCGCTCGGCTACTGCGAAATCTTCCTACTTAAGTATTACGCATTTAAATTATTACTTGTTCATACTGAAATTCTGCCCAGTTACTTCAGTAGATGTGGAGCGAAGCTTTTCCACTTACAAAAAAAATCTAAATTATCGAAGACACAATCTTACCACTGAACATTTGGAACAATACTTTATTGTTTATGTTTAGAAAAATAGTATATAATTACAAGGTCACGTAATGTTACCTATTATCGCCTATTCAAGGATAACTTACTAATTGTATGTGGATTTTAAAATAAAAAATTACTCTTCTCCTTTTTTGGGTTCCTAAACTTATTATTTAATTTTGCTTATTCTGCCAATTTTCATGCATATTTCAAGCATTTTTTATGCATATTTGCATGCATATAACAAGCTTTTTATGTTGCATATAATCCAGTCTCTACGTAAGAACCATTTCGTTCGCATCAGCTTTCAAACAAAAAAAACCGCATCTAAATTAGTCCATTGGTTTAGGAGCTACGATGCGACAGACAGACACACAGACATACAGATACACAGACAGGTCAAACTTATAACACCCATCTTTTTGCGTCTGGGGTTAAAAACGGGAATTAACGCGATTAAATTACCTTTTAATTGCCTGACGTTTCAGCTGGGTTACACCAACCGTGGTCACAGGCGGACTCCGTGACCACGGTCGGTGTAACCCGGCTGAAACGTCAGGCATTTATAAGAAAATTTAATCGCGTTAATTCCCGTTTTTACTCATGTTAATCATACAACGCGAAAGTTTAAAAGTGATTACTCTTATATTTCGGTATTGAACAATATTTTAAATATTTTCTTTTAGAGGTCCTTGCGCCGATTCCCAGGGCTTAGATTTGTTTTAAATCCTGATAATATAGCTCTTACAAAAAACCTGTCGTCATGACAATGATGATAACAGCGTTGTTGTGTTCCAACAGTTATGGTAACATCCCTCCGACCAGTCCCTCAGTTAATGGACTGGTCGGAGGACGGAGACGTTCGACATAAGTTTATAAGGTTAAATTCAGTTAAAAAACCATCTAATGGGGCAGACTTTGCTCTACAAGATAAAATAGGAATTAAAAACGTAATGGAGATAAGACAACTTCCAGCAATTAGAAAATACCAAATGATTAATACAAGATAAATATATTTTGGTTTCCGTACAAGAAATTTGTGCTAAAAAATATAAGTAACATAATTAGCTACCTACGGCCCGATGTTATCCAGCAGTGACCGGTCCCAAGAGGCCAATACTGGAATCAAGCAAACTCGTTATATTCACTGCGAATAATTTAAACCCAGGTAAATATCAAACCTTTTGTTCGAGCTGGAAGTCTCTAATCAATACTAAAAACTCTAGAGAAATTGAAATCTTTATTTACTGATCATTAGATTTAAATGGAGTCACCGATTTGATTGGAATTGATAGTCCATGAATTCTGATCTCCATCGCTTTAGTCCATTAATTTTGCCGCTGATTGTATGTTTTTAGGAGAATTTTACTAAACCCTTGTTAATCCAAAAATGCAACTAAAATATTTTAACACACAGTGTAAACAATTTTAATCTTTACTGAGGTTTAAATATATACATCGCACTCTACAGTTTCTATTTTGAATGGAAAACAAAATGTTATTCATTGTGAATGTCATAATAACAATTAAGAAGCACCTAAAATATTATTTATACCAGGACTGCTGAGATGATTTTGAGTGTAACATCTGTCCTAGTTGTTGGCTTTTGTTTGTTAGTTTACTGAAGGATTGTTACTTTCTGGGTTTGGTGCATTTTTACTTTCTCGTATACGTAGCATGTAATCGTCAAAAAATTCGAACTCGAGATTTTGACGGATTTACACATTTTGGACCTTCCTGAGTCCAAAAATGCCGTTTTTGGAATTATGTCTGTGTGTGTCTGTGTGTCTGTGCGGTAGCACGATAACTCGAGTAAGCTTTAGCTTATTGCAACCAAATTTAACATGCGTGTATAAATATAAGGTTTCTATCAACTTTTGAGTCGTCGATCACGAAAGTGAAGCAACCATGTGCGAGGTCGGTACTCGGATGGGTGACCAAAATTTAACATAGAGTCGTTTCCGGTGTACGAGAGAGTCAAGGCGAGACCACTCCTGATTTTTATATAGGCGATAGCCTGGCAACCTGTCACTATTGGAAGGACTACATGCCCCATACTGCCAGAAGAGGCTTTATGTGTAACGAAATGTTACATAAGGCTCTGTTGAACCCCTCTTGGGACAATGAGCGTGATCGTATCTATGTAAAATGTCAGGTGTGTAGCAGACAGGCACTTTTTGACAAACGATTTAATTATGGCTTGTGGATAGAACGAGAGCTTAAGATTACTTAATATTTGTATTTTGTTTAGCTTTACGGAGCAGCTCTTCGCCTACGTATTAAGTGATGATAAGACTGAGAAGATGAAATGCGACCTACGCTCGGAATCCTTGTTGCCACTTTTATTATGCCTGCGAACTTGATGGCTAGTTAGGCGGGCAGGCAAATGTGTGATGAACCTACTTTCATCATCTTCATCATAACTGCCTATATAATTCGAACCACTGTTGGGACCGAAGACTTCTCCTTGTTTGCAAAGGAGGTTTAGGCAGTCGTCCACTACGCTTGCCTAATGCGGATTGGTGGTATAAGGTTATCAATACCCCTTTGCTGATCTATTAGTCACCTTCTATGACACCCATTGAATAATATGGGGGATGCTATTCTACTCTACCGGCATCACATGGCAACCTTCTTTGTTGGTACATAAAACTGAATTCACATTAGATGATTATGACGCATATATCCGTAGTGAATTGGGCTCATAAACATCTTATCAATTAGAAAGGTTTAATTGAAACCTATAAGTTCTTTAGTCATTTACGTACCTTTATTCTACCCAAAACTATCAAATATCTTTAATAAAATGTCAACATTATTTCATGGTACGCTGACATGCAGCCGTCTCTACATTTTTGAGTTTTTCAGAGATTAATTCCAATTTATCCCTTCTTTAGTCTTTAAGGAGTCTTTGTTCTGCGAAGAACAAGCTAATTAACTCCGCAAAATTGTTCCTCCATTCACATTAATAAAAGGACTATTATTAAAGTCTTAATGGCAGGTTACTTTTAAAAATGCACGAGACTCTTGAGTTTTAAGTCATTGTGTAGATTCTGCGTCATTTATATCGAAAGTTCAAAAAATCGTCTAAAGTCACCCAAATCATTTTTAAACATTTATTCATTTATGTGCCAAGTCAAAAAACATCGACAGTGCCAAACATAAGACTGTATGATGTAACGAGGATATAACATGGCTATAAGGTTAGAAACAGACAAAGTTATCAGCTGTATAAAGTTGATGGTGAAATTTATACTAAATTTACAAAAAGATAGCGCTGAACATAACAGCCTTTATAATTCGACCACTACTGGCACACAAGGTGTCTCCTTGTTATCGAAGGAGGATTAGACAGTAGTCCACCACACTTGCCCAATGCGGATTGGTGGACGGAGTATAAGGTGATCAATACCCCTTTGCTGATCCATTAGTCGCCTTCTACGACACCCATTGGAGGATATGGGGTGAAGCTATTCTCCTCTGCCGGCATCACATGGCTGGCTGAATACGTAAATGACCCAAAAGTCTATTCACACCTATAAGATGTAATCTGAATCTTTTAAAAATTGTGCATTTTTTTTGAATAAACTAATTCTGTTTAAGCGTAAAAGGACACAAAAGATCCCGCTGGGTCGAAGTGCTCCGTGAGGAAACTCACGGCCCCATCATAAGATAAGATTTCTCTTTCTGATCATCTACTTCTTCACTGTACTGTTTTGTTTTCTTTTTTATTTGAAAACAAACCGCATTTACAATGGCCAAAAAAGTTTCCACCCGAGACACAATTTGGGTGGGTAAACAAAAACTAAATAAAAACAAATACCTAACTACAGTAAGGTAGTTACGACAATAACCATACTATACAACTAAACAAGAAATAGTGCACCTTACTTTCGAGGTTTTTAAATTTTGAAGGTTTGTTTATAAAAATGTCGATGTCGCTATACTTCGAGTTATATGCTGACATAGCCCTAACGATGAATCGGTTCCCTGCGTAATTGGTTCTACGACGTGGAAGAGCAAATGTAGATCTAGCACGCATGTTGGTTCTCGGGCATCTCAATAAAATGCCGCCTAAGAGGTGCGGGGAATCAACATGAGCGTTTAATATTTTAAAGAGAAACGTTTGATCTCTGTGTTCTCTCCTTGTCGACAGCGGAACAATGCCAGAAAGATCCAAATTTTGAATTTTGTAGTTTAATCTTTTTATAGTATTGTTTCAATAGAATTTATGTAAATAGAACAATGTGGATTCCAGGCGGTGAGTACAGTGAAGAATTCCAATACATTCAAATGCGACATACGTGTATTTTGAATTAAGTATTTCCTTTACTTTATCTATATATATATATAAAAGGCAAAGTCCTGAGTGACTGACTGATCAACGCCCAGCCCACACCTTTGGACCTAGATAGCTGAAAAGTTGCATAGAGATTCCTTTTATGATGTAGGCAAGGGGTAAGGCTGGATTTTTGAAATTCAACCCCTAAGTTGGTAAATAGCGGATAACAGTTTGTATGAATATAAATTGGTAAATGGCCTATTAATGAAAAATTAAGAAAAGGATATTTTAGGATTTCTCGATATTCAACCCCTAAGGAGATGAAAGTTTGTGCGGGTAATTCGTTATTTTTATAGTAAAATCCATAAAAAATGGTATGTGGCTTTTCCGTTAAAAATTAAGAATAACGTACCTTGGCACTTTTTTGGCAATTCATCCCTGAGGGGATCAAATAGGGGATGAAAGTTTGTACGGGAATTTTTAATTTTTTTTAGTAAAATCCATAAAAATTGATATATATATATAGCTTTTCGATGAAAAAATATATTTTTAGGGTTTCTCGAAATTCAACCACAAGGGGATGTAATGGGGAATGAAAGTTTTTATAGAATCTCCATCATTTTTAAAGTAAACCCCATAAAAAATAGTATAATGAACTTTCGGTTCCAAATAAAAAAAAATATTATAAGATTTCTTGAAATTACTATTAGGGTTTTAAAATATGTGATAAAAGGGAATGAAAGTCGAAGCAAAACATCTGTGTTTACTATCGTATATTGGAAATATGTGTATAATTATTTATTCTTTGTTTTACCTACACATAAAAACAAAGAAAGAAAATACATCAATGAAGACATCTACAAAGGTGAGCTTATCTCTAGAAAATTATGATAAGGTTAAGATTAATCAAAAAATAAGTACCAAAAATTAAAATGCTGCTCAAAGTAAATACATATTCCACGACGACGAAGTCGCGAACAAAAGCTAGTTAAATAATAAACAAGCTTATTCGTTTATCTAACAAAAAGAACTGACGTTGGAAAACTGTTTCTATTTTGCATGTAACTTAAGTATACTGTATACTTATTATATGCGAAAAGTTCCAATAAGCGACATATTTTAAACAGTACAATATAATAAAGTATCGCATAAGGGCCAATAAAACAGTCAAATTACGGATGCAATCCTGTACGTTATTTCGTAGTACTATTACTACCGACTAGTCAGGGCTACATTCTAACTTCATGCCAAATTGCATATCGATCGGGAGTGATGCAGACGTTATTAAATAACACGTATCTTTTGTTACGCGCTATCATTAAATATTTTATCCACACTAATATCATGAAAAGATAAATTTTGAATGATTGTGTGTTGAAAACATTGAGATTATGTAATTAATATTGATTTTAAAAATTATTGCTCTGGTTATTGCTAGGCTATATTTTTCTACTGAGTAAATTATTAGGTGTTTCATTTTGATTTGCAAAAACAATATCAGACGTGGACGAAGTTTCGGTCTGAGCGCGAGTATCTAGTTTAGATTGTTAAGTTTTTGTTTCTGCAATAGCTTCAGAAAGATTAGAGGATAAGACGGTAGTAAATTACCATTTGTTTATTATATTAAAAACAAAAACTATTGTTTTGATACAGGATCAACCTTTCTTATCCTGGCGAATTATTTATACTTGAATTATCATTTGACAAGCTCGGTTCAAGTTTTTTTTCTGCTCTTCATTTGTAGACATGACATCTCCATTACAAGATACCTGGGGTATCTTGTTCTGGAGATGTCAAAAAATCTTTGAAAATTTGGGGGAAATCTTTTTGGTAACAATGTATCACTACTTGAATGTAGCTTATGTATTAGCCGAGAAGCCATTCCGATATTTTAAAAGTAAAAAGTTACAGGAAATGCAATTAATATTTTGATTTAACATAGAAACTTACACACTAACATGCAATTTAGTATCATGTACAGACAACAGCACGTTGGGTTACCACAAACTGTCAAATTTTCCCAATCGATTATGCACTTTATATTGAATATTCTTAGGTTGAAAATCGTTTGGAGAAATTTGACAGTTTTGTATAGCCCGACGTGCTGTTGACTGTACAAGGAATATAGTGAACTACATGGTAAAGGTTTTTTGGCGGTGTTTCGATTAATAACACATCTTCTTAAAGATGGTTTCATTATTTGGCTGTATAGTTTCCAATTTTAATTCGAGTAATCATGTACTCTTCTTTTACCCTTCTCGATCTTAACCTCTTAACTACCGAGGCCATCATTCCATGCCGTCCAGTAAAAATATAAAAATAAAGAGATAAGAGGTCCTCTCATTTACCGAGACATAGGGGATGTATGTAAAGTTTTCAAATTTATTTATATTTATTTATTTGAATTTAACGGAGCAAACTGGACAGAAATTTTCGTGCTCTCTGTAATTAAGAGGAAAAATGGTTATATTTTTCAAAAATCTCTTTCTCATACCCTGCTCCCTATTTCGATATCGACATCGTCGGTGCAGTCTCGATATCGACAATAATGAAGCATGGAGGAAAATCGATATGAAAAAATTATCGGTCACCCATCGAAGTACCGACCGCGCACTTAGTAGCTTAACTTTCGTGCTCGTTACTAAAACGCACAACTACAAAATATCAAATAACATAATTAAAAAAAGTAAAAAAATATAATTAGCTAAAATATCATGTAAGCACGTATTAGATAATATATTTCGTTACCAATAAGCCTCTTCGTGTTGGATATAAATTCAATGAATAGAGGAATTAATTAATGAATCTGCCGCGGGGTGTCCCACCTAATTAGGTGACTGATTCTCACAAACGAACAAATTTAACTTGCGAGTGAAATAAATTCAGATATGGTATGTACTAGCAGTACAAAATTAAACTTAGCAGCTCTGTTAGACAACATGGAGTGCAAATTAAATATTATTATGATTTACCTACTATTTTGAAGCACATTGACTTTTGTAGAAAATTTATGTATAAACGCGTTTGTGTTTTTATGTAATGTTGTGAAATATATATATTTCAAATAATAGGGGTTAAAGTATGAAATTGCCGTTTTTTTCCTCATTATTCATTAGTGTATAATTCCTTTACTACAATAGCTATGTCCATTATTCTTTTTTTATTTTAAACTTCATTACAAGGCCTTATATTTATGTATAAAATTTTATTCTTGTTTTTATTTTTTCCACTAGAAATACATCTTCAAAAACAGCTCGTCCTAAGAGGTGTCCGTCTCCGTTATAAAAATATGAATATTTTTTTACAGGTATCAATTCTCAATTTTTTTCTCTAAGTATCCTATAGCTTAATGTTGTCTAAATATATCCACAAAATTACACAACATTTAGATTTGTGGTTCCTTAAAAAATCGCAAATATATTTGTATGAAAAATTGATTTTCGTTAAATTCTCCATACAAAACGGCAATTTCATACTTAAACCCCTAATAGTAATCGTCGTTTCAATAACTACATGACCAACGAACTTATTATAATTTTCATAATTAGTCATCCAAACGTCCAATAACAAATTTTGCCATTTATCTGTTAAAAAATAATATTGAAGCGGACATTTTCTAAAATTTAATAAAAATTACGTTGTAATTAAATCTTAAATAAGGTACCTTGACGTGAAACAGATAAATAGTGGGTCGACAATGTGTTGGGACGGTGGGGAGCCATTGTATCGGCCCTTTACAAAATTCCGTTAACTAAAATATGATATATTTCAGTGCACGATAGTATAACCGGATATAAATCCAATGAAATATTACATAGACTTCGTATGTTACACGGAGGTTACTCGCTGTATCGAATGATACATTACATAAGGAGTTTCCGAACTTTTTAAGTTGGAGACGCACTTACAGGTTTAGTATTTTGCCAAGGCGGAGACAAAATATAATAATGAAGTAATAAAATCTTTGTCGCGGAAACAGTTTTTTACGGTCCTGGTTGATTTGCCTGTACCTACTCCAATATAAGTTGTAGCCTGTGTTATGAAAGGCAGTGTCCTCTCGCTATTTTTACAATTATTTTACCTATCATAAAATTTGTTTGTTCTGTAGCCAATGAAAACATCTACGAGGCTGTAATAGGTAGTTATTAGAATAATTACACAAATATATATATATATATATATATATATATATATTTCGTCGTTGTGGTGTTCTTTGGGGGAGGCCTATGTTCAGCAGTGGAAGTTATGTGGCTAAAATGTTGATATTGATGATATTTTACAAGCTTACAAAAGAACACAGCTATATACTTAGTACCAACTAATATAAGTAAGTTTCGTTTCCCAAAAATATAACAGATAGGTACTTCTGAAAACTCTTCACGAAGCTTACGCACAAATTACGGTTGGGTGTAGTGTTAGGGTTGTCTTAAACCTGGGAAAGACTAAGTACCACAAAATCAAAGATTACAATCGAACGTCTGCATCGCACGATGTTCTAACTTCAGAGTTTTGATTAGATCACATTCGACTTTTTTACCTCCTCGTATACGTAGCGTAGAGGAAGTCTTGTAATCGTCAAAAAATTCGACCTCAAGATTTGGACGGATTTGCACGTTTTGGACCTTTTTTGGAAATATATCTGTGTGTGTGTCTGTGCGTTAGCACGATAACTCGAGTATGCTTTAACTTATTGCAACCAAATTTGCATGTATGACATCAAAATATAAGGTTTCTATCAACTTTTGAGTCGTTTCCGGTACATACGATCGAGAAAGTCAAGGGGAGACCGCTCCCGATTTTTTAGATATGATAGGACCTAGAAGTTGAACTGTTAAAAAAAACATGTCCTAACGGATCAAATTGTGAACCTAAACCATTCTCGGATTAACTTGACTACATACATTTTTTGAAATCAAAATCGGAGTTCAGGGACAGGCACACGATCAGAGAATTTTATGCCCATATAAATATATATAAATATAAATATCTCTGACTCTTCATCTTCTCGACGATTGTTAATGATTTGGCGGAAGGTGTAAGCGAATATCATTGGAACACTCAACTACTGGACTGGAGACTATAATTAATATTATACTATAATCATTAACTGTTGGACTGCAATAATAATCTTGTTAACACTATTGTAATGGCGGTCTAAAACCAGGACTGGTAGCACAACCAAACTGAGCACTTTAAACTCTTCTAAGGATAGAGGATCCGGGATCTCTAAATCTAATTTCAATGGGCGAACCACTATACCACTAAGGCGGATGGGGAAGTATTCTGTTCTGAGATTCCGTGACTATATGCTTTACTCGCGCGTGAATCCTGAAGTTTACCTTCTCTTTTCCCTTTATTTTCTGTCCCAGGGCGCTGCGAAGCATAATTTGAGAAACACTCATTATTCATATTACAAATAATAGTTGTCAAATTACCTTCCCTCTCACAAGATCGTTTCATTTTACTGGCATTCTTATTCCTGTTATTAAAATACCTAACGATAATAAGTTTTGGTATCTAGAGGCCGAGAAAGTAATTACTTTTCCTGTAATCTTATCATGTTGAAATTATTTGAGCAGATTGAATAATTTAATTCATTTTAGTAGATAGGAGAGATTATGGCAGTCATAGTAGTCCTTTGCATAATAGCAGATGATATTTATTGCTGAGGAAATCAATGGCGCCGCGTTCATGCTTTCTTCGTAACGGTAGTGATAGTTGAATGGTTCACCAAAATTTTATCAACCCGATTTTCATTCGTGTCAAAACTATGATACTACGGTAAAGCACAAGATAAGAAGTCTAGTCATTAATTTCATCGTGATGGAGTGCTCAGTACTACACATCAAGCGGTCCGGTTTCAAATCCTGGTAGCGGCAAATATTTGTGTGACGATCACGAATATTTGTTTGCGAGTCATGGTTGCTTATATATTTATTTCAGTTTATTTATAAAAATATCCATATCCATTATCTAGTATCCCACAAGTTCTTAATGATACTTACTTTGGGCGTTGGGCTAGATAATTGGAGTAAGCGTGGAAATATAACTACTATTACATTATTAAATTACTCTAAAGGTCAAGGCACTGACCCAAAGTGGAAGCGTCAATTAAAGATTTACTTACCAAATTGACCCTTATGTACAAAACTTATACATAGGTATTTTAATATCCTTATTATATTACAGCAGTTGGTAACTACTCGATTTGAAATGCCGTTAGTCATGTAATTTATAGATCGTAGATATTCGTCATAGATAAATTAGTGATTACTTAGACTATAATAAAATAAATAATTTGTGACTGGAAATTTCATGTTAACATCAAAGGCTGGAAATGTAATAAAAGAACATAATTATAATATTATTTAAACTATAATAAACTAAAATTTTATTGAAAATCATTTTATATGATTTCATACATATAGTATATTTTACTTTATACATTAAGGCAATATTAAGGGTCGTTCTCTTCAGTTTGTCATAAAATTATCATCTTCATAATCACTAATTTTAATTTCCTAGTAAATACGAAGGGATTAATCTTATCCTGTAAGATAAAGTCTCGACTTAAATTACAAACATCTTTTGAAAAGATAAGGTGTGACATTCTGTAACGAAATAATTTGTGACTTTGAAAGTCATTTCGATATCAACCTGTCAAAAATGGAAGATAACCTTTTGTCGGTTAAATAGGAAATGAAGCTAGCTATTTTACACGAAGTTATTTTAGGTAAAATATAAGCTTCTTGCCATTTTATTATTGAATGACATTACATCTAACTCAGAGTCACAACGAGTAAAAAGTTTATTTATGGATTATTTGATAATGAGAGGTGAACTCATAATGAGTTTCATCACTTTCCATTTGATGGGATAAGTGTGCTACAACCTTTAGGTAACATTTCGTTACGTATAAAACCACATAAAGGCCATTTATAGGCTCAATACTTATAATAGTAGTATAAAATAAACTTTATTGCAAATAAACTTTTACTAATACATAGGTCCCACTAAAAGTTACCGGAACTGGTCACTTACATAATCAATTTTAAAAAGTAATTACAACATTTGAAAATGGAACTCTTTGGCTGTAGAATGCAGTTTGTTTCATCTGACTGTCAAATGTTTTGAAATTGTGGCGCCTTTTTAAAAATTGCGTGTCTACATTAACATGGATTGAACTCGGGAAAATTTTCGTAGTATGATTTTCTACGATTTTAAGTGTAATTTGACAGCATCACTCGGCTTTAATCTGCTTTTGGCGATGAAGCACCATGCCAGACGACTATTTATAGCTGGTTTGCAGAATTCAAGCGCGGTCCGTGTCAATCTCAGTGACGAATCTCGCGATGGTCGCCCGTCCTTGACCGACCTTGTGAACAACAAAAACATCGATGCTGTGCGCCAGATGATTGAAACAGACGGGCATGTGACCTATGATGAGATTCGCGCATCCTTTAATAGTATTTTTTTCTTATTCATTCCGGAAGCTTTCAGTGCGCTCCACTTATGAGCTTATATTATAAATTACTAGTTTACTCAACCAATATATGCGAATACTATCGCTAAACTAGGTTTCATACAAAACCTGTGTTTCAGCAAACAATGCTCTCACATGCATAAGATAAAAGATTATAACTAGTATTGTACCGAGTGGTTTACAACGTTACACTTTTGAAGCTTAAGTATAATGTATATTTTTATAAATACAGATAATGCCAGATTGCACGCTTGTCGTCTAAACAAAGCCAAAAATAATAAACATTCAGTGAACCCACCTATAAAAGCCAACAACCAGGGGCTTAGACAAGTGGCAATTCGTCATCATCAGCCATATTGCTTGGTTATATACAGCGTCTAAGCTTGCGCTACCAACTTACATAGAGCTGCGATTGGCCATGTGATTAAAGTCAATCCCATACATTTTGTTCGTATCAAACTTCGTTACCGTTTCTAATTGTTGCTTTGTCTACGGGCCCAGGACACTAAACTAAATCGTCTCAGCAGTCCGGGTATGTTACTATACCATAGAAATTAATCTATCTATATAAAATTCAAAGTCCTGACTCACTGACTGAGATATCAACGCACAGACCAAACCGCTGAACCTAGAAACTTGAAATTTTGCACACAGATACCTTATACAGTGTAGGCATCCACTAAGAAAGGATTTTTGAAAATTAAACCCCTAAGGGGGTAAAATAGGGGATGAATGTTTGTATGAAAGTCCGTCAGCTTTGAAGTTAGGATCTTCAACTTTTGAAGTTATTTAGGATCTTCAACTTTTTCAGGCTCGTGCGAGGCCCGCCGCACGTGGCAAACATTCTGCCTCGCGCGAGGCAGCTCGCTTGGTGAGGACCCGCCTAATCACGCAAAAACGGCTGATCGGATTTTAATGAAAATAAAACATAGAATACTTTTTATCCTGGTTATTGGTCCCCTAAGGATTTTCTCAAATGTCCACGTGGACGGAGTGGCGGGCGGAAGCTAGTAACTTATAAAGGATTCTTAATTCCTTTAAAATAATGACATATTTTTAATTACAGGATTCTACGGTAGTCTTAAAATCTAGTGTTCGAGCAAACATGGAACTAAAAGATAACAATAAACGATTATCATAATCCTGTGGAGTTAGAACGGAACCCTAACAGGCATAAAATTGTTTGTGCTGACTTTCAACGGAAAAACTATTCCATAGTACCTTACCAGATCCTGTTTGTGTAAGAGAATTAATTCCAGATAGTGCAGACCTTAACATCAATATCGAAGGCGATTCTGATGACATTGTGTTTTCCTTAATTTATAGTCTTATTATTCAACGGAAATTAAATTGCATCATATTTCTTTACAAGCGTATAATAACACTTGGAATGAGGAACCTACTGATCAGACTACCCAAAACTGTCAAACTTCAATAGATTTTCAAACTTATTCCAAGGAGTTTCACCCAGTTCTTGTTGTAATAACACGTGTTGTGAGACTCAATTTTAACTCAATATACCATACAATAAACGTATTGTTACTTTAGATCACAAATAATATAATACATTTTTGAGGGTTTCCCCCGAGTTCTTTTTATAACGTGTTGAGAGACTCCAGTTTTAACTCAATCCACCGAGCAAATTGTCTGTCACTATAAGTACATTTTCACTTAACACTAGCGAAATGCGTAATCTTACTATACTAGTACTACTTTAGATACATTTTCGAAGGTTTCTCCCGAGTTCTTTTTGTAAAAATACGTGTTGAGAGACTCAATTTTTAACTCAATCCACCGTGCAAATTGACTGTTACTATAAATACATTTTCACTTGACACTGGCGAAATGCGTAATCTTTAAGTGTCGCGAACGCCATTTATTTAAAAGAAGAAGAAGATACCTTTTCACTTGACATTGATAAGATGCGTAATCTTTTATCGCGAAGCCATTAACGGAATATAAACTTATTCCAAAGATATAGGTATCGTAGAGTAGCATAGAGTTCATTGTATATTAGGCAAGTTCCAGTTTATGGCAGCCTGATGTACCATCGTCAATAGATTTATAATTACCTAAAACGTTACCGTCATCTGTACCTTGTCATGAAAGTAAAATTAAACATTAACTCCGATTACAAAAAAACACGCCTAAGTCCCCTGAAACAATAAGTGTGTCACAAAGACAGGTCGCATTAGCCGATTAATTACTTTACAATAAAAAGTTTTAAAATTAAGCTCGAGGACTATATTCTTAATTCCATTCAGAAGTTTATAAATAAATTCCAACCATTGAATTTCAGGTGAGCAAATTAGGAATAACGAGTTCGAAGAATTTACTTACTGATAGATTTTAAATGACAATTTAGCGTTAGATAACATGTGCAGGTGAAACGTTAGTATTTGTAGCTGCAATTTGCGTATTTTCTGAATAACACCAACCGCAATATACTCTGCTTAAAATTACAGCAGCTCTATATAAAATCCATCGCGATGGTAACTTGTATGTATTCGTTCATACATACTAGCTGTGACGATAAAATATCTCAAAAGGGTTGACATACCTAAGTACCAAAGTAACTTTTAAAGCCACTGGCAATATGGGTCATACAGTGCACTAACAAGTTGCAAAACTAAACAAACGGATAAACTAAAACTTGAGTGAACGAATAAACAAAAGTCGAAAACCAGATGTTTCACTCTCTCGAAAACCACAAGTTCAAGCAAACCCATATATGTGGAGATTTGTAAATGGCATTGGTTAACTTTCATTTTTATTGTATTCTTGATATTTAACTGTAAATCTTCCAACAACCAAATAAATAAATAAAAACGAGTATGCGCGGTTGATGGATGGGAGGCCAAAATTTTTTAACTCAATTTTCCAACGCCCTTTGAGCTGGTAAAGGCACATAAGCAGTCTTAATGCACACATCTTATAATCTTAGATAGATAGAGAGATGATATTCTGTTTGAAAGTGTTCGCCAGTATCTATATATTAAAGCGAAGAACTAAAATTATTCGTCGTGCTCCTGACATACTTAATTAAATTTCAAAAGCCATTCACAATTCGTCACTAAACATATTACTTAGCACACTGCATTAATTAATAAAGCATCTTTCGAGATGTTTGTTGTTTATATAACATTTTAAATGATAAAAGTTTCGCCTCGAAAGTTTTAATTTCAATTAAACGATGTTATCGTAACAGGGCGCTTTGATGTATTTCAATTAAGGAAAATATACAGTACACGCTGATCTCGTCACTGATCAAGAAAGTTAATTAAGGCTGAGATTATGAGTTCTTACCGCGCCGCGAGCAAAGCCGGGGTCGGCGCCACAACTTACGAGCTACATTGCTCTTTTGATTATTTTTTCTGGGCGAGTGAGCATTTTTCTCAGCCGCTTACAAATGACCGCTTAGGTGGGTACTGAGAAATCGTTCTCCACGTTTTATTTGCCCTCCTGTAGATACTTCCATTATTCCGCTAATGGAATGGTGTTCAGATGCCCAAACAATATAAGCCTATCTAAGAAACTTGGGTATTTATAGCATACGTGGATAGCCATAACGCCTAATTCGTTGATTACTGTATTAGCGACGTAATAGCAGATTATTGTAAACATTAATGAGAATCTTTATCTTATTTACTGCCTAAGATCTGGGAGTACTTTATCAGAACCTGCAATTTGCACTTTATTTCAATAGCAATTGCGACCTAAATTTCATAATAGAATGCAGGAATGTAATTTGATATGTGCCCAGCCTTCTCTTATGAATGCCCATTACATCTCGTCACATTGTGAAATGAAATGTCAAAAATCACATCATGAAATGTTTATTTATCTCAGAATCGTATAGTATAATGTTTTTAGATTGCTTTACAATATGCTTCTAGGAACAAAACATCTTCTAGTGTAATTCTAATCTTCAACATAAGGGGAACTTTGTAGTCATACTAGCTGACCCGCCCAAGTTGTTGTGGTAAATTTGCAAACAAAATTGGAAAATTTCTAATAAATATATGTCGTGGATGTCGTCAGGATTTAGCCGAATCACTATCTCACATACGAATGCCGAGTCAATTTATCAACACACATCACAAAGAGGAGAACCAGAGTAGTGCCTGGGACTTGTGACCCAGTGTGTAGGTTTACCTAGGCACTCACCTTCACTTCTCTCTAACTACTATCACACAACCGTCGGACATAGCTTCCACAAGCATTCCTAATACAACCATAGACACGTCCGCACTCAGCAACGCCTCGAACTAGACTGAGCTCTGTCGAGCGCGCACCGCTGCAACAAAGGCGCGCCCCACCACTATTACTTCGCATCGTACGATAGCTCGTGCGGCGCTGACGTCACTCGCAATCCCTCGTGGACTATTTCCAATGAAAATAACAAATTCAATTACAAATGAACCTAATAATGTCCTAGCGCCGTCACGGCCATCCTGCATCATCACACGTCCTCGTGTGTCTTACTTGTGGTTATAATCTGCAAAAGATAACTTGCGTTCGATTGCTATACCCTAGCTCGGCCAGTCTGACATCAAATAACACAAGACTAGCTATCACACAAACGGCATACATACGGGTATCATACTAACGGCTTCTCATACAGGCGACCTTTCACACACACGGTATATCACACAGACGGCTATTGTCACACAGACGGCTTGTCACACAGACGGCCTGTCACACAGACGGCCTGTCACACAGACGGCCTGTCACACAGACCACTGGTCACACAGACCCTGGTCACACAGACCCTGGTCACACAGACCCTGGTCACACAGACCCTGGTCACACAGACCCTGGTCACACAGACCCTGGTCACACAGACCCTGGTCACACAGACCCTGGTCACACAGACCCTGGTCACACAGACCCTGGTCACACAGACCCTGGTCACACAGACCCTGGTCACACAGACCCTGGTCACACAGACCCTGGTCACACAGACCCTGGTCACACAGACCCTGGTCACACAGACCCTGGTCACACAGACCCTGGTCACACAGACCCTGGTCACACAGACCCTGGTCACACAGACCCTGGTCACACAGACCCTGGTCACACAGACCCTGGTCACACAGACCCTGGTCACACAGACCCTGGTCACACAGACCCTGGTCACACAGACCCTGGTCACACAGACCCTGGTCACATAGACCCTGGTCACACAGACCCTGGTCACACAGACCATTTGTCACACAGATGAACCGTCACACAAACCACTTGTCATACAGACTACCTTTCACATTGACTACTGACACAGACTATTTGTTTACACACTTATTGGAGTATTAACACACCTAAATTTCTATTTTGTTTGAAATTTACTTACTTTTGCCGTCATCGGCACATCCTGCGGTACTCCTAAGATAGCACTTAACTTCCAAAGGATCAATACAATTTGGCATAGCATGAACTGAACATGGTCATGATCGTATTTGTACGTTCTATTGTAATTGACATTGAAAAAAAACAAGTTCAATCACGAAACCATTTAAAGCCTTTGTCATCCAGAATACTATTTTTCATTTGCAGGTTTTTTTTACTGCAGATTGAAAAAATTGTTGATTGCGGTAGCGGAACTAACGACAACTAATAAAGTCGTTAAACATCACAAATAATTCAGTTCATTTGACTGTACTGTAAAACTACATGCCACGATGTATCCCAACTTCAACAATCCACTTCGCCGTTGGCTCGACTTGATCCTGTTGCTATGAACAAAAGTCTCTGTAATCTTTGCTAGGAAACGTCTATCCTGATCAGCCATGACGTGAGTTGGGGCACCAAACAACTAAGCTACTTATGTATTGAAGAGTCCTTATAGCATTGATTGGGTCGATAAATAAAGTGTGATACAAATATAGTGTATTTTCTAAACGCGTCAAACTAACGCAAAAAAAAATAATCTACATGCTCCATTCGATATCAAAACTTCCAATGTACCCGAGGCGTTAGATTAATTTTATTCTTAGATGCTTTCTAGGCATTACAATCGAAAGTGGCTCTACACGTGACTCTAACATAGAGACTCTTCCCAAGACTTTACCTTAGACTCTTCCCAAGACTTTACCTTAGACTCTACATAAGACTCTACCTAAGACTCTACCTTAGACTCTCAGCAGAATACGTGTCACTATTCTGAAACAAGACCGATCGTCAAGTTCCCAATATCACCCGCTCTATCAACATGACAACACATCACCGTCACACACGCAAAATCGCAAATATGTCTTATCAGAATTGTAAACCGGTCCTTCAGTTAGCTACTCTCATAGCTAGTCCTTTCAGCCCAATAGAAACACAGTCCTTTGGTTTCCAACAACACAGTATTTCGGCTGCACCAGGAACACTGTCAGTTGATTTTTGATTCCATATCAAACGTCACTAGTCAAAATAGTCACTAGGTAAAAAAATGCATGTCGTGAGTAGCCACTAAATTCCAATTAACATCTCACAATAAAAAACACGATATCAACTTCGTTAGGTACTTGGTGGTCCGGGGCCTTACAGATTTAAGTACTGCAATACTACCACTCACTTTACAGGTGACTATAGTCTATACACACACATGAGGTCTGATCAGTCACGTTTTTTTTTCTTCACTAATAAGACTGGGCCAGCAAAAGATGAAACAAGGTCTAATTATTTTAGCTTGCTCTTATACCTACTTTATGTGGCATTGCTCGTTGTGGGCAAACCATTAATAAAATGTTAAGAATATAAATTCGTTCATAATTTCATCTAATCTATTGGCACGTTGATACGACAGAGCAAAAAAAAACTTACATACTGCACTACACGTATTTACAAACCTATTTCTCACCAAGATAAAATATGCCGCTGTTACAGTGGCACAAAACCATCAGTTATCAACAATTACACTGCCTAACAAAATATACCACGCTAATAGGCAACCTCACGCCTAGGCCTTGACTAGAATTTCAGGCGTCCAATCATTAATTTCTTTATGTCGGGTAGACATAAAATTTTCCACGATTGAGTAATTTGAATTACAAAGCAATGCAGCAAAATTAACAATTACGATTCTATTGAACTACAATAATTTCAATTACCCTTCATCTAGTTCGAAATTAAATTAGAAATAAATCATTAACTACGCTCAACACTACGCAACACTTTCTTTTAAATAAACAGCTCCAAACTTAAAATTATTATTTAAACACTCACCAAAGCTATCCAAAGCAACAAACGGCGGCGGGCGGCGCGACCGTACTCGTCCAAAGTGGGCATGGTGGGTACGAATCCCGCTTCTGATGTCGTGGATGTCGTCAGGATTTAGCCGAATCACTATCTCACATACGAATGCCGAGTCAATTTATCAACACACATCACAAAGAGGAGAACCAGAGTAGTGCCTGGGACTTGTGACCCAGTGTGTAGGTTTACCTAGGCACTCACCTTCACTTCTCTCTAACTACTATCACACAACCGTCGGACATAGCTTCCACAAGCATTCCTAATACAACCATAGACACGTCCGCACTCAGCAACGCCTCGAACTAGACTGAGCTCTGTCGAGCGCGCACCGCTGCAACAAAGGCGCGCCCCACCACTATTACTTCGCATCGTACGATAGCTCGTGCGGCGCTGACGTCACTCGCAATCCCTCGTGGACTATTTCCAATGAAAATAACAAATTCAATTACAAATGAACCTAATAATGTCCTAGCGCCGTCATATACTTACTTCATATAATACCAGACTTGGTGCCGAGAATTTGTATGCGTTCTCGTTGCATAGCAACGGATGTTTGTGTTACTTACCAATATATTTTCGTTTTGTAACAATTTCAAATAAAAATCTTAATTTTCTAAGTACCTATCTAATTTTTGCGCAACTTTCTGATTTTTTTCTCTCAGTAAGAACCGAAAGATAGGAAGTATGAGATTTTTTTTTAAAAAAAAAGATGAATGAAATAGGCTCAGAGGAAAGAAATCCATAGGTAAAGTTGTTCTGAAGCTATGGCGTGACAGTGAGTCATTTTTATATAATTAAAGATTTATTATCCCTTAACATTTCATCTTGACGTTCTAAATTCGTTTCAAATATAGAGACTTCTAATAATACTATTATGTACCTATATAGGTATTGGATGTAGTAATTTAGTATCTGCAGCAGTATCTTCAAAGTATTTTAATAACAGAATACCTACGTTATCTCAGCCGCGAATAACTGGCCTATTTTGTCTAGCTGAAGAGGCCACTCGGCTATTATTCATAAAAGCGACCAAACCTTAGCGATGACAACTATGAATAATCTGTGTAGAGAGCTCGTAATGTTCCCATTTCGGCTTCTTTGTTAAGCCAATGCAGCTACACTAGATTATCTAACGCTTTTCTTGCCTATGTGTATAAATAAATCTGATAATAATGAATGCTGAAATGAGCACTCCACACAAAAGCAGCATTGTATAGCGGGGGTAAAACAAACATAAAACAAAAATGGCTTATTGTCGTCTCCGACTCCTGTCTCGCGGTCTTTCATTCAGACGTCGTCGCGTCGCCGCCCGCCCTACCACGCTGTCACCCTAACGTCATGAAAACTTACGAATCATTTTCATTGATAATTCGCAACATAAATGTACCTTCATTATGTTGTTCAAGAATTTTCTTCCAATTAAACAGTACAGTACCTGTACTGAGCTCGTTATGATTTTCATTACATATTTTCTATAATCTCTTTAGTACATTAGGTTAAAAAGGCTTTTCTGGAATGTTCCGATATTCAAATGTATTTTCAATTGGTTTCGGAATACGTAGGTATACCAATTAATATTGTTTAATCCTATTTAAGCTTTTTGATTGTTTTTTATCATTAGAGTTGTAAAATAAAAAGGATGAAATACCTACATCGCAATTTTTTTGATTAACTGATCTTACTGCACCGATATATCGCTATAACGATCCTCAATCTTGCCGCCACTATCGAGACTCGTGATCTTCTACTGCGATATCAATCTTTTAGTTCAAGAATGCAAAACTTCTGAGCGTCTGCCAACATATTCCATATCGCTATTTAACATAATATTACTGTCGCCATCTCCCACAATGATTGCCAACACAAACTTAAATGAACATTAATATTTTTCATGTCTTTTACTGCAATTTTGGTAACGGTAAAAACATCTTTTTTATTTAAATAAGAGTAAAACACTGGAGCTAATGAATCAAATTTGCGGTTTATGTTTCATACAAACGTTCCTATTCATCAATAAAAATTTCAAAAAAGTCTTGTTAATTCATTATATCCTATCAGGATTCAGGGAGAGCTCTGCCCAAGGGCGTATTGAATATAAAATATACGAATGGAGATTACTTTACCTTTCTATAAAAATATTAATTCAATTGACGAAAACCGCTGCGGTGAAAAATCCGGAAGGTGATATCTTAACCAGTTCGTTTCTCCTTTTGTGAATTCAATAACAATTCACCTCACGAGCTTTGCCATTTATATTGAGAGCTTCTACACAAGTATACGCTATAGTTGCCGACCGAGGCTTTTCAGTCCCTTTTTCATTTTGATCTATACTATAGACAAAGGATACGAGCCGCTTGGATCCACTAATGTCTAGGCTTAAGTGACTCTCTTGTTAACTGTTGCATGTTATAGCGCCCTTCACTGTGAGCATATGTTGTACATTATGACAAAGGTCAATCGAGACCCTCCCTTACTATAATTACATATCACGTCGCCTAGCTAGTTAATATTAATAAATTCCGAATATTGTTTCAGAAAACCGTGGAGTAAAAATCCAAAGCTATGATTCACGTGGAGAATTTTAAGCGTCCTTCTCCGTCACCATCAAGAAGTTCAGTGAGGAGTGACAGTCGTGTGTTCCGACAGCCTCGAGTTATCCAAGTGAACCGAGATGCTTCGACAATGGTGGACGGTGAGGCGAGTGCGCCCATCGCCGGCAGTACTACCGCCCACCTGCCTGATTGGGACCCCCATGTGGGTCAACACGGTAGCCACTTTCGATCGCGAACTTTCAGTGATGGCTTCATAAGAAACACGAGCCTTGAACTTCTACTGGGTGTTGACTGCGATGCCTGTCTCGCTTTAGCAGCTCAGAGACAATGTGTAGATAAACCAGTGTCAGACCACGACTTTGACTTAGTCTGCAATTGTAACATCCAACAAAATAACTATTTAAACTGCCATCGCGACGCTGTCAGCCAACGTGGACATACTCTCAATATATACGACTTAGAACGAATTAAGCGAGATACAGATCGTAGTCATCTCGCTATCGGATCTCATCGCAGTTTGGACCGCAAACATACAAAAAGTAAAGCGATAGGCGTTTCAAACTATATTTCGAAACAATTAATATCCTACGATCCAACCAATACTCTCGTACAAAAAATAAAGAGAAAACTGTCGAACTTCAAAAAGATGGGCGGCGAGGCGATATTGAAAAAACATTCGAATGCGGTCCAACTGGCAGAGATAACAACAGGTTCGACGAGCTCTCTAAAGAAACTATCGATGTTGTCACTAGTAGACAAGTCGCAGAGAAGAGTCAACAGCCAAAGTTGCATTTTCAGTTCAACTAGATTTCAATCGAAAGATGAAATGAAAAATAACGCCTCAACTTATGCTACTTTCTCTGGAAACGTGGACCAATGTTTTGACAGACTTAAAGATTGTAGCGTAAATGCAGAGGGAAATAGAAAATCACAGAAAATGATAAAAATGAGAAGCTTCGACAATAACGACGAATTGCTTACTAGAAATTCACCCGCCGTAGAAACAATGAAATTTTCTACTTTAGATAATCGAAGTCGGTGTAGAAGTATAAGAAGACAAATGTCATATAATGATTTTCCTAGTGAAAGATGTAGGGATAGAGTAATAGAGAGTTGGTCGCGAGACGATAATACGATGGAGTCACGTAGCACGCGCAGTGACCTCGTAGAAGATGACGCGCAGACCTTCCTGGACGCAGACCTGGTGATGATGGGCGCTCCGCGTACCACCCATGCCCACTGCACATGTGAATCTATCCACGACAATAGGATACCTTCAATATTTTACGATACACAGGTAACTATCCATTTTACATTCCCAACTTCCACCATATCATAAATAAAGAAGAGTTTTTGCACTATAAGTTAGCCAAGGAACCTGATCGGCTGAAAAAACATGAACTGCCCCACACAAATATCTGCCTACAAGAAATCAATCGTGCCGACCATTAACTGAGTAAAGCAGAGCATTTTGTGACCTCGATATATTGCAATAGGTGTTCTTTTGATGTTACACCCGAGTGTATCTCTACAACTGATGTATTACAAAGCCGATCTTAACATGTATTCTTTAGTCGTAGTAGCGAAATTTTAGATAGCCCTGCTACGAAACATGAATTATGCACACATTAACATCAGTACCAGTTACATGCACATTATTTTTATAGGCTTCGTGGCCGTATTTAGTTTAATGGTAGTCGGCATAAGTTACAACTATAGATAGATAAATCTATGGCTACAACAATATGGACTAAATGTATTATTCTAATTTTTTTAAATCGATCAAACGTTTGGTTTGATAAATAATAACACATTTTTACTTTCTTGTAATCGTAAAAAAATTCTACCTCGAGATTTTGACGGATTTACACCAACCCGCACTTGGCCAGCGTGGTTGACTAAGGCCTAATCGCCCCTAATGTGGGGTAGGCTCGAGCCCCTCGGTGGGGACATTATATGAGCTGATGATGATGATAACACGTTTTGGACCTCCCTGAGTCCAAAAATACCGTTTTTGGAATTATGTCTGTATGTCTGAGCACGATAACTCGAGTATGCCTTAACTTATTGCAACCAAATTTAACATACATATATGACATCAAAATATAAGGTTTCTATCAACTTTTGAGCCGTCGATCACGAAAGTTAAGCAACCAAGTGCGCGGTCAGTACTCGGATGGGTGACCAAAATTTAACATGCATGTATGAAATCAAAATATAAGGTTTCTATCAACTTTTGAGTCCTTTCCGGTGTACGAGAAAGTCAAGGAGAGACCACTCCCGATTTTTAAAGAAACAATACTTTAAGAATTGCTTTGAACGGGAAAGGTAATATTTCACTCACTGCTTTCTTTTTTGTCAGTAAAATTTTTTTTCATAATAGTATTTTCCTCGTTAGGGTAAAAAACGTAGTGCGCCAGCGCCTGACGTCACGGATCGCGGCCAACCCCGCGCCACGGCCTGCAGCGCCTGCAAGTCACCACAGTGGGCGGCCACCACCGCATCCACCACCAGTCACAGTTCCACCGCCACTGGCAACTCCTCACGTGAGTCATATTAGCTTACACGACTATTCTATACACTATACTTGAGCCAAAATGTAAACCAACCATATGCCATTTTGTACCAGGATTGTCTCTTTCAGTCGCTATCTTTCGTTCGTTTTCTTGCTTATCACAAAATATCCAAAAAGTACAGCGACTTGTTTACATTTATTCCTTATCGTAGTAAGAAGAGTAAGTCAGTAAATAACTTGATTAAACTGAGGTAAGAAGCACTCCAATCTAAATCATCTGCATAACATTTATTCTTCTTACAAACTGGTTCATAATAATATGTCTTAGTTAGTAATAACACAATTTGCGAACACTATTCTACACTGTAGGACACGTTGGCTTTAGTCGGCGACTCGAAATTGAATTCCCTCAGAGCGCCTGCTTCGCGCTCAAAACTCCAACCACAGATTAGAAATAATATAACTCCAACGCTATAGCGGGAAACCCAACTTACTGATTGGCTCACCAAATCAGGTGTTAATGATGTCGTAGCCCAATCGTCGAACGACATATTTTCCCGCCAAACCGTTCAGCCACTCAGAGGCACTTGAATATTCCCATCTTAAAGTAATGGTTTCCATATATTATTACTTTAAAAAGGAAACATATAGTAGGGTACTTAAGCAAAACAATATTATTGAAAAATTAATGCAACCTCACACTTTGATGAGGTTTTTAATGCATAGTGCTGTCGGCAGCAGATGACCTTCACAATATCACCGATGTTGTTTTGAAGAAGTGCCTGAATTCTAGTCGGCGAGCATCTCCGTTTGGGTCGGAAGGGAGGATTATAATAATTACATCGGGGAGCATACACACACACACACAAACACACACACGCATGCACGCACGCACGCATACACGCACGCACGCACGCACGCACGCACGCACGCACGCACGCACACACACACACACACATTTTTAGCATTTTGTATTTTTCTCACTCACTCTCTCTCTCTCTTCTCTTGAACTTATTGTGTAATACTGAACTAAGAGTGCATGTTGTACGAGAACCTAATACATACATATTCCTGAACTAAATATACGAGTAGCTTACACGAATTTAATAACGCTTGATCAAACACATCAAACTAATCCTGGCAACTAGCGGCACTCCATAGTTTAACTATGGTAACCTGTTGCTGGGGTTATCTACAACAGAATTCCCGGGGAGAATTGACTTCTAGTAGTCGTAAAATATCTTGTTAAATGCTATGCAATATATTCGAGGAGCATATAGAAGAGATGATATATCGCCCGTTCACAATTAATATAGTAGTATTTTTGTTAATCTTGTTGTGTGAGCATATATTTATAATTACTGACGTTTATAGATTGGAAATGAATCGACTAGGGCGAGACCAAAATGAGTGAGTAATGCGCATGTGTGCGTGAAAAATAGTACTGCAGTCTGATAGTTGATGTCTTTTCTACGTGACTGACAGGCCGACCTAGGCCGCCTGCGTATACGTAAAATGGTCTCGTCTATCTATCTCGTTCTAATATATGTGATAGTGTGCTCTTTCTCTTTCACATTGCCTATCTGCAGTTTCCTATATCTATGTTATTTCAGTAATTTCAATAAATTACAGTCAGCTGATGCCTTACTAATAAGCCCTCTGTTGGGAATCTTGGAGAAAAAATGTGAGATAAACGCAACACTATGAGGGGATAAAACGAATTTAATTGTAAATAAACTAATAAATCCGAGCAAACATAAAAATTACATAAACATACGTCAGATGCTACGACCCAAACAATTTGAAAAACGCATCGAAAAAACACGACATAAAAGAAAAATATAACAAATTCATAGATGGAAAAAGGTTTTGTGCTGACAAGATTTCTAACACCCTCAATGCACTAGGATATACTGATTGGATCCAGTGGATTTAATAGTGCTCCATAGTTCAATATGATCTGATATGTTGGTTGGGTGGATCCTATAATACTTCAACACGATTAGGATCGACTGGCTACTCCACGAGTGGATTATAACACTCCGGGAGTTTATTGAGATCTACCACAGTTGGAGCCTGTAAGAATTTGTTATACATTTCGATCCTTTATGTGTGAATATCATTAGAAACGAATCGAAATTACCTTATAATTATGAAACCGGTATGCAACCACGAGGGGTTTAATACTGAAAATTAACTTTAACTTAAAAAGACTTTGCGTTATTTAAAATATTCCCTGTAATAGCTTGACACAAATATTTAGACGAATACTGCATGTACTAATGAGAAAATAGTAACTAATATGTAATTTTCTTTACTTTATTAGGGTTCTACATGCATCAGGGTTCTATTTGCCCCATAGTACATTTGCTTAAGGAATAATCTTGTGTTTAAAATTTAATATTAAACAACATAATTTAAAAGTTGTCCATTTTAGAGCTAAGTCACTGTCAAATATAATATATATTTTACGCGTGGCCGGGACAGCTATCCCGGCCACGCGTTGCTGTGGTAATTTCATACTACTGACCTATAACATTGTATCTGCAGTAAAAAATAAGACTATTTATCAAGATAAAAACTATCCTATCTCTCAACTTGGATCAAACTGCACACAGTGTACAAATTTGATTAAAAACGGTTAAGTAGTTTAGGAGTCCATCGCGGACAAACAACGTGACAAGTAATTTACATATATTAAGAAGATTAAGAAGATAATACAGAACGATAGTACACAATAGGTTCTCCGGGCATATTAGCCTAACTAAAATAAGATATTTAGGAGTTCTTGTCAAGTTTTCTTTTTTTTAACCCAGACTGCTGAGATAATTTTGAGTGTAACATTTGTCCTGGTTTTTGCTTTTGTTTGTTTGTTTACTGAAGGATTTTTACTTTTTGGGTTTTTGTTTGGTTTGCCCCTTTTGTGTAGGCGACAGGCTAACAATATGTTACTATTTTGAGGGTATTCCATGGCCCATACTGCCAGATGTGGCTTTATGTGTAATCATATGCTGCTCAACCCCTTTTAGGCTTATGAGCGTGATCAATACCAGAAACTTATAGTATACAAAATTTCAATAAGCCTAGTAAAGTGTTCGGACAATGCGTTTGAATTTAACCCCAATTAGTTCATTATCATCATGATAACATAGGAAATTGAAACGGAAATTCCATTTCGGAATTAGTTTAGTGGTAATCTTAAGTCTTCGTCCTAGTTTAGGCGCCAGACTTCTTGCCAAATTTATGTTTCTCAATTGTGGGTGTGGATTTATATTAGGACTTAGTATACTTTAGTCTTTCTTGAAATTTTGCCATTTCTCTTTGCATTTTATGTGTTTCTTATATAGTATATTTCCATCAGATTTTCCTACTAGTAATTGTCAATAACATACGACAATAATAAAAAGTTTTGAAAACGATCTTTAAAATACATAATCTTTTTATACATATTTCTTCTGTCCAATGTACGTCAGTAAAATTACTACTCCAAAGGTTGAAACATATTTATTAAAAAATGTTTGACTATTCTATCTGCTAGAAAATGTTTTTTTAACAGGACTACGTCTTTTGGGTTCTCTTGTAATATGTAAAATTATTAAACAAAATTAAGCGATAACTTTTTGTCTTTTTTTATAAAACACCTGCAGTTAATGTTTACGTATATAGTAGCTCTAATTGTTTTCATTCAAATATAAATCCCAATCCAATTTCTTTAAGTAAGCTGACAGCAAATCCAGTCTTTGTATTTTAATACGTAACAGTTTAAGTCAAGAAGATAAACTTTAAATGGAAGCTTTAGCACAATTTCTACCGGTGATATCATAAATAAAACGGTCTTATTTTTGTAAGTCTTGAACAATAATTAATTTCCTCTCAAAAGTCAGATAGTCATACAATATAAAGCCGACAGCGCTGAATGCGGGAAGTAGGACGCCACAGGATCATTTATTTTCTTGGAAACGAAACACGAACAGAAGACCTGCGTATCCAATACAGTGAGGCTTCCTATCCTACTAAGTGAAACTTGATAAAAACTTTTCAAAACTTATGGCGCTTTATTAAAAATAGTTATATACAACCAACTTATATTTTTTTAATCTTAAGAACAATAACTTACATTAATTGACAACATTACGTTTTATTAAAGTATTTCTTTATTACATGGATGGAAAATAGGCATTAAAAGACTCAAAACGTATTTTTTTTTCTTTAATTTTAATTCTTAATATTTTAATTTAAAATTTCAAAACTTACTCATTCTGAAATCACGTGAGTGCAACTGTAGGTATTTTGTGGGTTAATGTCATGGGCACTACAAAAGAAAAAATATGTTTTAAATTTGAAAGGTGGATGACAAAGACATTTTCTGTTAGTAATCCTGTGCTGTTAATTTTTTGGACCATTTAGTTTTTTATTTTAATATCCCTTAATTTAGCAGGTAATGGTTTCGTAATTTTATCCTCACTTGTTTTTTTTATAAATGTTGTCAATTATTGCATTTGGTATTGTGGAAGAAATAGTAATTGTATATATATATATATATGTAAGAAGTATAGACATCGCTCGTCTTTTTGATGAAGTTTATCACTATGTCCAGCTATGTCCTGTACATTAAATACGAAAATCGGGAGTGGTCTCCCTTTACTTTCTCGTATACCGGAAACGACTCAAAAGTTGATAGAAACCTCATATTTTGATGTCATACATGCATGTAAAATTTTGGGCACCCATCCGAGTACCGACCACGCACTTGATTCCTTAACTTTCGTGATCGAAGACTCAAAAGTTGATAGAAACCTTATATTTTGATGTTTTACATGCATGTTAAATTTGGTTGCATTATGTTAAAACATAGTCGAGTTATCGTGCTAACGCACAGACACACAGACACACACAGACATAATTCCAAAAAAAAATATTTTGGGACTCAGGGAGGTCCAAAACCTGTAAACCCGTCAAAATCTCGAGGTAGAATTTTTTGACGATTACAAGACTTCCTCTATACTACGTACTTATACGAGAAAATAACAAGAGTCTATGGTTTCAAATTCTGCTAAGCTGCTAAGTATGTCTTATTTTATTTTTATAACTACCTATTAATAAATTCAAAACTGCTATTAAAAATAAACTGTATACTAAAGCATACTATAAGGTGTCTGATTACATAAATGATTCTAACGCATGGGGGTGAATTTGCTCGAGGATCTTAAATATGTTTATTAATTATGCATATAATCTATACCTAATGTGTCTTATAGTTGACTCGGAAGCATAACCTTAGTTTAAATTTGTTTTAGTTATTAATCGAGAAGCATGTGTATGTCATTCTCACTAAAAAGGTCTTGTGGCGGTGTCGCCTTGCGTCGGGTCGTTACGTTCCCTAAAATATGGTTGAGCGAAGCGATGGCTGATTCTTGCGTCATGCCTGTGAACAGGTGCCGCCAGCGGGGCCTGGTCATCTCATGTTTTCTTGATTGATGTAAACGTAGGTGTTATAATTAGTTGTTATCTTTAGATGGACAATTGTATGACACATGCAATAATAATATGTAATAATTGTTTTTTTTTTTGTATACCACACATTGTATTCTTTTATCATTGTTAACCGGAGGATCTTAAATGTATGCTTACCACTTATATTGAAAGGAATATCTGTAAGTACCTATCTAACAATAACATAAAATGGTGGTGGGTATCAAAATTTAAATTGCATAGTTCAATAATATGATTAATTAAATTATATAGAAAAGCTTTTCACAAGATAAATAATCCAAATGCGTGGGAGTAATAACTACCCAAACTTTACGCATGTTAAAATGTAACTTAAATTATATTGATAATTATTTATTGACTTGTATTGATGTTTTGAAATCATTACGAAATTGTAAGCTGTGGAGTTTCTTTCGCCATTTCTTCTCCATCTGAGCATAATAATAATTATTCGTCCCGAAATGGTGGTAGGGTTTTGACGATTTAAAAGTACTTAGCAAAGTCCATTTAAATAAAGAGCTTTTTCATTTTCATTTTTTCATTTCATAACAATCGTATTGGTGTAAATTTCTAGACGTAAGGTGTTTATAATTAGTTAAAATAGGTAATTTAAATCAGAAACTCAGTAACATAGAAAAATACATCCCGATGACATGCAATTTTCCTCATGTAATAAAAAATATTGCAGACAAACCACTATGTCTCCTATTCGACATCCACCTTAACGATGAATATCTGCGGCGCAAGTTCAATTTAATTTTTATCGGAAAGGTTCATTGTGGAACGATATTTTCAAACATGTAATCCACCGTATCTACTGCGGTGATCGAGCAAGTTTGCGTTTGACAGCGAGATTATCGCAAGCCCCGTAACATCCTCCTAACGACCGATTGCTTGACCCAAATTGATTTTAATGTAACATCCAGTGAACGGTGATCACGTTTGGGAAACTTTATTTTTAAATGTATCGAAACAGAGATGAGTAGCGTGTTTTAAAACGTGCACATTTTAATAAGTATTATCCTTATGTACCTTTTAGGAGAGTAGCCGTTCTTGAAAGCTAAGTGCTTAAATACGCTTTTATACAAGATTTTACACTACTACGTTTTTACAAGCAAAGATATCCCTAAATAAGAGAATTTTGTTGTTGAATAGGAAAGTTTGAATTCTCACATTGAATGTACTAAATAAAGAAAATATGTTGGAATACTTTACATGTTTAACGTTGATATGAATAGTATGCCACGACACTTGCATGTAGTATTGTATACCAACTTTATATTTTAAGCCCCTTTGAGAAGGAGAGTGAGTCATTGAATTGACAATATACGTAGGGACTATCGAACACACAACACTCAGGGTAGAACTTTATCACAGTAAAGAAAATGACATAATAATTATATTTGCTATCTTTGTCAAGTCAACCAAATTCAGTTTGGCCTGGTCATTCAGGCCAGGACTGATTTGCTCGACCGTACTTGAAAATAAATTTACACTACCATACCATAGTAGAACCCACAGTAATAATAATACATAATTATTTAACCAAACCATACTTAAGTACCTATCTTATGTAGATATGTTGTACATAATTTAGTAGGCAATGAATACACAGACGTTTAGTCTTTATTAATATGGGAATTAGAACCTTGAGGTTGGTTACCTATTTCACCTCTGGCTAGGAATTATTATTAATAGTTTATACGTAATCCCATATAATAGTCTTAACAGAATAACTCTGTACTGATAACCTACAGTTTCGGATTTCTAATCAATTACTCACCGTCCTAGATAACTTAACTACATAATGTAGACGTTGTGTCTTGAACATAGCGTTTTATCTATCATTACTATAAATACTATATTCGATGTTTGTTAGTATGAATTAAGTAAAAATAAGTCTATCAAATGATTCTCTCCCTTCTACTGGTTTACAGGAAGTGAGGTTCTAATGCGTAGGTCGGTTCTATAGAAGACTAGCTGACCCGGCGAACTTCGTACCGCCTATTTTCTTTTCTGTTGAAATTTTTCTTGAATTTTTTTTGCTACAAACCTCACGGAGCCCGAGACCTTTCCAACGAATGCCAAAACCGTGGAAATCGGTTCGTGCGTTCTGGAGTTATAGCGTCAGGAAGGAAAACCCGACTTTTTATATAGTAGATAATTTACAGTAAAGAAAATGAGGACTACTTTTATCAAGATAAAAACTATCCTAACTCTCAAGTTGGATCAAACTACACGCGGTGTACAATGATTAAAATCGGTTAAGTAGTTTAGGAGTCCATCGCGGACAAAAAACGTGACACGTAATCTATATATATATTTTATATTATAAATTATTATTTACCTGCAAATTGCAAGTAATCCCTCCGTCTGATTAGTACAAACTATGCAAATAATTTATTAGTACATACCTACTAGTTTACATGTTATGGCGGTAGACGTTGACACAGAACACAGACTTCTTTCTGTGTTCTGTGGACGTTGATAAAATTGTGGTAACATTGTATCCAGACGAGCTTCAAAAAGCCCTACAACCTACCACCAACAAAACCGGGCAGAGAAAGAGTTGTAGGTTTTCGCTTCTAAAATATATTCCATACATATTTTATATTTTAGATAATTATTTAGTTATTTCATTTTTTTTTAATTAACGCGAGCGCCCATTTTTATAGTGTATGAGTGTGTGTATGTATATGTGTGATAGAAAGAGAGAGCGTGGATATTATTTTGATGAAAATATTTTTTTTCATTTACATATTTCCACGCTCACACTAATTATCCAGCCCAAGTTGTCTTATGGATACTAGAAAAAGGACAATAGATAGATAATATTTTGATATTTTTATAAATAAATATATATAAACAACCATGACTCGCATACAAATATTTTTGTTAGTTACACAAATATTTGCCGCTACCAGGATTCGAACCCGGACCGCTTGATGTATAGGCAGCTATACTGACCACTCTTACCACGGCGGCATCATAATAGTACATAATTATAAAAAAAATTACAGACGACGATTTTAAAAAATGATAAGACTTGTTTAAACAACAGATCCTCGTTACCTTTCGTAATAAATCCAAATGATTAAAATGCAGAATTATTTTACTAACCACATAAGCACTGTCTGAATTACCATAATTGTGAAAGTTATCGTAAATTTGAGTACACAAACAATAACACACATTACTTGAGAGTAAGTTGTACATACAGGGACTATTAGAACAAAAAGTAGACCCATGAGAAAACGACTATCACGAGGAACTCCCCGTCAGATAATTACAACCACAAAAACCCTAGTCAAACACCCTCTGTCAACACCATCATAGAGAAGAAAACTTCGCAACGTCCGCAGAGAGTATGCCGAAAATACATTTATATTTGGTCGCCGCTGTAGCGAATTCATTGAAGCTTTGATTTAGTTTAAGCCTTTTTTGTCATAGTGGGCAGTTTTTGGGAATGTTTTTCCTGTTATAATATTCAGTTCATTCGATTGGAATTTTATTGTATCAATTTAAAAGTATGTTGTATAGTCGGCCTCGGATGTTATATACATTCATGTATTTTTCATACATACATAAAGTACGTTTTCCTAGGTGTAGGCAGAAACCACTGGTTACGATCTATAAATACCTCTTTTGCTTCATTTACTTTCATAACAGTCCTCATTCATGCAACACTGGTACCATGACATACAAACGCCAGCAATTTGTCCAGTAATAGTTGTCACCAAAGACGGTACTAATACACTGATTATTATTCCAATAAATAAAAGTAAACCCAGTGTAGTTATTACACAAGTATATGGTGTAGGATGCTTATGAATCATTAAAGAATGGGCGTTCAAACTGTGTGGATAAGTTTTTTAGATATTTGCCAGCTCAACAGTAGGCATCTTGAAGACTGTCGTTAGTATTTGTCGCCCACTAGGTTCTCATTAGATCCAAAATATCTAAGAGAAAAACAAAACAAGCTTTTATTCAAGGAATATACTACTTCTTTTTAAGGACTGGATACAGAGTTCATACAATACATATATTATGTATCTTTAATTTTATTTTTATAAAGAGTGCATCTACTCATAGAATACTGTTTATTCTTCTAATTTGTATAACTCGTGCACCACACGTTTTAGTGTCATATCTTTTAATATACCTACCTAAGTACACACACTTTGGCGACTGATGATGCAACGAAATCCTCACACTCGCCACAGTCTTGTATAAAGCACCCGCAGTATCTTCTTTATCGCGTCCGTAGTTTATTGTTTGGTCCACCGGAATATAATTCAGAAGTCCCGGGTTCCTGTAGGGCTCTGTAAACCTGGTATCCGTGGCAACAGGAAAAGAAGATGAAGGTAATCAAAGCTACTGCTATTATAAAAGACTTTTATATTACACCTGATCGGAACAGGAGCTATTATTCCCTCAAATTGAAAAGAGAAAGTTGATCTTTTCTTCGGCCTAAATATACGGCAGAAAAGTTGTATGAAATTCCATTTCTAACGTGTTTAACGGGAGGAAAAGTTGTATGAAAATCTATTTCTAACGCGGCGTCCGCCGCAGCGAGCGGTGGCGGCCGTGCTCGGCAGGGACGCGCGCTGCATCAACTACCAGGCCATTGGTAGGCCGGTGTTACGCAGAACATCTGCAACTAGTGTTGCATAATCATAATATCTTTATAATTTTTCAAAGGTACTGCTTATTTCAATTTATTAAGTCTTTGAATGTTCCTCACAGGTGTAGTATAAAGCACTATCTAACACTTGGGAGAAAGTTCAATTCCCAACTCGGGAGTATTGTGGTACAAACTGCTCCCTCGTTGGTAATCCGTCACTTTCGTCCCGCGGTGAACAATGTACTATTGTTTTTCGAATTCAGAAGTACCTACTTGTTTTGTACCTTTTTAAATCTACAAACAGTCCATCATAGAAAACATTCAATATAGAGAACTATAAAGCACTCAAAGGTTGTAATATCACTCCCAATTTGAAATATTACGCAGTATTTATTACTACAAATATAACTATTGTAGTGTAAATTTTTTGGGAGAAACAAACTGTTTGTGCTTCATTAGTGCTCGCAAAAAAACGTAGTAAAATCGTAAGCGTGTCTCATTCGTACGTATATCGTGGGTTTTGTTCTGCGACTTACCAAGAATGAAACATCTCAGCGATTAATCACGAGGCAGTAATCTATATCAGCGCTTATTACTGTTAGGTGGTACACAACTAATAGTCATTTTCAACAGACTTCAAAAAGGAGGAGGTTATCAATTCGACTGTATGTTTTTTATGTTTGTTACCTCATAACTCTTCACTGCGTATACCGATTTTGAAGATTCTTTCGACCTTTGAAAGCTAGTGTTTGTCATTTAGTCTCATTTAAATTTCATCGACATCTGACTAGTAGTTTTTGAGTTGTCCCTAATAATGCCAATTTAATTGACATCGATGATATCGTAATCTTATCACTTGTGTGTCTAAAACATCTCGAGATAGTTTCCTGAAAATTTATATAACACTAAAAAGCAATAAATAAATTATTTTTAAATAAAAAAACCGCTTTCAAACCTTGAAATAAACGTTTTCACTTGTACCTATTTGGGACCGACCTCAAAAAAACATTTAGATTTTTATAAACAGAATTTTTATGTCTCCGTTTTTAGTTTCGCAGGCAGTTTTTTTTTATTAAAAATAATTTATGTGTAAATAAACCCCTTTGGTCGCCTACGAACTACGCCTACAATGCTACGTAACTGGTTTACCAGCTACGCAGTCAATGCTACGTGTATTGGATTCGTAGTAGCTCGTAATTCTTCACGCGTTGGGTAGCAATGCGGCCGAAGGGAAAAAATACATTGGAATATACCGAATATATTCAAAAATTAAAAATATATTTGAAGATGTTATATCTCATCAAAAAAAAACAACTTTTTCTATAGAAGCAACTCTTAATTCGCGAAAAACATTTGAGCTGTTCCATACAAACGAAATGTATGGAACGGTAGATTTTTTCTTCGCGATTCCAGTTTTGCTTCCATAGAAAAATTAGTTTGTATTGATAAGATCTTCAAATGGTTTGAAGGTAATTGGTGTATTACAAATAACCCTGTATAATAGAAGTGTGATCATAAAGGTTGCTCTACAGGATTCTCTGTGTGGCATCGACGGTGGTGCTGCGTGGCTGTGCTGGTCCTGGTGGCCGGTACAGCGTGCGTGGCGGGCCCACTAGCTCTGAGGGCCCCGCCGGGAGCTCCGCTGCACGAGCGCCTGCGCCTCGCTGAGCGGCTACTCCACGACACACCGCTCATAGACGGCCACAACGACCTTCCTTGGAACATAAGAAAATTCTTACACAACAGAATAAAAGACTTCAGGTACGATATTATGTTAGACATCCTCCTGCTAATAACTTATAAATTTAGATGTGTGTTCAACGGATATGAATGAAATTGTGTACGCAGATAGTTTTAGCCTGAATGAAAACCATTAAAACATAGGAATTATTTTATACCGGTAATGGAATATATTACCGGTATAAAATAATTCCTATGTTTTAATGGTTTTCATTCAGGCTAAAACTATCTGCGTACACAATTTCATTCATATCCGTTGAACACACATCTAAATTGGGGATGTTTTAATGGGATGATTTAACGGCTTTATAAGAAAACAAAATTCACGCAGATTCAAAGCAGTCCCAGGCCAAAGCTAGTTATAAATATAGACGTTTGAAAATTGTAATATACCTACCTTGTGAATTACAACCAAGAACTAAAAAAATGTAGCCTTAAAGCGACATGAATTCCTCAACCTCTCACTAACCAGGCGAATGCTCTCCTAACTGAACGGACGTAAAGACTTGAGAGATCCCAACATTTTTTTTAGTCTTCCGTGGCCTGCATATCTGTAAGCTGTATAGCGCCAATCTGATATTGTCTAAAATAGATTTTTTGAAAAAGAGTTTAACGGGTTATGACATGTAGGTATATTTTCTTATAAGAAGCATTGTTTAATTTAACTAAGGTTAACTATATACCTCAATGTGCGCTTTAGTTCAAATACGGGCAACCAGGCAACATCGATTTTTTGCTATCTAAATGAACGTAACATTGTAGAGGAAAAGTATCAACATACTTCGTGTTATTTTAGCTAAAAGTTACTTCTTGTAAGTTGAACTCCGACTTTACAATGTTCAACAAAACACGAAAAGTTCGTAGCCTCGAATGTAAATGACAAACTGCCACTACTTCTTGCAAATTTTCTTCTGGGAATCCATTTTATTTATTCCAAGATACACATTGGTACTCGTAATGTAAATCAGATAAAATGAAACGAACCTTCCGGCTTATTTTCCAGAAATAAAATTATATAGGTACCCCAAAGATTCGTGAATTTTATGTTCAATATAAATACGAATACGCGATGTAGGTATGTATTTCCGAATCCACGTGTTCAATGGTAATCACACACTCTGGCGAGGCTTTCAATTTACATATTTAAATTTATATTTATCCATTTTTACACTTGTTTGCCAGATTCGACGAAGATTTACGGACGATATCTCCTTGGGCCACCAGCTCTTGGAGCCACACGGACTTACCGCGTCTGAAGCAGGGAAGAATAGCAGCACAGGTATTTATTATTAAGATTCTTATTTTTTAATAACTCTAAATTGGCACTGTTTGTCCTTTGTATGTTATTAACAGCGTTAGCCAAGTCTGTCTGAGTCTCAGATATCCAATAAAATATACGTGAAGTTATTATTGCTATTATTATTAAAGGTATTTAACATTTTACCTGTCGACCATACAACGCTAAAAAAGATAACAATTTCAGAACCTACATTATAATCGAATTATAAATCCATTTGGAATGAAAGGATTTATAATTCGATTATAAGTTTTATCAGTTTGTGAATCTCTTAATAAGAATTTAATTTGTTACAATTTAATTTGTTCGCTTCATATATCTTATCTTACAGCATTATTATTCCACAGAGCGCGAAATCGCTGCGTTTCGTCCTTTTCGAAGAGGGCAGTGAGGCACGACAATTCCGAACTCTGTGTATTATTTGAAAGAAGTCTTTGTGGACAAATCTTTTAAATAGGTTTTTACCAAATAAAAGTTATTCTTTTTCTGCTTTTTTAATGCAGAGTGGACAAATGCTTGCCTTATAATAATAATACATAAAGATCTAATATTGGTTTCCTACAATATCTTTTTCCAGTAAAGACAAGTTTTATTTGCATAACTATTATATGCAAAACGTGACCGATTTCGAAAATTATTTCTCTATCCTGAGTGACATAGTGTTGAAATAATACTAGCCGTCTATAAGGTTCTTTTTATAAATACCTTTGTTAATCAAATTTAATTTTATACTTTTTTGACATGTTTACCCTTCAGCTTTACTTCAATAAAAAATCTACACTGAACAACACGTATTTTGCTCTGAACTCGCCAATTCTACCAAATATTCCAACAATCGTTATCAGCACGAGTATAAAATACGCGAAATATAAGTAGTGTAGTGAAGTCGGTGACAAAATGGATGGAGAAAACAATATGGGTATGTCCGACAATTTTTACTCACGACAAAGCTCATCGTCTTCCATTCCGTCTTTTGTGCTTCGTGATAGGGAAAGCTATCCTGTGTGGAAATTTAAAATGAGAAATTATCTCATCCACGAAGACTTGTGGGAATCAATAGAAGGGTATCCAAATGGTGATCCTACTCCTATACATATTCGTGCAAGATGTGACAGGAAAGCCCTTTCTAAGATCTGCTTGACCCTGGATGGCTCCGCTGTCATTCATGTAAGAAATGCTAAGACAGCAGCTGAAGCCTGGCAATTACTGCAGGAAACCTTCGAAGATAAAGGTATGGGGCGTAGGTTAAATTTAGAGAGACGGTTGTACCGGTTTTGTTTACAAGATTTCCCTAATATAGAAGCGTACATAAATGCCGTACTATGTACAGTGCAAGAGTTAGCTGATATCGGCAAAATTATTGAGGATACATCAGTGGCAGCTATAATCCTTGGTGGACTTTCGTCGAAATTCGAACCCTTAATTATGGCTTTAGAAAATTCGAATGTAGAGGTGACCACGAGATTAGTCAAAGCCAAACTCCTTAATGAGATGCATAAGGAAGAAATAGAGGTGGAGACGGCTGTTGTTGTGCGAACTAAAAGTAATGTTACAGGACGCAAATCAAATAGACCTATAATATGCTATGACTGCAATGTGCCTGGACACAAACGTCCAGATTGCCCATTACGTAAGAAGAAGGCGAAGAAGCCAGTTAAGGACTCGTCTACTACTAGCGCTTTTGGAGCGATAGATCAAGAAAATGCAGATAGATGGTATGTTGACTCTGGTGCTACGCGACATATGACATCAAGAAAAGACTGGTTTGTTAACATTAAACCTATGCCTTCACCTGGTAAAGTCACGGTCGCAAATGGCACAGAAATAAATATTTGTGGTATAGGTGATATTGTTATATCTGCTGATTCTGTAAATAGTAGTTGTAGTTCTGTAAATATGTTAAAAGATGTTTTTTATGTTCCTAATTTAAATTCTAACCTAGTGTCTGTAAAGGAGCTTGTAAAAGGGGGTTTCTGTGTTCTTTTTGATAGAACGGGTTGTAATATTTACAATGCTGATACATTTTCTTTTACAGGTGATTCTGTTCTACATGGTTCGCCCTGTGATGGACTTTACTCTTTGGACTGTACTGTAAATATACCTAAAATTGCGGCCTATGATGTGCACTCTGACTCAATTAGTAGGTACGAGTTATGGCATAAGAGGTTAGGACATCTATGTCGTATAGGTATGAGTAGTCTTAAGAACAGTAGTATAGGTTTAGATTTTAAGGACGTAGATAGAAAACCATGTGTGTCGTGTATAGAAGGTAAACAGGCACGCAAAAGTTTTAAATCTGTTGCCTTTACTAGGGCAACTACTAAATTGGAGTTGATCCATTCAGATCTCTGTGGACCATTTTCTCAATTGTCTTTTCAAGGCAATAGATATATATTATTATTTATAGATGATTTTTCTAGAATGATTTTTATTTATTTTATTTCTTCTAAAACAGAAGTTAAAAATAAGTTTTGTTCTTTCCAAAAGTATATAGAAAGACAAACTGGTGCAGTAATTAAAAAGTTCAGAACCGATAATGGTACTGAATTTGTTAATAAAGAGCTATCAGACTATTTGACTTCTTTAGGGATAGAGCACCAGACTACGACGCCGTATAGTCCTCAGCAGAATGGTGTCGCTGAACGGACAAACCGATCTCTCATTGAAAAGGCTAGGTCTATGATGGCTGATGGTAGCCTCTCCAAGGCGTATTGGGAAGATGCTGTTCAGACAGCAGTTTATCTTAAAAATAGGTCTCCTCATCGTGCTTTAGGTAGGAATACCACACCTTTTGAGAGATGGTATGGTTCCAAACCTGATCTTAGTAATATAAAGGTATTCGGATGTAGGGCTCTCATACAAATTCCTTCTTGTCAAAGAAAGAAGCTGGATTGTAAAGCAGAGGAAGTAATATTCGTTGGATATACTAATGACCCAAATAGTTATTACTTTAGGGATCCTACTTCTCCTAGAAAACTAAAAAAGTCTAGGGACGTACATTTTTTTGAAGATACTTTTACATCTTTAAAAAGTCGTTCAAAAAATGTTTATAGTGATTCCTCTCCTCCTTCTGCTCCAGTCTTATTATTTTCTGATGAGTCTAGAAGTACTAATGGAATTGTTGATACGCGACTCGAACATATGACCGATACCGAAGTGGATCAAACTAACGAGGTGGACACTGGTGTTACTGAAGTCACTGTTAATGTCGAAGCTCAGCCTCAATTCGGGAACTCGGAGGCAGCTGAAGGAACTGTGGTGGAAAATGCGTTAGGTTCTTCAAATCCTGAACGTCGTTATCCTGAAAGAAATAGGAAGCCACCCGATTTCCTCACTTACATAGCTGCGGCAGAGGACTCTAATGAACCGAAGACCTACTCAGAAGCCATGAAGTCTGCAGATTGTTCATTGTGGCAAGAAGCTATGAACAAAGAATACAGTGCACTACTCAAACTAAAGACTTGGCAACTTGTGGATAGACCTAATAAGAAGATTGTTCCTTGTAAGTGGGTCTACAAGATTAAACGAGACTCAGAATCCAAGATCGTCAAGTACAAGGCTAGATTAGTAGCTAAGGGCTTTAGTCAAGTGCCCGGGGTCGATTTTGATCAAACGTTTGCCCCAGTAGTGCGACACTCTTCCTTGCGAGTGTTATTTGCTCTGGCTGCCGAAATGGATCTCAAGATGAGGCATATGGACGTCGACACTGCATTCTTGAATGGCGAACTTGAAGAAGAGGTGTTCATGGAGCAACCCCAAGGGTTTGTTCAAAAAGGTTATGAACAAAAGGTCTGCCTTCTACAAAAATCCCTATATGGGTTAAAACAAGCTCCTAGGGCATGGAATATAAAGTTGAATGAAACTTTAAATAAAATAGGTTTCATTAGAACTAATTCAGAGCCCTGTGTATATACTAAACTTTTTGATAATGAGTTAGTTATTATGGCAGTCTTTGTCGATGACTTAATATTATTTTACAAAAATGACAAAGCCTTTGACAATGTCATGTCAAATTTACAAAAATATTTCTCACTAAAAGATTTGGGTGAATTAAAATGTTATCTCGGCTTAAATATATTGAGAAATAATAACAATGATGTTATTTGTCATCAAAAGCCCTATATTGGCAGTTTACTAAAGAAATTCGGCATGGAACATTGTAAGACATGTAATACTCCGTTATCTAATACGAAGTTGGAGGTGAGTAATGTTACTAGTGATAGTGATGAGTCCTATCCCTACCAACAGTTGATTGGTAGTTTAATGTATCTTGCCGTAAATACTCGCCCTGATATAGCATTTACTGTCAGCTACTTGAGCCAATTTAATACATGTTACAACAAAACACACTGGTTAGCGGCAAAACGAGTGTTACAGTACTTGAAGGGTACTATAGACTTTACCATTAAGTACTCGCGTAGTGGTAACGTATTAAAAGGGTGTGCTGACGCTGATTGGGCAAATTGTTTAATTGATCGGCGATCCTATACAGGTTACTGCTTTAAATTGGCAGGAGGTCCAGTGTCGTGGGCGGCAAGGAAACAACCGACAGTGGCCCTATCTTCTGCCGAGGCCGAATACATGGCTCTAACAGACGCCGCTAAAGAAGCGATTTATTTAAAAAGATACGTTTCTGAACTTTTCATTAATATAGGTGAGTGTACATTAGTTTCTGGTCCTGTACGTATATATAGTGACAGTCAGAGTGCACTCAACTTGGCGCAAAATCCTGTGCATCACAATAGGACGAAACATATAGACACAAGGTATCATTTTGTGAGAGAAAAGGTGTCTGATAGGGCTATTACTTTGATGTTTTTAGAATCTAGCCAAATGCCGGCTGATGTGTTAACTAAAGCTCTGCAGCGTACGGCTCATACTAGATGTATAGCTGGGTTAGGTCTCACTTAAGCTTTTTATCTTTATATCTTGTGTTATCCTAGCTGTAATGGGTAGCATACATAACAATAATATTATGTAGTCTAAATTATATTTGATTAAGGGGCCGTGTTGAAATAATACTAGCCGTCTATAAGGTTCTTTTTATAAATACCTTTGTTAATCAAATTTAATTTTATACTTTTTTGACATGTTTACCCTTCAGCTTTACTTCAATAAAAAATCTACACTGAACAACACGTATTTTGCTCTGAACTCGCCAATTCTACCAAATATTCCAACACATAGGACATAATATATTTGATTTTAAAAAATCCACGCGGACGAAGTCGCGTGCGGAGCGCTAGTAAGTAATAAAATGAAAATTAACAATTATTATTTTGAAGGTTTCATGAAAACACAAGTTTCGCTATTACTGTTTCCCAAAAAACTCAGATAATGTTGCAAGCCGCTATAAAATAGCAACAGGCAATTCCATCTACTTAATTGTATTTGTCATGCCACCTAAGCGCATTACTGTTCTAGCTAGTTCCGTGAATTAACCGTACAGATTTTAGTTTAGTTACAACCGGCTCCATTTCACGGCACCTATTAACTAGTTATGTGCAGTTCAGCAACGTTTTGCTTTATATGAAAATGAAAAATCTGAGCTTTATTACAATCCATAGCTTATAACTGTGTAGAGTATGTTGAGCGATTTTGATAAAATGTATGCTGTGTAAATTGTCACACAGCATAAATTGTAACAAAATTGACTAGTTCTGGTAGGAAAGCACCCTTATTCTCATAAGTACGTAATAAAAAACACTATTATGGTATTAAATTTTGACGGTACTCAAAGTATCCTTGCTATTATATGCAAAACATAAACTTATCTCTACCCCTTCTCAATTAGTTGATCTATAAAAAAGAAAAATCTCTTCACAGAGTATACTTAAATACTCGTGAAATAATAATTCAAACTATTAATTTATTTTTGTTGGTTCAATTTACTGTACATGGACTCATTCTCTCTCCTAGACATCTCAAAGGAGATCCCGGGATTTTTCATGTTGATCTCACGAGAAATATTCGGTGATATGAGAATTGAATATATCATCGCATCGATCATGAAATACAAGGAACCAAGTCATTAATGATAAAACTAAAGTTCCACATTAGAATATCCATATTTCGAAACAAGGGACTTTCACCCAGGTTAAGCCTACTAAATCTAGGATTAACCGACTGAATCTAGGACAGCGGCCCTTTGCTCCGCCAATCAGTGCAGGGACCTTGCAAGTACGGGCTATGAATAAAAAGCTTCAACGACGACGACAAACTAATAGAACCAAGTTCGTAGCTTACTTAAGATTCAAATTCACTTATTTTTACTTTCTCGTATACGTACTTCGATCATCTACAACCGTGGATACAGCACGTCATACAATAACAAAGCTGAAACTTGGCACATGTGAAAAATTCACCATATTATGCTTCTACTGGCTTTGTCCATACATTGCCGCAGACACCTCAGTCCTTTAAAATGTCTTCAGTCATTACACAGTAATGTAAAAAAACAGTCACTTGAAGCTACCTAAGGTAATTTTTGAAGCTGAAACGAACAAAAAGTGCAGAGGAGTAGCAACGAGCTGTTATTTTTTATTTATCTAAAAAATATATTTAGTTTTCTTCGTATTTATTTTCTACTCTTTAGATATTATGCATTCTAATTAAATTCATTATTATTAGTAGATAAAAGTCGATGACTTTTAATCAAGCCGAGTCGTCATGTGAACGACGTATAGTTTTGAATACTTTATAAAGATAATTTATTTAAATAAAACTTGAAAAAATATTAAGTTGAATAAGTATCTGTGTGTATAAAGTATTTTTACCGAGGTCTGCGGTATTTATTTCAGGCTTAATTACTTGACCTGAAATAAATTAATCTTGTTTCAAATTTGCCTTTCGGAGTTACGGTTCCTTTCAAAATTTTAGTGTTGTGAAGTGTGTGATTTTATCATGATAAAAAAAACAAGTAAGATTTTTAAATGACTTATTATTATTTAAATAAGATAACCCAATACTAGGGTCTGCACTATTTATTTTATTGTAGATTACGTGCCCTGAAATAAATTTATCTTGTTCGAAACTTGTCTTTTAGATTTACGTTTTTTTTCTAAATTTTCTTGCCTGGAAATATAGTGAAGTCTTAAATCGACATATTTTTCGATAATGGCCTTCGTCAGATGATAGACATGATGAAATTGATTGAAAGCTGAAAATAGATCATTTTAATTTACTACACTAATTTAAAAATTTATATGAATGGCTATACGAATATATAGGAACTCCATTCCTAAAAACTTGACTATGTTCCGATTTTATTATGTATTTTGTCTCACTTTGGCTATGAGTGTGAAAGGGATGGCTAAGGGCCGTTGTTTTATGAAATTATTTTATAATTTTCAATAACCAAAGCGTATTTCAAGCTAGTTTTAGCATAAGTTCAGTCTCAAATTTTATTAAAAATACTAACTTACTGGTGATAAGTCACACCATGTTTTTTAACTAGAATTTAGGAGTGATTTTTACAATCTTTTACGGAGCATTTTGACATGTTTACCGTTTGACAAATCATGCATCACTGAATGCGAAGTCCGCTACGGCTGCGTTTTAGCGGAGTTTGAAGTGTGCCACCGACGCTATTGCCGTGCATTATCCACGGTTGTAGATGATCGAAGTATACGTAGTATAGAGGAAGTCTTGTAATCGTCAAAAAATTCGACCTCGATTTTGACGGATTTATACGTTTTGGAGCCCTGGCCCTGAGTCCAAAAATTTTTTTTTTGGAATTATGTCTAAGTGTGTGTCTGTATGTCTGTGTGTCTGGGCATAAGCACGATAACTCGAGTATGCTTTAACTTATTGCAAACAAATTTAACATACGTGTATGACATCAAAATATAAGGTTTCTATCAAATTTTGAGCCGTCGATCACGAAAGTTAAGCAACCAAGTGCGCGGTCGGTACTCGGATGGGTGACCAAAATTTAACACGCATGTATGACATCAAAATATAAGGTTTCTATCAACCTTTGAGTTGTTTCCGGTATACGAGAAAGTCAAGGGGAGACCACTCCCGATTTTTTACCTCCATTTTCCTGTACCTGTTAGGTATACATCGGTTGTATGTAAAATCTGCAAAATATATAATAATAATACTTTATTGCACAAAACTTAAGTAGTATACATATACGGCACTTATATATATTACAAATACATTAGTATTACATATATCAAAATATTTTCTTAAATTAAATTGCATTAATATACAACCCTTGATTTACATACATGGAGAAAGTACAAATATTGGGAAATGCGTTACACATACCTACGTCACGCTTGGGGTGTCCTAAACGTTATGTGGAACTGTCCCTACGGAAGACAGGGCCTTTTTTTCGATGGAAAATCCTTTACGGACAGTACCGCACTGTAGGCTGGACAGTGCGGCGTGTGTGGGGCTCTCCCGGGGATTCCCGGGAATACCCACTAAAAACCATCGGCACGCTCACAGCCCGACCTAATAGCAGGCCGGGCTGCGCCTGAGAGGGATTACCCTAGGGCTCTAGGGCAATCCCCAGACGGGCTCTACGGAAGACAGGGCCTACTCACTAAAACCCAACTATGTCACTCATTCATCTTGGCGCTCAGCTGGACGCATCTTGGCATACACGACCGTCATCGCCTCCCCGTCGTCGGTCGCGGATATGTTGCTACCGGATGGGACCATCGGAACCCTTGTGGAAACTTCCATGACCCCGTTAGTGAATCGAGTGCCCCGGGTTCTGAAGCAAATTCCCGTGGCCGAACCACTAGCCCACAAAAGCAGTTAAAATCTAGAAATTAAACCTGCAATAACTACACCAAAACTTAAGGTTTAACGTAACATAAAGTTTAATACTATCCAACACGGACGTTTGTTATAGCGTTAATAGGATTTAATATTATTCTAGTAGTTTAAACATTTTATAACGCAATTTAAGCGTCGGATAGTAGCACTGTTATTTGAATAGTGGTATATTAAGATACTCATGTTTAGTCATAAAATACACGGACTTTGAACTTTATGTTCAACGAAAGTAGGTTGTAAAACGATTAATCGATTGGTAACTACGTCGTGACATAAAACTTTTTATAGTTAAACTTTTATAGTTAAAGCAGACGGTGTCGTTCCTATTTTTCACAGTAAAATTTCACAGAAATGCAAAAGCACCGAATGTAACATATTTAAATTCTCAATTGAGTCAGAAAATCTTGAACAAGCACATACGACTTGCTTCATGGTAAGCAGTTCCCATAAATCTTTCCAGTGCGGATACGGCACGCGTCTCCGATTGGACAAAATATTGGAATACATTGACCTAATCTGACTAATATTTTACAATCCCAAAGTTCAGCCCAGATGTGCATAAACCGAAGAACAAATTTAGAATGCATTTAAAATATACATTGAAAAGATCTTTTGAACTTTGAAGTTCGACGTCATCACAAACCCTATAGCTTTGGAATGAATAAAAATATTTTTCATCCCACCACCTCGGAAAGTGTAATTTTGCGCTTCGAAATCTGGCTGGAAAATTCTATTTTATTCGCTTGAGTGGCAAAGTAGATTTGAATTTAGAACATCACATATAATGAGTACTCAATATAATTGTAAATTCAAAACGTCATTAAACCTATTTAATGTAACCTCTATGGTGCCAAATTTATGATTAGAACTTTTTAAATTGTGAAAAAATTCTTTTTCATTTTGTCATTTCCTCGCTGAGGTGGGATGAAAAGTTACGTATTGCACTCGAGTGGAAAGATTTTTCACCTTGTGCTCGTTTGTTTCCCTCGCTGACGCTCAGGATTCTAATTTAGAATCACTCGCTGCGCTCGTGATTCAACTTTAGAATCCTTCGCTTGCTCGGTCATCCAAATCGAGCACGCGGTTAAAAAGGAACTTTCCACTCTTGTATAATAAATAACTATTATTTCAATAAATAATGCTAGTAGAAAAAAAGCAGCTCTGGAAGTTAAACGCTGCTTCGCTGTAAAACTGATAAATTATTTTCATAACGATCACAAAAGTGGATATGTGACGATAAGCTTTTGGTCGAAATATAGCTATCCTAAACAAGTCACGTCAGGGACCAGAGATGGTGACTTGTAAAACTATGACAACAGCTTAGAATAAGAACATGTTCTTAATCTAAGGACAACAGGCTATTCACAAGGAGGATTGGAGTCAGGCAGGCGCAATCCAAAAACATAATTAATAACAAAACAAATATATTGGGATGAGAATAGGAGAAGGAGAGAGAAAGTCGGTACCTAATACTTATCAAGTGGCATTTTAAAACAAACTATATCAAAATAAAAATGTATATTTAGCTATTATGACACACTGATGACATAGCAACGTAGCAGAAAAAAGAATGTGTGAGTTTGTTGTTCAGCTAATTAAGAAAAACTTATTATTTTCTGAAATTAATAAAAAATTATAAAGCCTTTTTATCTTTTCATCCCATTAATGCATTCCTGAAACAAGTCATTCTCTGATTGGAGATTTGAATGATTTTTCTGTAGTCGTTTAGATTGGTAGTTCTATGTCAAAAGTCGATCGCGACCTACTGAAATCTACAACAGAGTGTACCTACATAAAAAAAAATTTAAGACCTAAATAAAAAATCGGGAGTGGTCTCCCCTTGACTTTCTCGTATACCGGAAACGACTCAAAAGTTGATAGAAACCTTATATTTTGATGTCTAACATGCATGTTAAATTTTGGTCACCCATCCGAGTACCGACCACGCACTTGGTTGCTTAATTTTCGTGATCGACGACTCAAAAGTTGATAGAAAACTTATATTTTAATGTTATACACGCATGTTAGATTTGGTTGCAATAAGTTAAAGCATACTCGAGTTATCGTGCTAACGCACAGACACACACACACACAGACATAATTCCAAAAAATATATATTTTTGGACTCAGGGAGGTCGAAAACGTGTAAATCCGTCAAAATCTCGAGCTCGAATTTTTTGACGATTACAAGGCTTCCTCTACACTACGTATACGAGAAAGTAAAAATAGATAACTATTGAAATGTTTATTTTAAACTTTTTACTTTACTATTGTTTTGTTTTTATAGTATAAATACAGATCTCATTAGAAATAAAAAAAAATAAAGTGTACAATTCTCTTTTCAAGCCCAAAAACCAATTTATATTATTATACATCTAAAATATGGGACAAGTTTTTGCATTTACGTTGAAAAACGCTGGAAATAATTTAGGCTTAGCCGAGAACTTTTTGGTGAGTTGAACTACTTCGTAATGGACAAGCTTTTTCAGCACAGGTCCGGACATCTATAAATCACGTTCAAATTTTATATTCTACGAAGTTTATAACTAGGAGAAATATTTTATGTAGAAAACACTTTGATATATGCAATAAACTTTACTGCATATTTCATTTATGTAGTTACCTATTTTTAAATCGGTAAGTATGATTTCGCATTTACAAGTCGAAACGATCATGTAAGGCCCATTCTTTTTCAGCCTTTTCTATTCCGTGTTTTTTAACCTAATTCCAAAAGGTTCTATGTTCGTCTGTACGTATTTTTTATATGTTCACTATATCTCTGTCATTTGTCCGATTTCGAAATTCTTTTTTTATCGATAGTATACTCCTGAGGTGGTCTCATTGTCACCAAGTCAGGATCTGATGATGGGAAGCTAGGGAAAACGAGGGCAACCCTCAAATTTTATAGGCATGTACAACATTTTTCATATTTTTCTGGTAGTCGTCATCTCATGTTGTTCAAACTACTTTAACTTGAGAACGGTTAAGTTTAGGGTACGGTGTTTTATAGTCAAAGTCAAATCAGGCAGAAATCATGGAAATATAGGAGAAAGACTTAATCTTTAACCCTTTATTTGCGACTTAGATGAAATTAAAAATATTATTATTTTCTGCTATCACTGATTTATTTTGAAGTTCTTTTTAGTGACAAAAAACGCAGCCGCCCGAATTGCGAAAGATGCTGGGTTCGATTCCCGCCTGAGGCAAGTCGATTTTTTTCAGTGTATTTTTTCTAGTAACAAAATTTATTTTAAAGAACATTAATTTATTTTAAATAAATTAACTTGGTAACACACATTTTTCGACAATTTATAAAAACGTATTCCAAAGACATGCAAGAATCAAACAAGATCTAAAATTGTCTAAATGGAACTTCTTCCCGTACCCAAACGACATGAAATTCAGGTTTTTTTAAATCATAAAGTCCACATCGGCAATTTTAGTTCTTCAAAGTTCTCAACAGTCGTCGAATATAAAAACGTAAATAATAATTTTCTTTTATTTAATCTTCATATGAATCACATGGTATTTTTATGATCTGAAAAGTTTGAAGGATAATTTACAATAGGTTTTACTTTCGTAAAAGTATGTATGTAATACATCCTTATTTTCTTGTATTACCTATGCGTAGAAATAAGAATTTACAGATTTCCCACAAGTCCGGTAAATATTAGTTTATAACTTTTGACTCATACTGAAAATACAGTTTTCATGTTAACCAGAATAGACTCTTGAACTTGCAAAAGATAGTTCGTAGAATACCTACTACATACTCCCATTCCAACTTTTCTATTGTTGTTTCAAAAGAAAAGCCGATAAATCTTGACTGCGATATAAGTTAGCTCAGATTTTTGGTTCTGACAAAAGCTCTATTTGTTAACTCCACTTGCTCGGTGCGTGTTGTATAATATAACAATAAAATATAGTAAAAGATCCTGACAAGGTGATTGATTCCATTCCATGCGAATGTCAAACCGAAAGCTACGGTTCGCCCGTCCTGTTGTAATCCAATCATAATACCCGACTCGCCCAAGTTCTTTTAACTTCGCAAAGCTTTCCGCTATAAAACCTTTGTCAATTTTCTTACTGCGTAAGAATTTCATATTCGTAAAGGGGCCCTCGCGCTCGTGCGTGATATTTAATCAGTTGTGTGTCAGAGTTATGTCTGGCGCTGTGTCGGAGCAGTAATAGAATAACGGTTGCACGTAACAACTCGCGGGGGATGTCACTGCATTTTGAAATTATGCTGCACCTGTGACATGTTTTCGAACGATTGACGAATATCAATGAAGGATTCCTATCAAAGACTGTTATTATACATATATTTAAGTTACATTCAAGTTAATTAAGTATTAAATTAAAGGTACTTAGCGGAATCCATTTAAATAGTTATTAATTTTGATTCATCTCCAGTATGATAGAATAGTAACTTTCTACTACTGAAGAAGTAGAAAATACTAAATAAACGAGGATTTTTATAGCTTTTCATGTCTTAAAATGAAAATAATTTTCGTTTTAAGACATGAAATTAAATTAAAAACCATGTATCAGTCTCTATTATGCAGACTAGTGGTCGCCCAGTGATCGTAATTCGACCATAATTAATTTAAATTATAGGTTTGGTCTTAGATTAAGAGTATGTTTTTCATCTAAGGGTTTGGTTATATTTGACATTCAGTCTGACTATTAAAAACACAATATATTAATCTAGAAAAATTACATTAAAAAAATCGACCAGACCCAGGCGTGAATCGAACCCAGCCTCTTCCGCAATCCGGGCGGCTGCGTTAACCACTACGCCATCGCCACCAGGGCATTGCTTTTCCTGTAGAAATTTGTCAGTGCTTGTTGCTTATGTTTTTATGTTAAACATAAAGCATAAGCACCAAGGGCAGGTCGGTTTTTTTCTGTGTATTCTTTCGATATTTACTCGTTTGCAAACGCAAAAATTATTTCATCATATTAATCTATTCTGAATACAGACCTTAACTATAAACAAAAGAGTATATATGTGTGTGTGTGTGTGTGTCAAATACATAGTAGTGTGTGGTGTGTGTAATGTTTTTTTTATTTAATGTACCTATTTTTATGCATTAAAAAAAATAGCAATTAAAAAAAAGCGTGAAAATATATTATTAATAATATTAATAATATATTTTCACGCTTACACCAATTATCTAGGTCAAATTAGGTATCATTAAGAAGTTGTGTTATGGATACTAGTTAACGGACGAATTTATTATACGTACATTATAGTATACATATAAAAAATAAACTTAAATAAATACATAAACAACCATGACTCGTGAACAAATGTTAGTGTTCATCACACAAATATTTGCTCCTAACAGAACTCGAACACGGGTCGCTTGATGTGAAGGCAGCGTTACGGACCACTCCAACATGACTGCGATAAGGATACATTTGTGTATATGGATTTCTTTTTCATGGACTGTATGTACCCACATACAATGCTATTTTTTGTGGATTAATTTGAACTTATTTCTCTGTCCGTGTTAAGATTCGATGCTGTAATCAATTCACTCGTAACATTGGTATGGCACATTTCTTCAAAATATGACAAGATGAACTAAAATCTTCTACTTCTGCAATTTGAAGATTTTTTAAAATTAGGATTTACTAAACTAATACCCTTTTTATTAGCCTGTGATTCGTGTAACGCTTCGACAATCTCTTGGGAATTATATTCTGCGTAGCGATATTGTCAAAATGTTTCAGAAACTGAACTGAATATTGCATGGTTGTGTTAAATATTTTGCTGCTGACTGCTAAGATGATTAAGATTGTAACATCGTCCTGTTGTTAACTTTTGTTTTTTTTTTGTTCATGGGTTGAAAATTTAGATAAATATATATTAAATATTTATGTTTTTAAGGTGTTAATGTAATTATAGATTTATTTTTGAATTAACAATTTTTTTAAAGTGTATGTATATATAATCTAATGTTAAAAATAATTGCGCGTTTATTAACGCTAAAATAAATCCATAGTATATCTTAACAATCATTTCATCCTAACTGGACGTTAAATATTTGCAAATATATTTCGTTCGGATCTAAGAAGTGCAAATTTCATATATTTCATGAAACAATGTTACCATAAAAATATAAGTACCAAGCACTGACAAATTTCGACGGCAAATTGACGGCCCGGATTGCGGAAGATGCTGGGTTCGATTCCGGCACTAAACAGGCGATTTTTTCCAGTTAGTATAATTGTTCACAATAAATTAAATTTAACAATAAACATCAAAAGTTGATGACCAAAATCAAAACAAAGTTCACTAAATGAAAGATAGAAATTTAAGTGATGTAACACTGTAACACCCAAATGACTATTTGCACCCACAAAATGAATTATAAATTTTACATTGTTTTTATTTTGCTTTTAATGAATTTAGAAGTTTTATTTTTGATCAGACTGTACGTGTTAAGACTCACTGGGCTATCGTTTTGTTACACAGTTCTGGGCAGCGTACGTGCCGTGTGACGCGCAACACCGGGACGCGGTGCAACTGACGTTCGAGCAAATAGACCTCATTCAGCGGCTGACAGACAAGTATCACCCGCAATTGACGCTCTGCACCTCCGCTGACGGTGAGTCACTTAACTTCGTGTGAATATTCAAATAGCCTTCCATCATTTTCGAGAGCTACAGAATATCCCTTTATCTACTATGTGTTGTGAAGTGTAAGTTTATAGGCCAAATCAAAAACATTTTAAAATAGGGCCAGGTCGAAAGTACACTGATGAAAAATATTCGTCTTAAACGCAAAAAATTCGAATTGTATTACATCATCATCATCATAACAGCCTTTGCAATTCGACCCACTGCTGGGATACAAGGCCTCTCCTTGTTATCGAAGGAGGTTTAGGTAGTAGTCCATCACGCTTGCCCAAATCGGATTGGTGGACGGAGTATAAACTGATCAATACCCCTTTGCTGATCCATTAGTCGCCTTCTACGACAGCCACTGGAGGATATGGGGTGATGCTATTCTACTCTGCCGACATCACACGGCCATGACATCACACGGCCATACAATCGTTTATTTATACAAACATGAGGATTACATAGTGTTTTCACACTATGGTATACGATTCAAAATGAGGTAGTTAGTTAAAATCCTACTAATATTATAAACGTAAAAGTTTATATAGATGTATGTGTGTTTGTTACTCTTTCACGCAAACACTACTGAACGGATTTTAATGAAACTGTATAATAAAACAGCTCATGCATGAGAATAACATATAGGCTATAATTTAAAAAGAAGCGAGGCGACACCGCGGGCGACCACTAGTCTTTAAATTAGTCTGTCCATATCTTTATAGTCTATTCTTGGTGTTATTATGAAAAAGCCTTTAGAAGCAAGAGTATATTTTATGAAATTGATGAATTGAACAATTTAAAATTGTAACGGTTTAATAATGTACGATCGAACAAATTAAATTGTGACCCATTGTAGATCCGTGTCTTAATGAAATTGACTTTTATTGACTTGACAAATACAACAAATACGGCATTCGTTTTACTGTGATAAGGGCTTCTTTTTGCTCGATAGTACTTGTACTTCTGAGGCCGACTGTATCCAACGATTTCAATCTTAATTTAGTATACACTTCTTAAAATTCGTTTAAATTATTATTTAAACTATTTTTAACACTGTGATCTCTGTGTAGGACAATATATAAAAATCAATGATTTTCCGCCGATAGTACAGATGGTTTAATGTTTAATATATGTACTAGAACTATAATTATACAAAAGTATATACTGGGTGTAAAAGACATGAACAGTCAAACGAGAACTATGTATTCTATACATCAAAATAAGACATACTACATAAAAAATATTGCTGGGAAATGATTTTTATTTTTTGGTGTTAAAAAAATTGCAAATTGTACCGCGCAATGTAAAGGGCTCAACTCGCACGCAACTCGCAAAACCGCGATAATTTTGCCAGACGGCGGCCCCGTTCGTTAGTGCCCGTGCGCATCGAGTGAGCTACATTGAACTCTAACGTTTTGAAGCCATGTTTTGTTATGAAATACTAAAAAAAAGATAATGTTTCTTTGAACAATAATTAAGAATTGACGTATAGAATACGTTTTCATAAAAAATTAAATAAAAATTTATGACTTTGACCTTTAATATAATCGTAACTATTAATTTCCCAGGTATAGTCTATAGGAAAAAAAATGTTGTGATGGTGAGCAGAATACATGGTTCTCGTTTGACTGTTCATGTCTTTTACACTCTGTATATTTCCACTGCATGGCACACACCGAATACATAAAATATTTTACTTAAAGACTTCTTAGTTTAATAACCACTTAAAGCGAGACGACATGATCTTAAGCAGCCACCTAATTAAGAAGCGCTTGGGCACTCGTCCGTTAGTCAAACATCTCTACCTATAATAGCCTGCTTAGCGACCTCATCACTCTCGGCGCGGTAACATAAATGGGTGGACTGATTTTGACAAATGAGGTGTCAATCGATTTGTCTCAGTCTCAGCTTTAAGGGTCTAGAGAAATTCTATACGACAACATTTCAAGACATGACAGAAAAGATTTATTATGCTTTAATTGCTAAGTGACAATCGTTCAAACTTATTTCGAGGGAATAAACATACTTTTTACTTACTTACTCGTACATACAACACAATGCGCTCATAAAGCCACATAAATAAGCCTCAAAATAGTGACAGGTTGCCTCTCGACGAACCTATCGACATGACAAGGGCATCAAACCCAAAAAGTAACTAAGCCTTCAATGAACTAACAGACAAAAGCTGGCAACCAGGACATAATTATATCAGTAAGAAAGTATAGTTATTTTTTCAAGTGAGCGATGTAATATTTTGCCCCGAGTGCCGGCTTTAAACCAACAAAGTAATCTAGAATTGACTACTGAGTACCCACTATAACAATTTTCTCGCGAGAGGTGAAAAGTTGTTAGTTTCCCAAGAAAGCAATTTTTTTTTGTCTCGTGCCTTTAAATCACCTATTGCGCTAAGTAGTCTCAATTCTGAACTACTTCGCTGGTTCGTCATTTAATATAGGCACTCGCAACAAATAATAACTTAGTTCACTTGTTCAACAAATAACTCTTTGGGCACACATCATAAATTACATATAGGTAACTAAAAATACAAACTACATATAAAAATTTAGCAATATTATGATATGCAACTTAAATGGTTGCCACTCAGCTTTATATCAAAGAATGCAAAATACTTTGACGCTGGTTTGATTACACTCTAAAACATCTCAGCTGACCGGTCACACCTTATAAATTGTATATATATTATTAGATAAAAAGAAACTCCATATAGGCTTCTGAAATAGGAAAATAGTTTTTGCGCGCCTTTCCTCAAGGTGTCTAAGGACACCAAACGGACCAGAGAATTCGAGTTATTTAAAGGAGTCAGCAGAAGCTACATATGATGCGGATGTTTCGAGATAGCTAGAACATGATGAATGGTTGAAGTAGCAACCAATGTTATCCAATTTTTAAAAGAACACACTCTTTCTGTTATCGCGCGTAAAATATTATAAAATAATCAACAACATTATAAATGCAAAAAAAATTATACATGGATGTTTGTTCCTTAATCACGCCAGAACGATTGAATGGGTCTGAATGAAATTTGGCAAAGAAATAGATTATAGTCTGGAACAGGCTACATTTTGCTACGAGTCGTGGGCGACCACTAGCAGATAAACACACTCACAGCAAGATAAACGTACATATTCATGGCTACTAATATTTGCCTCGTGCGGGAATAGAAGCCGCTTCACTTGGTTTTTGCCGTACTCAAACTACAATAACACTAGACCATGAATGAGTAAGACATAGCTACATATTACACGAAAAATGTTTGCAGTCCCTACTAAAACTACACTAGAGTCTAAATGAATGAAAAGATATATTACACGAAAAATGGTTAAAATGAACGCAGCAGTTTCCACAGAATACCGTGTACCGGAATGCTAATATGTCGCATACTGCATTAAGTCGCTTTCCACACGTCGACACGTAACATCGCTGCTATGGTTTTTCAGCGGGTGTTCGGTTTGGCACAGACAGTGAAATCCTAACGCATGCTAACACTTTCTACCAGTGCTACATGTATCTACACCAATTCTATACATTTCCTACGACAGACTAAAGCCGGATTTATATTTGTCTGACGTGTCGTGTTGTGATGGCCTCTGACGAAATGGGTAGCGTTCACATCCACTATGTCACGGAGCTGATGTCTTCTGACGATATTGTTAGAGTACTTTCGTAGGTCTCGGATTCGGATTTTGAAGAAGATATTGAGTTTTTGACGCTGCCAAATCTTCTAAAAAAGAAAGAACAGATGATATTGGTTTCATCCAGTGAATAGAAAGAGAGAAGCTAAAGGATGGTTTCACTGTCTCGTTATGGAGCTTGAGAACGATGCTGAAAGATTTCATCAGTATTTTAGATTTTCCAAGACACAGTTCGAGTACGTTCATTCCTCAATTGAAAAGGACTAAAAATCTCTTCCCAAACAGCTGATCTAATGGACTGTTCTCTGTATTCTTTACATTTTGTATCATAAATTACTTTATATTATCGTACTATTTCGATCAGTACCCTTAGTGTAAGTTTTTTAGTATAAAAAAACGCAACTACTTTAGTTGCGTTAAGAGTTCAATTTGTATAGGAAACGCGAACAGCGCCCCTAGCGGAGAGAAGCGCAAATCATGTTTCCCATACAAATTGAGCTCTTAACGCAACTAGAATCAGTGCGTTTTGTATACTAAAAACTTACACTAAGGGTACTGGTCATCCATACCATTTAAATATTTAGAAAAAATACATTCACTGACACGTCATAACAACACAGGCGCGTGCAACTGGCTCTGACGCCGCCGCTTCCCCGTCTCCCCCACCCCTGGCACTCTAATGCGATCGGGATCGCTTCTGATGCGACACAACAGAAGCCATCACAACATATCGCGTCACGCTAATATAAATGTCACCGTACTAAATGTATGAAACCCATACCGTTCTGACGCAACACAACACGACACGTCATTCAAATATAAATCCGGCTTTACTCATAATTTTTAATATACTTTTGCATTAATATCTTTTAAAGTTTATTTAACACAGAAATCATCCTCTAGTTGTGTTGCTTAAAAACACAAATCCTATCAGGGTAAAAAGGGTATATTGACTGGCACTTAATAATAAAAATATCATGATGTATATGTGTATATAAATGTAAATGTATAAATTTATACGGTAAATGAGATTACTGTTGATATTATTAATAATAACCAGTAATTATTAATACTTACCTCGTGTTTTGGTAAACGTGATGATAACTGTAAAAAAAATAACCCTAACCTACCCATCATCACTCAGCCATGTAGGTGCATAAAACACTAATCTCCCAAAAAAATTGCACTCCGCCTGGTCATGAAAAAGAATAACCCTAACCTACTCATCACTGAGCCACTGGGTTCGAAAGGATAATTATCAATAAAGTTTGATAATTATTAATAATGACCGGTAAAAGTAAATGATTAATTACTTTTATTCAGATTTTATTTAAATAAATAACTTAAAAAAAAAAAGTAAAACCGACTTCAAAAAGTATAAAAATAATATATTAATAAAATGTGTGCTAGGTGCCTGCTGGACTGTTTGAAGTCGGTGCCAAGCCATGTCAATCGTTTAGCACAACGAGCCCCCCATCACCCAAGCTGGCGTGTTCGGTCGAAATCGCGGGATGGTGTGATCAATGAATGTGATGTGGCAGGTGGACCTATAGAATACCCTAGGTGGCTTGGCACCGACTTCAAACAGTCCAGCAGGCACCTAGCACACATTTTATTAATATATTATTTTTATACTTTTTGAAGTCGGTTTTACTTTTTTTTTTTAAAGTTATTTATTTTTATCTTTTTAGTGTAAATAATTGTTGTTTTTTTTATACATATGTTACGAGATGGAACACAAACTTACGGCCCATCCGGTGTTAAGTGGTTCCGTCGCCTATCGACACTGGGGATTACTTTTTGGGTTTGTTGCCCCTTTTATGTAGGCGACAGGCTGGCGACTACATGGCCCATACTGCCAGAGGATGTTAAATGTGTGACAAAATATTATTTAAGGCTCTGCTCAACCTGTCATGGGATTACAAGCGTAATCGTATGTATGTATGGGCCTATAGAATTACCTACCTTTAATATTTAAATAATTATCATCCAAGTCTTAAGTATTAAGGAGATTTCCCTTCCATCATCAGCTAACCGAAATAACCTTAAAAATACAACTATCGGTCTTTACGTACCTGTAACCTTTAAAGGATTAACATCCAATTCCTAACTGTTACGGTGCTTTGCCTTCCACCATGAGCTCACCTAATAAGCTGTAAGAATACAACTAATGGACTTTAGGTACCTTTAATATTTAAAGAACAATCATCCAAATCCTAACCATTAAGGAGTTTTCCTTCCATCATCAGCTCACTTCAATAACCTGACAGAATACAACTATCGCTCTTTAGGTACCTTTAATATTTAAAGAATTATCGTCCAACTCCTAACCATTAAGGAGTTTTACGTTCTATCATCAGCTCACCTGAATAAAGTGAAAGAATACAACTATCGATCTTTAGGTACCTTATATATTTAAATAATCATTAACCAACTCCTAACAGTTAAGGAGTTATTCCTTCCCTCATCGGCTCACCTGATTAACTTGAAAAAATACAACAAGCGGCCTTTACGTGCCTATAATCTTTAAAGAATTATCATCCAACTCCTAACCGTTAAGGAGTTTTTCCTTCCATGATCAGCTCACCTGAATAACTTGAAAGAATACAACTATCGCTCTTTTGGTACCTTTAATATTTAAAGAATTATCATCCAACTCCTAACCATAAAGGAGTTTCTCCCTCCATCATCAGCTCTCTTGAATAACCTGAAAGAATACAACTATCGGTCTTTAGGTACTTTTAATATTTAAATAATCATCAACCAACTCCTAACAGTTAAGGAGTTTTACCATCCACCATCAGCTCATCAACATGAGATGACTACCAGGCGCAATTATACTAGAATAGCTTTACAAAAAACATAAATAATCCCCCCTTTCCGTTGTTTTCCGAGGGTTCCCCTCGATTTCCCTAGCTTATCATCATCAGATCCTGACTTGGTGACAATGGGACCACCTCAGGAGTATACTCTATCGAATAAAAAAAGAATTTTGAATATCGGTCCACCAATGACAGAGATATCGGTGAACATACATTTACCTTCCATCATCAGCTCATCATCATGAAATGATGACTACCAGATGCAAATGCTAGTATAGCTTTAGAAAAAATATGAAAAACGTTATACATGCCTATAAAATTTGAGGGTTGCCCTCGATTTCCCTGACTTCCCATCATCAGATCCTGACTTGGTGACAATGGGACCACCTCAGGAGTAAACACTATCGAATAAAAAAAGAATTTTGAAAATCGGTTCACAATTGACGGAGTAATCGGTGAACATACATAAAAAAAAAAATACATACAGACGAATACAGAACCTCCTTCTTTTTGGAAGTCGGTTAATAAACAGGGCGTCCCACGGCTATGCCACATGGAGTGAAAGTATCTGAAATGTTGTAGATAGATAATTTAACTGAAAGAAAACTTCATTTTAATTTAAAAAACAGCTTGGCCTGCATTCAAAGATTTTTGAATAATCGCCTGTCTGAACCGGGAATCGAACCCGCCAAATGGTAAAAACACCCATAATGTTACGATACCTATGGAATAGTTCAATCGTAAGCATTGTCTTTTTTTTAATAACACAGCATCTGAAATTAGAAGGAAGACCATGAAATTGTACATTTATTTAAAATAATTACGTTTTGATTCTTCTTCTTCGATTCGCTCTTGACAGAGCGGTCGTGGTCGTCATGAGGGAGTGCCATTGGCTGTTGTCGTTCACCTCACTATTTTTCGCCAACGTGTCCGATTTGAAGCGGCTGCCCACGGCAGATTTTATCTGGTCGGTCCATCGCATGGGTGATCTGCCTCTCGGTCTAGTACCATCCACTCTACCCTGAACAATCAATCGCCCAATCGACGTTTTGATTACAACTAATTTAATTTAGGAAATTCTCAAAATATTTCCCATTTTGTAGTATACACATTCTAACTCTTTTGACAATTTCGCTCCCTGTTGATTTATTTATTACTTTCTCGTATACGTAGTAAGTATATGAGGAAGTCTTGTAATCGAGTTTGCGTTAATTTATTGCAACCTAATTCAACATGCATGTCATCAAAATATTTCATAACATCAAAAGTTTCTATCAACTTTTGAGTCGTCGATTGCGCAGTCGGTACTCGGATGGGTGATCAAAATTTAAAATGCATTTATGACATCAAAATGTAAGAGGTTTCTATCAACTTTTGAGTCGTTTCCGGTATACGAGAAAGTCAAGGGGAGACCACTTCCGATTTTTTTTTCATTGTGAATATTTAAAATGATACGTCTAAGTTCAGTTTTATTTTGTTCAATGTGCGGTAGAGTAACTTCTCCAAATTTTCATACGGCTTCAACTAAATATTTTACATAACCGCATGAAAACCAGAGTTTGTTTATCACATTATTATTTTATCATGCACTTTTAATAGGGAAATAATTTGTATTTCTCAAGTGTTGGCTTTTGTTTTTGTTTGTTTACTGATGAATTGAAACCTTTTGGGTTTTATGTAAGCGACAGGAAGCGCTGTATGACCCATACTGCCAGATGTGGTTAGTAGTAGTAGGTGTAACGAAATCTAACACATCATAAGGTTTCGCTGAGTCATCTTGGAAGTATGAGCGCGATCGTATATTGGTATTCAGTCTATTTGTAATTTCGCGTTACTTACAAGATCAAAAATTAAATATATAAACACAACACATCCGATATCTAATTTGTATTTCGGCGTTCAATACCTAGTTAGATATAATTTTCCTACCATACTATCTTTGAAGCTGGAAAATTGACGTTCTTAGTAATAAAGCCTTAAAACAAAGGAACAACAAAAACTCAGAATCCCGAATTAATATTAACCATTTGGAACTTTATGTAAACAGACTTGAAGACAATGACTTTTTTATGCAAATTGCGCGGATTCCTTCCATCTACTCATTAGCAGATTACGAAAAACAAAATAACTGTTCTGTTATAATTTATTTCCTCCCACAAAAGTTAATTGACCACCACATCCCTTATTTCTCTTTTCCCCTTGTTTGGACTTTTTGATAATTGAGGAAACATTATGGGGTTTCTTTTGAAGATTACACTAACGTAAATTATCTACGAACCGATTGCTATAAAAATAAATCTGGATTTGGAACGGGTTCAGAAGAAAAAAGTACCTATCTTACTACTTACTAGCTTTTGCTCGCGACTTCGTCCCCGTGGGGTTAAAATTCAACGTCATTCTTAATTTTTAACCGATAAGCTATAAGTATACCAATTGTTATGTATTTAACTATAAAAATGACGGATTTCCCATACAAATTTTCATCCCCTAATTCATCCCCTTAGGGGTTGAATTTCGAGAAATCCTAAAACACTCCTTTCTTAATTTTTAACGGGTAAGCCATATACCAATTTGTATGGTTTTTACTATAAAAATGATAGACTTTCCATACAATTTTTCATCACATTATACCTATATATTTAAAGATTATGTCAGGATTTGGGGGTACCTACCATACCATCCAAGTTTTATAGAGCTCTAGCGCGTCAATGTGACACTTGGGTGTTGCAAGTGTCATAAGTTAAAGAGTAAGTACTACATACATTGTAGTATACATACATTGACGCCGTCGTGGTGAAGTGGTCAGTACCCCTGTCTACACATCGGGCGCTCCGGGTTCGGGCTTCCTGGTAGTAGTAAATGTTTGTGAGACGTACCCGAATTTTTTAATGAATGTGTGTCTAACACATTATTATTAATCTTGTTAACCCAGACTGCTGAGATGATATTGAGGATAACGCTGTCCTGTTTGTTGACTTTTGCCTAAAATTAATTACTGAAGGATTGTTACTTTTTGCGTTTGGTACCCCTTCAGTATTTAGAGGCACGGCATGGCCTATCCTGCCAGATGTGTCTTTATGTGTAAAATGTTACCTAAGGCTATGCTCAACCCCTCATGGGATTACAACTGTGATCGTATGTATGTATGTATGTAACGCCTCCAACTAAACTAATGCGTTTGTGCTAGAAGTGGGTTCACGTCGGTAGTCTAACGGCTCGATCTCCGTTCACACAGAATCCGAATCCACCTGCCTACGCGCATGGCTATCGAATCATAGTTGCTTATGTATTTATTTAAGGTTAAACATGTAAGTGATAATTACTATGCCACTATTTTATAGGAGTGTTTATTATTAGAGTGTCAATCTACTTATGTAATGTGGATTATATGTTATGTTTTTAACAGTCTTCAAAAAAGGAGTAGGTTCTGAATTCGCTCATGACTCCAAAAGGGGTTGAGCATAGGTTATACATAACCACATCTTGCAGTATGAGCCTCGTGTGTTTTGTTAAGTGTGCAATAATATAGATAGTTGTATTGTATTGTAAATTGTTATATTGTGTTGTAAAATATATTTAATGAAATTTCATATGAATTGTACCATAAAAGTAAAAGTTGAAAATAATTACGATTATCTGACAATTTTGCAAGAATCAGGTATCGATTTGTGACACCAGGACAGGTGCTACAATTGTTTATTATTTATTTATAAAATACAACAATGAGATTCTGATCAACGAACAGTGATACAGGTGGGAGTTGTAAACTTTTTGACACTAACAGCCGGTTTAATTGAAAATGAATTCTTATTATTAATAGCCAACATTACACTTTGAACTTGTGCAACGTCTAAGTGTAGCCTTAGGTGTCGACGTTAAAAAGGGTCGCTGAAAGTTAATAAAAGTAAATAAACGGAAAACGTCCAAATAAATAAGACGTAATTTGATGTACAAGATTTTTTTTAACTATAAAGAAAGTTTACCGAAAGAAAAATGGAACAAATAACTAACTTAACTCGTCAAAACAACTAAAATAATTTAGAGTTAGGTCTCTGTCGCAGATGGGTCGTATAACACATATTACAAAACCGTATTACAAAACGCCACGGCGGATTGTGGTGTGTGAGAATTATGAGTAATAATAATTCCACTCCGCTTGGTCATTTATACAGTCTAATATTTATAAAATCTACTACTGATTTATCAACAAACGGTTTTATTTGGTAAATGATTTTCACACACTACAATCTGCCGCGCTGTTCTGTAAAACGGCGTATGTTATACGATCCGCCTGCGACAATTTGTAAACAAATGTATTTTCAATACATCCCCTTTCCAATAACACCTATGGAAGCATGTTATCATCGTGAAACCATAATTAATAAAGAATTTAAAAAGATAATATAGGTGAACCTACCAGAAAAAAATGATTCCCCTTGCGACCGACATCAATAAACGTTATCCTTAAACAGGGAGTAATTCGTTACACAGAATGCGAAACGTATTTCATAACACAGGATATGTGTAGGCTTGGCTACATATATTCACACAAAACATGATCATGAGCTGTCATCTGCTAATCTCGTCACAATCCCGCACTAATCCAACGTGGAACACAGTTGTCAGTTGTATAAAATGGCAACAATGTATCAATATGTACATATACGTGTGTGGAAGAGGGTGCTGGTGGATTCAGGGCTTTTAAATAAGGAACTGGTATTCAAATTTTTTACATTCTCGTAACGTAGCTAATAACGTAGTAAGTATAGCGGAAGTCTTGTAATCGTCAGAAAATTCGACCTCGAGATTTTGACGGATTTATACGTTTTGGACCTCCCTGAGTTCAACAATTTTTTTTTTGGAATTATGTCTGTGTGTGTGTCTGTGCGTTAGCACGATAACTCGAGCATGCTTTAACTTATTGCAACCAAATTTAACATACGTGTATGACATCAAAATATAAGGTTTCTATCAAATTTTGAGCCGTCGATCACGAAAGTTAAGCAACCAAGTGCGCGGTCGGTACTTGGATGGGACCAAAATTTAACACGCATGTATGACATCAAAATATAAGGTTTTTATCAACCTTTGAGTCGTTTCTGGTATACGAGAAAGTCAAGGGGAGACCACTCCCGATTTTTTAGAAAGGTAATTCCTCAGATCTAATAATAAATACACTTTCTTACGTCTTCTAACAATAATGCCTATTTTCGAATATTAGTTCCTTTTCCAATAAAATTTTGAATAAGAAAAAATATAATCACAATGAATAAATTAGAACCATTGAATATTCTTAACGAATCCTCAAGTTTGGTGAAGTAGGTATTGTAATTTTACTCACTTTTTTACCTTTGCATGAATAAGTTATGTAATCATAAAAGCAAATAATGTCCTTTCTGAACACATGAACGATGTTCCTGATTAGTGTGGCATCAACTCGGCTATATTTGTAATTTAGTTATTTAGTACTGCCACATGATACATATTCCACAAACTTAATTTAATATAATGAATATTATATTATATGTAATGAATTTATATAATACAAAATACTGTCATTCACAGATATTTTGAGTGCTCACGCAAATCATCGAGTCTGCTCGCTAGTGGGCGTGGAAGGCGGGCATGCTATAGGAGGATCTCTGGGAGTGCTCAGGACCCTGTATCAGGTGGGAGTGCGATACCTCACTCTCACGTCCACGTGTGACACACCGTGGGCCGAGTGCGCCTCTGCTGACCGGACCGAGCCTTCTCCGAGAGGTGGCCTTACACATTTTGGAAAGGTAACTTACTTACTAATTATGTTTTAATTTAATAACCACAATTTATATCTAAATCTATTGCCAACCAAAATTTAAATTTTCTTTTATTTGGCGTATTGAATGTCTGTGAACTTTAAATATCACTATATTTATCAACTCTCGCTGTAACCACGTATTGTTTAAGCTATAATAGGACTCGAAGTCGTGTCGCTCATCATCATAAACTAACATCCACATACATACGATCTATATGCCCCGTGGTTATCAGCATCGTTATAAATAACGATGTGCTTGTTCTAAAAATTAATTTATTGGTCAAATTTAGTATATCTTGAACATACATAAATAGGTAGCATAATGAGATCCAAATTATACTCTATTCAACATGTTAAACATTACGAAGTACTTAGGTAATGCTAACAATATAATAGCTATCGAACTTTTTGCTTTACCCTTCGTGGAATATATTATTTTGTAGATCTCACCCTTCTCCCTGGTATTAATACTAACAACGTTATAGATGCGAGGACTTGAATAGATATCAAGAGGTTGGATATTCAATGACGCCTTATCGTAATAATGAATGGATGTGAAATATAATCAATAGCTAACCCTGGATTAGTAATAAAGGGTACACTGGAATGACACAGGTCCCTTTCACTCTGTCAACTCACAAGACCAAGTTGCACGCAAGCCGATAAATAGACGACACTATTTCAGTCACGTGTCGGTTGCTCTATCAATCTCGAAAGCTCTTAGCTCCGAAGCCGCACGTAATTCGAAATTCGTATTCAACGTCTTGTATTTGCCGGTCTCATTACAACAAATTGCTATTGTTTTTAGTGTGCGAGTAGATTTAGAACCAATAAAGAACGAAATGGTTAACCATATTGTGTAAATAATCCAGTACCGTGCAGGCTAATTTATATACCTAAACTAAAGTAAAAAAACGTAACATTTTTAATAATTCTATAAAATCGTGAGCAATAATCAAAAGAAATTCCGAAATTTAAGAAATAATTAACGGCAGAGTTCCGCTTATCTTATTAACCCTTTCATAATAGATTTATCTTTGTCGAATACTTTCTTTTTCTTCTGCTGGAAGTTGTTATCTCGTTAAAGAATTTTAACAATTTTAATTGGCTATTGGAAGCGTCTTTTGAATTTGTAAAACCGTGACATTTTTGTAATTATTGCCTTGTCCCAATTTATAAAGAATATTTATTATTATACAATTTCTTAAGACCACCTTCATCAATCTTCTATTGAATAGAAGACTCAATTAATAGTTAAACTTCAGCACTTCAAGAATTAATTACCTTCGACCCGGTAGTTACATTGCCTATATAAATGGACATTATAAACGACTACCAATCTACCAATAGCAAGTAACATAAAAATAAATAAGAAATAATTATAATTAAAAGTCTTAAGACAGCACTTCGATATTATTATGTATGTCAGTACAAAATTTGAAATTATATTCAGTGAAAAATATCTCATGAGAAAAAAAGATGGATGAGAAAAGTTCGCATGCAATGGAGGTGAGAGTGAAAAAATAAATAGATGATAACAACAGATAAAAATGAAGAGACAAAACACAACACTAAAAAACAACCCTAAATAAATTGAGATAAGAGTAGGATGACGAAGAAGAAGAAGACCTAAAAACTATTATATAACACAAAGGTACTAAAAACTATTCAAAGCGTATTTCCCTAAGATACCTAGGAAAAAACTGCAGATCTGAAATAACCTAAGCTAATTTCTATTAGCTATCGCTTGAGCTCGAATAACACAAGAACATTATTACAAAATCTGAGTACGAAACCAATACATGGCTAATTGTTTTGGACTCTCTTAGGCATATCAAGTTGCTCTTTGTAATATTAAGATTATTGGTCTTGGCAAAATTTTTAACAGCCCAGAAGTCAGATTTTTTATGGTTAATTGACGAGTTGTGCATAAGCTATAACATCAACATTAACAATAGTCATGGTCACCATCAAAAGTAGATGATTACTTTAGTACCTTGTCACAATAATAATTCATACATTATTGTCGCAACTATTACTGCACAAACGCTGGCGTTGCTATGACATGGTACTAAAGTGATCATCTACTTCTGAAGCTGACTATACAAAGAATAATTTTCAGAGGATCATAACATTAGTAATACTTTCTTGCAAAACTGTCTTTTGGTGTATGACAAAAGGAGACTTGCTATTTTTCAGGCAAATTAATTTTTATCTTAACCTTTAAAATTTAATAAGTAAAAGGCTTTTACCTTTAAACAAGTAAAAGGCTTTCAAAAGTTTATTTTGGCTATATATTTTTTTATCTAAAGAAAAGAATGCCTTTCTCTGCTCACAATACGCTCAGTGTAAATAAAACTTAAATGTATCGTTGAACGCCGTCGTAAGGTGAAAAAGACCTACAGTTAAGTGATTTTAGCTGTATAGCATATCACTTAAAATACGTAAGGGTGCCATATCATAGTGAAAACGAAGCCGTAAAGATTGAGACGTCGAGTAGACTGAGTGTGCCATAATCATAAACATCCTGGCGTACCGCAATATTTCGCTTTGTATGAACTCTCGGCTCGCGAGCAGTTCTTTGTTTTGCTGCAACGATACTTTTCGAAATATTTTCTTTTGTTGGAACCACTCACTCCGTGTAACGTGCCTCCTCGTAAGCACCACTTATGCAACTTCTTGTTATAAAACTACAAAATAAACATGCCGTTCACTTCGATTTCACCTTTCTAAATTTATGGAAAATCATTAGGTTTCTTTATCGAGTTTTAATTAGTCGTGTATTCTACAACGAGGTTAATAGGTTTCGGATAGTCAAGTTGATGGCAAAATTTATACAATATTCGTTAGACAGTTTACAGGCGAATTTTATATGAGCGATAATAGGAGTTCCACTGAATCCATTGACAAGTTCCACCACAGTTCTTATTGTAAGAACACGTGTTGTGAGGCTCACTTTTTAGTTTAGTCTACCGTACAACTTTAAGTCTATTATTATCAATACTTTCACTGAAACTGTCTGAAATTGCAACTACCCCAAAGCCCTTTTTTAAGAAAATATTATTTCTTTACAAAATATTACGGTTAGTCATCTTATAAGTGTTCCGTTGGTGGAAGAAACTGTCTCACTGGCAAATGAAAGAAGGACGTCCCAAGGAGACCTGACGGCGCTCAGTTATCTGTGACCTATGAGCACTCGATATGTCGTGGAAACAAGCATGCACAGCTTCATAAAACGGGAAAGCCTGCAAAGCTGTCTTTCGAACAACTCAACTTAAACCCGTACGAAAATTTCGTCGCTACCAAGTCTTACCTACTCAGGAATGCCAGAAGTTAGCAATTAATTAGAGCAAGCCGAAGTTATACTTAAGTCCGAATGGGGCAAGAACAATCGGGGATCACTTAATAATAAATATTGAAGCAGATGCCCGCAACTCTCAGGGTTCATTTCGGTTATACACTATGCAGCAGCTAAAAGAGAAATTTTATTTTTATTGGTCTCGTTTGCGGAGCATTTGTGTGATATCGTCTTCCACAAAGCTTTACAACAAAAAGTTAATGACTGACTTGCTTTGCAGCCATCAAATCGAGTTCGATCAAACAAAGAAAATTGATCTCGCTAAAAAATTTAAATCATAACCTTTACCTTTTTTATTTCGGTTAAAAAATGTTTCCAATAAAGCTTTACCTGCGCAGAGAGAACAATACAGAATTTTTAGAGAGCGCGGATTTGCCGCTGAAAATTGCAGCGCGTATTTGCCGTATACACAACAGACTACAACAAACTCTCTTTCTTCAACAGAATTAGGACCCTATGATCGTTGAGCAAGGTTGAAAATGTATTGAAGTTTGACAGTTTTTGATAGCTTGATCTTCTGTCGTCTGTACCTCGAGACGCACTCGTTAGTCCAGTCAACAAGTTCAAAAACGTGAAAAATAGAGATAAAGCTCCTAAAAATATGAGCAATAGCTCATTGGATTCGGAACGACCTCTAGAAAAATGAGTTTTGAGGATTTTACTGCACGTAAAAAATTGCAATTGTTATTAACAAAATAAGATGAAAAAAAAGAGGTATTTACGTTTTTGTTAATAACTCATAAACTATTAATATTTAAGATATTTGGAAAAAAGGTCCTTAAAGAGGAGGAAATTTCCGAAAAAAAAGTCCCAGCTCCCAGAACTCTACCTCTATTATTTATAATTTTAATTTAACGCTGAAAATAGGGCTCCGCGCAGCCATTACGGCATGGGCGCACTGCCGTTAAAGACAGTTTCTTACATAAAATTATTTTTTATAGTAACAAATATGAATTTAAAAATTTAAATAAATTATGGTGTCATCCAGATACTTGAAAGAATATATTCCCGTTGGAAAAAAAATTTTAAATTAATTTTTCAAAAAGTTATGCAATTGTTAATTAACGAATTTTTTTCCTATCTCCGTTTTCATAAATGACGACATAAAAATTTAAATAATAAACCTATAAATTTTTGGCTCTGTGGAGCTCTTCTTATATATATACTTAACAAGATCCCGCGATAAAAGTTTATTAAAGTTAATTATTTTGTTTATTACAATTTTTTAAAGTTAACAAAAAATGAAAAGTCTAAGAAATGTTATTAAAAAAATTTTTTTAAACAAATGTTATATTATTGCTGCTTTCTTATCCAACAATGGCATTAAGTAACATCGGAAAAATTTTTTTTACATCATTTGTTAAGAAATTGTTTATAAACAAATAGACAAGTTTAATATTTAAAGAATTTTTTTTTTTACCATTATGTTGTCTTGGCAAAATAATGATTTTAAAAAAAAAAATTTTTCTTAAATAATTTTTTTTATTGTTTATAATCGTTTTTTTTATATTTCGATTGTTTAAATAATTAGTTAAGGAATGATTTTCTCCTTAAAAATCATAATTGGCATTTCTTCATAGACAAATAGAAAAAAAAAAATTTTTTATCAATAATTTCATTGTTTGTTAACTTAACAATTTGTTATAACCAAATTCCAACTACCGTTATATTTTTTTTCTAGAGCTAAAAAAAATAACAAAAACAGCCATATATATCAAAATACTAAAAAATTTTTTTTTTTTTTTTTTTATAACGCTTTTATATTAAATTTTTTTTTAGTATTTTGATATATATGGCTGTTTTTGTTATTTTTTTTAGCTCTAGAAAAAAAATATAACGGTAGTTGGAATTTGGTTATAACAAATTGTTAAGTTAACAAACAATGAAATTATTGATAAAAAAAATTTTTTTTTCTATTTGTCTATGAAGAAATGCCAATTATGATTTTTAAGGAGAAAATCATTCCTTAACTAATTATTTAAACAATCGAAATATAAAAAAAACGATTATAAACAATAAAAAAAATTATTTAAGAAAAATTTTTTTTTTAAAAATCATTATTTTGCCAAGACAACATAATGGTAAAAAAAAAAATCTTTAAATATTAAACTTGTCTATTTGTTTATAAACAATTTCTTAACAAATGATGTAAAAAAATTTTTTCCGATGTTACTTAATGCCATTGTTGGATAAGAAAGCAGCAATAATATAACATTTGTTTAAAAAAAATTTTTTAATAACATTTCTTAGACTTTTCATTTTTTGTTAACTTTAAAAAATTGTAATAAACAAAATAATTAACTTTAATAAACTTTTATCGCGGGATCTTGTTAAGTATATATATAAGAAGAGTTCCACAGAGCCAAAAATTTATAGGTTTATTATTTAAATTTTTATGTCGTCATTTATGAAAACGGAGATAGGAAAAAAATTCGTTAATTAACAATTGCATAACTTTTTGAAAAATTAATTTAAAATTTTTTTTCCAACGGGAATATATTCTTTCAAGTATCTGGATGACACCATAATTTATTTAAATTTTTAAATTCATATTTGTTACTATAAAAAAATAATTTTATGTAAGAAACTGTCTTTAACGGCAGTGCGCCCATGCCGTAATGGCTGCGCGGAGCCCTATTTTCAGCGTTAATTAAAATTATAAATAATAGAGGTAGAGTTCCGGGAGCTGGGACTTATTTTCGGAAATTTCCTCCTCTTTAAGGACCTTTTTTCTAAATATCTTAAATATTAATAGTTTATGAGTTATTAACAAAAACGTAAATACCTCTTTTTTTTCATCTTATTTTGTTAATAACAATTGCAATTTTTTACGTGCAGTAAAATCCTCAAAACTCATTTTTCTAGAGGTCGTTCCGAATCCAATGAGCTATTGCTCATATTTTTAGGAGCTTTATCTCTATTTTTTACGTTTTTGAACTTGTTGACTGGACTACGTGTTGTGTTTCGGAAGGAAAAAAAAGTCCAATGTACCTTAACCTGACAGTTTGGTCGCCTTGTCACAGCCGTGATCACGAGCGAACTTATATTTTACTATGAACTGTGCGCATTCTAATTGACCAGTTGAATAGCGCAACCCGAAAGTTTAAAATATTAAAAAATCCGATACATTTTATTTGTTATTCTTCTTATCGCGTGTCTATGTAGATAACCTGGAATCAGTTTTAAGTCACCTTATGTGATCTCTGTCTGACGTGACTTCTACCATACCTTTTAACATCCGCTGTGGAACTGTAAATTGACTTACGAAGCACGTTGGATAATAGGGTATTTTACACCTTGAAAGAAAAAATATAAAGAAGCATTTTTATGATAGATATTGCAAAAAGCAAAAGAAAAAACATCGATATTTATTCATAAATATGCAATTTAAATTTTATAATTTAATTTTAAAACTCGTCTTTTTTAATCTGTCCCTGAAATCTTTAAAACGCCTTTCGCCATATTGGAATGCGACGTGACGTCACTTAGTTAGTAAACAAAGTAGATTTGTATCGTGCTTTGTGTTGATTTTGAAATCGCAGTTATTTTGTTTACTAACCGAGTGACGTGACGGGCTGAAAAAGCATTTCCGCGCGAAAATTTCGCCGGAAGTTTTTTTATAAAATTAAAATTAAAATTCTACTGGTTAATTATGACCTCAGGATTTATTTAAAACTTAAAACAGTTTTCAAAAAATTGTGTAATACCCTATTGTTTTCCAACCCAACGAGTACCTACCGACCGCCTACTTAGTTGCTTAACAATTGCATATCGTTACGAAGTACACACGTCCGTGGTGCTATCGACCCTTACCTGTCTGTTTATTCATGTGTTATGAACCCTATGAAGCACATACTAAACCCAAAATACATAGTGAATAATGTTGTTCCTCGCACCTTTTTCAAAGTAATCCAATTAGCTAGTTACGGCGTATGTGGGTAGATTGGTCCATCGTTGCTTCCTGCGATGTGTTTTCCTTTTTACAAGCCGTGTAAAGTGTCAAACTTACTTATTAAATTTTGTTTCGGTATTACATACGATTTTTAGCTAGGGCGTTTTAGGATATGCCCAACCCTTCCTCAAACACCCTGGATACTTAAATAACAAAGAGATTCTTAGTTGTGAAATGCGTATTAAGATAATTAAATTGCTGCATATTAATATAATATACTTCCACGCTCACACGAATTATCTAGCCCAAAGTATCATGTGGTATCATTAAGAACTTGTGTTATGGATACTAAATAACGGACATTTTAAATGTAAATAATTATTTTAGATATTTTATAAATAAGTTTAAATAAATATATAAACAACCATGAGTCACAAACAAATATTCGCGATCGTCACACTAATATTTGCCGCTACCAGGATTCCAACCCGGATCGCTTAATGTGTAGGCAGCTGTACTGACCACTCCACCACGACGGCGTCAAAATGTCCAGTATTAGTCATGTCCCGTCATGATTAGGAATCCCCCACTGATGGTTCGCTTTGAAGGCTAAAAGATCTACCGAGGCCAGGAAACCATAATAATAACGAGTGTAAATAGACCTATGACAAAACCGAGAACTACGTATTCCGCTCATCATTAGGACCATTTTTTCTTCTAGACTATGCCTGGGAAAATAATAGTTACGAAGTTATTGAAGATCAAAGTTAGATTTTTTTTCAAGATTTTTAATAAACAAATTAAAAACATAATTTCTTAATTGACCAAAGAACCATTATCAAAATTTTAAGTCTCATGGCTTTAAAACGTCGGCGCTAATGTAACCACTCGATATCGGGGCCATTCAATTCAGCCGACCGCCGACCAAATGTCGTGTACGTCTCCAACTTGCTAAGCGTCGCGCGACTTGCGCACTGTATACATTGCACGGTATTTTATGGAGCTTTTTTAACACCAAAAAATAAAAATGTTTTCCCAACAATATTTTTTATGTTTCTTGTTTTGGTGTATAGAATGCGTAGACTTGGTGGTTTTGTCTTAGGTCTTTTTGTACGTATGTTTTTGGTGATGTCTTGTGCTGTTCAATAAATGTGTTTCTGTCTTATTCATCCAAATAGAATGATTAGTTTAGACAAAAAAGCCAAATTAAACACGCAAATGATGACGCGCAGAATAGTAGGTAGATACGCGCGACTTATTTGATAAAATATTTTTAGCAAAAAAAAATAGGAAAACCGACGTCAATGCGTACAAATTTAAACTAAAAAATAAGAAATAAATTAGTTTATTAGAAAGTATTGATACACATTTATAATTCTTTATTTATAATTCATACTCCGATATATTTGGAGCCGGTGCCAGCTAGCCAAGGAGGATAAAGTTTGCAATTTTCGAACTTCACGGAGCGGCGGATTATTTCTCATCTTTATTATGCATTCATTATTATGTATAGTGAATTAATCAAGTTCGTATCTATCAGGTAAGTTTATTTTGCTTAGGCTGGCACCGACTCCAAATATATAGTCGAAAAAACATACAGTCGAATAGAGAACCTCCTCCTTTTTTTGTTTGAAGTCGGTTAAAAAGGCTTTGTGATTATAGGTCATTAATGTATTCCAAGGTATTTTCCATTATATGAATTTTCATTTGCTCTAATCATATTTGTAAAACCTAAAGATTTTTTAATGTATAAATGTATCTATCTGACGATCCGCTAATGTCCTCGAATCTCGTCATAATTGACATAAGTGAAGTGATACATCGGCGTTCTTTTGTTAAGAAGGCGTCTCAGAAAAGCTACTTTTCCTCATTAGTCGCCGTTAAGAGCAGACGTTCCGGAATCTCATCACGAAAAAACATAGCCTCGTCATATCAAATTACGCGCCTTTCGGTGCTTAAATAAGTTGCTTTTCTCCCAAACGTATTGTAAAGGTGACCAGTGAAAAAATGCGGTGAGTGTGAACTTTTAAAATCATATAGATACATCGTTTTAAATCTTTTGACTTTGTTTTCATAGTTGCTACGGTGTGTTAATATTGAAATAATTAATTGATGAATGAGGTGTCAATAGATTCGTTATTATGGTTCGATAGATAGACGAGACCATTTCACGTACACGCAGGGGGCCTAAGGAGGCCTGTCAGTCACCGTCCGTGCCATATAGAATATTTCGACAAACGTTTTTCCGGGTCTTCTGACTCGTACATCCTTTTCTTCAATCTATTTTTTCATCCCTTTTATTTGAAAAGTGTCGCTTTGTTCCTCGATAAGTGGGAGCAAAATAGCTCTTTGAAATGAGATTTAAATTTGGAACATATAATATTCATAGAAATCGAAAGCAAATTGTATGAATTACTAGCTGGTACGTGTTGGCGCACCCGCGGTAACTAAGAAAAACAAAAGTGTGTGAATTACGTCTCTGTTCTTGTTACTCCTAAAAATACTACTTTGCTCCCTTGTCATACAATCTACTATTACTCATCCTTTCTATATGACTAAAGTATTTGAGCATCCCATTCTCTATTCTATAAATGATGTCTTCTTTCAAACTTTCAAAACATTTTCAACCTCCTGTTAGCAAACATAGTCATATAAATACCATCGTGTTATCGAAAATTCAAAACAAAAAAATAATACTGAGATTTCCCATATTTTTGTTCTAATTTCTCAATACACTAAACTGTGTAGGTATTGAGAAATTGGAAATTTATTCTACAATTTTGATGATTTTTTGATAACACCATATATTGGAGAAGGCAAGGGTAGGTGCCCGCTTGTTATAAGGTCAGCATCAGAAGTATATATTAACACTTTAGTACCTTTTCACAATTGGAGTTTCTCCCGAGTTCTTGTTGTAAAAACACGTGTTGACTAATTTAAAACACATTTTTAACCTAAATCAACCGGACAATTTTTGTTACTTTAGTTTTCACTTGACATTGGCAAAATGCGTACGCTTAATGCGACGCGACGCTGTTAATTAAGTATAGAATAGAACCTTTTCACAATAATTGTTCATGCCCACTATAATTTGTTTAATTTAACACAAAACTAGTATTATATTATGTGTTTTCATACATTGTTACATAATGGTTGTAAGCATTACTTGTCAAAAGCGCTGGCGTTGCTATGATATGGTACTGAGGTGTTAATCTATCCTGACTGTACCAAACAACCAGTATAATATGTCGCAGGCGGATCGTATAACACGCCGAATTACAAAACGTCGCGGCGAATTGCAGTCTGTGAGAGTGATGAGTGACAATAATTACACTAAGGTCGTAAAAACAAAAACCTGAACCTACCAATAATAAGTGATCTCCATTCGATTATACAGACTAATATTGATAGAATCTACTACGGATTTATCAACAAACGGTTTTATTTGGTTAAAAAGTCTCACACACTACAATCCGCCGCGCCGTTTTCTAATACGGCGTGTTATACGATCCGCCTACAACATATGCATATAACAAAGACGACGAATATTAAACACATTTGACAGGTGGTGGTGAAGGAGATGAATCGTCTCGGAATGCTGGTCGACCTGTCTCACGTGTCAGAGCGTACTATGCGGGATGCACTCGCCGTGTCAAGGGCTCCTGTGCTTTTCTCGCACTCGTCTGCACGTGCCCTGTGCAACGTTACACGCAACGTGCCCGACGCGGTGTTGCGTCTACTCGCTGCCAACAAAGGACTTATCATGGTTAACTTCTACACATCCTTCCTCACTTGCAGCGAAACTGCTACAGTCCAGGATGCTATAGGTATGACTTTATAATTTTTTTTATGTAGATTTTTTCATATGTTCAATGAGGATTACAAAGTAACAAACCCGTCCGTTATTAGCTTAAGCACGCTACAACACATGGCTGTCACTCGAGCACTACCGGCCATTTTACACTAATTACTATGTACCTAAATAGAGTTATGACTCTTTCCGAATAGTTACTATAAAAAATGTATAGGTAACAACAAAATTGATGGATTTCTTGTCCGTTATTGGCAGATGAAGACTAGAAGACCTACCTACCAGCTTAGAATTTGACCTTCAAATACGTGTAAATTGTTCCTAATTGCCTATAGTAACAATAATACCTAAACAAATTTTAAAAGAACTTGCGTAAGGAAATACATAAAACGCAATACAGGAAAATGTAGTGGAAGTAGTTACTTCTCTAAATGGGCTAAATAATCGAGCAGCTACTTCACGGTGCCCTTGCCCCTCTTCATTTCTTCTATGAATCAAGTTTCATACTATAGGTAATAAGCTTTAATTGTACACAAATAACACAAATGTGTTAAAGATAAACTCAAACAGTTTCGTAATTGCATCGTGCGAATCAGAACTCAGTGATAATAAGGCTGTCTATAGTGCAATTTAAATGAAATTAACTTTTGTATGTTTTTATTATCTGTCGATATCGGATAATGTAAATTTAATTACAGCACAATTTTTATTTTCATCTTATCTCTATGTACATGAAAATAATTAGGTAGGTATATCTGTTTTTTCATATACAGTCTATTTGGTACACAGTATGAAAAGTGAGCTGAACAAGATATCACTATGTGAACAAAACTCGAAATAGTAAAATTTATTTTTAATTAGTATATTTTACTAGTAGTAGTGAAATAGTATGGAGTTACTTGGATTAGGACATAGTATTTGGATGATACGCATCTGTTACTGTAAAAGCACTACACGGTACCTAAATCTTAAGATTTTCCAGTAAATCCTAAGATTTAACAACGTTACGTTTAATGACAAAAGTCGGAACTGTTCTGTAATCATCGATCATTTAAAACTGTAAAAGCCCGAAAAACCGTCTATTTTTTACAATTTTTGCTAGTAATAATCTAAGATTTACCAATTTATGGGCTTTTACAGTAACATATCTACCAAACATGCTGTGGGTTAAGCACAACGGTTTCAGTATTTAACTAATAAAAACAACATTTCAGCACATATTAACCATATTCGAGATGTGGCCGGCGTAGATAGCGTGGGATTGGGCGCTGGCTACGACGGAATCAATTAGTAAGTACTTTATCTTGAAATATAATCTTTGGTAGGTATATCTACCTACTTATTACTACTAGTTTAATATACTCTTTTGAATAAAGGTTCTTTTTTAAGAAAATCCAACGACGTTCTTATTTTTATTAAAATTTTACTCTGCTGCTAGGGCATTCCTTTGTGATGGAAACACGAAGATTAGTGCCGAAAAATAGTTCGCGTATCAGTTCTATCAAAATTATTTTTTTATTTCTATAAATATAATCTTATTCTTGGTAGGTTCATGGTTATCTTTTAAAACCAAACGGAGTAGAGAGGACCATTATGACTGGTATTTTTAAAACAAGTGAACTTTTCGTATAACTTAGTTGGTGACCAGTAGGTTTTAGACCATGCATATTTTTATTTTAGTTGTTTATTTTTAGTACCTATATTTAAAGAAAAAATAACTGATGCATCACGTATTAATCCAATAATTACATACATACATACGATCACGCTCGTAATACCATGAGGGGTCAACCCATCATGGTATTACGTACGAGCAGTGTTACCTAAGGCTTTGCTCAAGCAAAGCCTTAGGTAACACTGTTGTTACACATAAGACTATGTGGCATACATCTGGCAGTATGGGCCATGCAATGCCTCCAAATAGTGGCAGCTTGCCAGCTTGTTGCCTACATAAAAGGGGCACCAAACCCAAAAAGCAACAATCCTTAAGTATCTACTTAAATAATCTAACGCAAAAGCCAAAAACCAGGACATATTCTACAATCAAAATCTATTTTTTATTTCAATTATTGTACCCGGACTTCCAGGGTACAATAATTGAAATAAAAAATAAAACATGGATAGGTAAAATGAGAGCTTTTGATAAGAACATTCTTAATTCTTTCGTGCTCTAAATTTAGTTCAAGAGGTCCAAAAATTATAATATTTTCATAACAAATCTCTTGATGTGACTTCACAAAATTATATTTTCATCCCACCACCTCGGAAAGTGTAATTTTGCGCTTCGAAATCTGGCTGGAAAATTCTATTTTATTCGCTTGAGTGGCAAAGTAGATTTGAATTTAGAACATCACATATAATGAGTACTCAATATAATTGTAAATTCAAAACGTCATTAAACCTATTTAATGTAACCTCTATGGTGCCAAATTTATGATTAGAACTTTTTAAATTGTGAAAAAATTCTTTTTCATTTTGTCATTTCCTCGCTGAGGTGGGATGAAAAGTTACGTATTGCACTCGAGTGGAAAGATTTTTCACCTTGTGCTCGTTTGTTTCCCTCGCTGACGCTCAGGATTCTAATTTAGAATCACTCGCTGCGCTCGTGATTCAACTTTAGAATCCTTCGCTTGCTCGGTCATCCAAATCGAGCACGCGGTTAAAAAGGAACTTTCCACTCTTGTATAATAAATAACTATTATATTATAGTATCAAAGTCAATTGAAAAGCTGTTCGAAATTTTAAATCCCATTGCTTTATGGAATTTAAGAAAGCATAGCTAAGATGTCGAACATCGTAATGACGGTGAACATGGTTTTCGCTCCGGAATCGAATATTTTATCTTTAATACCTGTTAAGTAATAACTATTACTATCTATCCGTAACAGTTATTACTTATATATGTAGTTTTAAGTGTAATATTTTGTGGCGAGAATATTTAATATTTTTAGTCGAATTCTTCCATTTTAAAAGATTATAAAATTTACAATAACCCTATTCTCCCCCACAGCACGCCACAAGGCTTAGAAGACGTTTCATCGTACCCACTGCTATTCGCAGAGCTAATGGAAGAAGGATGGAGTATAGAAGAGTTGCGTAAATTAGCGGGGCTCAACCTGCTGCGCGTGCTAAATGCAGCAGAGCGCGTGTCTCGGGAGCTCGCGTCTGCTCACGTTATGCCATTTGAAGAGGTCCCACCACGCCCCCTCGAAGCTCACAATTGCTCCAGTCAAGATTTTTAGACTGATAAATCAATAATATTCATTGTTAAAGATAAATAACAAAAGTAATTTATCCACTTTTTGTATAATTGTAATTTTGAAAATTTTTTCATGTACGATCGAAAGAAAATATTCTTGAAACATGATAGAACTTTATCACAGTAAAGGAAAGTCCATACTTGCTGTCTTTGTCAAGTTCTTAAAAGTCAGTCATACCACCGTCGTCATACCTACCTACTTTCATTGAGTTGAAGATTTGTTTGCATAACAATAGCATTAAACATGTACCTAATTATATGATAGAACAATTTAGTTCTAAGAGGAAATATCTGAGTAAGTAGGTACGAGTAATTAGCAGCCGTATTGTGGTAAAGAACCTTTTTGTACAATAGATTTATAAGTTATAATTATAATTATGTATCTATACCTTCTTCTGAATTTAATTTGTAAATTAGGCGTTTGTTGTTTTTTTCAATCTATTGTTATTATCAAATAGTTTCTAATTTTTTATTTATTGGTAAAATTATATCCGATCTTTATCGTAACATCCTAATTTATATTATAGAAAAAGGGAAATGTCACGGAGGGTAATTATTACAGCGTCGTTGGTTTTTGAAACCTATGTTCCCATAGCTCAGCCATACTCAAACAATTTTTCCACTGGGCCACATAGTCGCTGCTGGCACTTAGCGAAAATACATTTTTTACTTTTTCGATATTACTCGGTAAAATTTTACGGAAATTACTATCAATCGCACAAAATAGTTTGCCAAATATATAGTTTTCTCTACTCTTCGATAGAACATAATTAACTATTATGTACGTACCTAATATATAAAAACAACATTACTGTTCAAGAAGAAAACCTGCTTTTGGTCATATCAAACGTTATGATTTTTTTCCAGTATTTTTCATCATCAAAAACAATGAGGGTCAAACTGGAAATTCTTAGAAAATCAAAAACTGAGCAAACTAACAAGTTATTAGTTTTAGTTAAGTTAATTTTTAAAATAGTGTCCATTCGCATCAATACATCGCTGCATCCGATGAAACCACTGAGAAAAGCACTTTGTTTACTCGTCCTTGGGGGTCTTCGATGGCCTTTTATAACGTAGCCACTGCTTCCTCGGCTTCCACAAGACGTTTAACTCGAAGATTCTCTCTTTTATTTTCGGGAATAAATAAATAAACGGCTTGTGACCCAGTAATTCTACGTCTGACGTGGCTAATTAGTCGATCGTTCACCTGGTAGGACCACCTGGTGGAGTGCGACGAAGCGTTGTCGTGGTGAAGGAGGACCCGACTGCGAGATCGTTTCTTCTTTTTCCAAGACAAGTGACAAACAATTGCTAGTGTACTGCAGTAACTGTTTTTCGGTCCTCTAAAACAATTGTCGCTTAATGACCTGTCCTTCTGAAGAACGAGGCAACTATCTTTTTTCACACGCTTCGTCCTCTCTTCACCTTAGCAGCTTGGGTGGCAACTCTTCGAAAATAAAAGCCCATTAAGCAGACGGTCTTTTGGTTCCGGTATCATAGCAGTAAATCCAGCTTTCGTCACCCGTAATAATGTCGAACATAGCATTTGAGTCACCTCCGTTAAATCTTTGCACGGCACCAACCACAGAACGTGGATATATCTATGTTCTGTGGCACCAACCAACACGATGGAATTTTTGGGCCTCAGTTACATTATGAGCATCAAATTGTGATCAGTATTTGACATCACAGCATCTGCTGATAGATCACTCTTTTGCCATGCAGTCTCTATCATACGCTACACAATACATAGTTATGCTATCTTCAGTCGTCGCATTAGAAGGCAGTCTCTCACGCAGATCATCGATAACAGTTTTGCGACCACGTTTAAACTCATTAAACCAGTTGTAAACAGTGGCAGTGGCAGTTTCTTGTTGAATGACATCGAAAGTCATAAAAAATTAAAAATCAGAAAATGAAGAAAGCACGAAAATTTCTCGCGATAAATTCATGCTGACGTGACTCAGACAATTTTCAATTTGCCGCCAAATCGTAAAACAAATGACAAACGAATGTAAAAAATGCTCAATATTATTGGTTAAGAGTGTGTATATGTGTTCACAGTGCTCACGTCACGCATTTCTACCATAGGGGTAGACAGATCACTTGTTTCCACTTGCTACGATCGTTATTTCTTTCACTTCAACAACTCTCGGCACAGTCCCTAAACATGCTCGACAATTTATTTTATTTATTAGAGCTGTTGTTGATTATTATTATTAGAGTACGAAAAATACGACAATAATCCTGAAAACCCGAAAAATGAATAACCGTAATAAAACTGATGCGTACAATGACGCTGAATCGTTTGCCAACAGCAGATCCAGAGGCCGTGTTTCAGTATTACGACAGCAAAAAATGGTCGCATAATTTTTTATTATATTTTACCGAAAGCTACCCGGCTTTAGCTCTGTAAGAACGGTTAATAAAATTTTGTCTGTGAACTACATACCTGTTTACATTAATATTTAAAAAAATCTGTACCTACCTCGATACTTAGTGATTAAAGGAACTTACCTGTACCTACGTGAAGTTCATCAATCACAATTTATTATACGAGGGATTCGTCCGAAGATTTTTGACAGTAGGGTATGGTTTTGTTTTCATTGTGTCACTGGGATGATAAACTAAAGTATTTTTTGTGTTTGTGTAAATTACTGTAGTATTGATTTATGGATTATGCTATAGAATAATTAATAAATGAATAAAATAAGTAACATATTACTAATTGGTATAAAACTTTATAAAAATTAATGTTACATGTTATTGGTGTAGTGCCAGTGCAGTACAGGATCATAATTCATTGTTTTTAATGTTATCTAATAATATTTTATGACAAAATATGATTTGTATAGGTAAATACTTATTAAGATATCTTTTTTATAGTATATTACATATTTACTTCTGTCAGATAGAAGTTTTCCCCTATATTGGCACTATCTTTAGATTTTTTGCAATAAAATGTTTTTATACCAGATGAAAAGAAACCATTGTGGATTTAGGAATACATAAAATAATTAAATTTATTAAAGTCTATAAAAATCATAGAAGAAAGTACAGTATTCCATAAATGAAGTGTAGGTCCTACTTCACAATAGGTTTGTCTCTTATGCTATGTTATTATCGTAATTATTATTTATTATACACTATAACAATATTAAAAAGAAAGAAAAATGTAGACCTTATTTATACTCCTATTATTGTTATAGAGCCTTGTTGACTATTAGGGAAATTTTACAAATTAATCTAGCATTGATGAGACAAAATCAGCTTAAATTAGTTTTTTTGTTCTTATTTGTCTTTTTCCATACATTCTTAAATATTATATAAACGTTACTTAACATAAATTATATAAAATTAGATATAATAGTAATGTTTGATTTTATAATGATACAAAATTTGATCTTAATATTATAGCTTTACCTAAAGACGACCAAGATTAGAGTGAAACCATAGAGTTATTAGATAAATATAGAGATGTTCTTAATCTAAGTACTTACATAAAATTGTATTTATTATTGAACTCCTAACGCAATATTAGTGTTTGTATATAGATTGATTAATGGTAATAATAGACGGATCTTAAGACTGACGACGATTCTCGTGTAATTAGTGTATGTTTATATAATAATCTGATAGGATTACCTAACTTCTATCTTAAGATGTGGCTATTATACCTTGAAGGTGCACTTGGATAAGTTGTTGTAAAATAAAACGATTGATAATTTCGTTTGTAATAAAATTAAGAAGTCATCTTTCGTGTTACCTAATTTATGTTTCTAATGTATTGTTATTTCTTATCTAAAAAATCAAATACTAAGGGAACTTTAATAATTACTACCATAAGTGTTTTGCAACATGAAGTCCTTGTCTGACGCCGTCACTCACTTGAAAATATAATATATATTTCGATAAAAAAAAATTAAAAATATACTTGAACATAATTATTATGGTCAAATATGTAGAGTAGGTAGGTACACAACAATAGTACATTGTTACACTAGGAGTGAAAGTAACTTAGGGTGCGTTCCAAAACCAGGTGAAACTAAGCTCTTTTCTTCTAATTGGTGTAAAATATCTATAGTTTAACAAAACTAACCAATGGTGTAAGCGCTTCTTAATAACAACCAATAGTGAGTTATCATTTACTCTACCCCGAGTAAATTGAAATCGTTTTGGAACGCACCCTTAATTAGTTCCGAGACGAATATTTCAATGGATTGGAGATGGAGACACTGATTTTCATTACGAATACAAGGAAAGTAATAAAAGACATGAACTGGCTAAAGAAGAAAATAGTGAATTTTATTTTATGTCAACAACTTTGGTGAGATATTTATTTAAAGTTTATGGTAAAATTAGTGCAATTGGATAAAGTTAGGTAAGGTCATTTTAAAAAAAAATCTTTAAATTATAAACTTTATGTTATTTCAATTTTACATCAGGCTGTAATTGAGTAGCTGTATAGAAAGTCATGACTCAATAGAATTTTGAAAATAGGACTAGTTTTTGAGTGTTTGGTGGATAACCGTGACATCGGGAGGACGATATTTGTTTCGATGATTCAAAATTGTTCCGAGTGGATTTTGTGCAATGAAAGTTTTGTTATTGTGATGTATACAAGCATCCATGTTGAAATAGTGGTTATGGAGAATCATTGAAGGTTTTGTGGTGTGTATGACGTTGAGAATTTCATAGTGGGATTTCCAACTCTCGTATGTTGCCATGCATTTCTCGCCAAGCACTCCGTAGATGCATTAAAATGTGTGACACCCACATTTTAAGGCCAAAATCAAGAAAGAAGATAGAAAACTCAAGACATGGCTGTATCCCTTTACCGACCTGTAATAAAGAAAATTATAAAATAGTACCTTTTTTATTTATAATTTGACAGCTGTCAGTTGAAAACGAGTCTCCATAAGGCTGAAAACAAGAAGCTTATAGGAGTTGCTCCCGAGTTTTTGTCGCAATAACACGCAATAACACGAGACTCCATTTTAAACTCAATCTACCGTACAATTATCATTTATTTTATGTGTCGCGATCGCCATTTATTTGAAAGAAGAAGAAGAAGCTTATATTTTGGCTGAAAAGTATTATTTTCAACCCGCTCGACAGGCAACTTCAGACCGATTTTCCGAGTATGAGAAATTAAAAATCTATTTTTGTTTTCATTGATACTATAAATCGTCATCTATTATTTCAAAGTAACTTATTTCGTATTTTACAACACTTATCTAAATGCACCTTAAGAAGTTTTTTTTACTATCCTTAAATTAGGGGTTTGCTAAGAATTATTTTTATATCTTTCTCAATTAACGAGAAAGGTGACCTGCAAAACATATCGCATTAATAATTGATAAAGCTCAAACTCTTTCATTACTTACTGTTAATTATCTAGAAAAAGGTTTATAGAAATTATACATAAAAATAATATTTCGTATTTCAGATTTGCATAGTATTTATACTAACTTACATTAAGCTTTTGATCGTAACATGCAACTTGGTATTTTTTATTTCGTGAATCATTTGTTGTGTTTACTTATTTTAATTTCTTAGTGGATTCATTGTTGTGTATTTTAAGCTTCAACCAGACAATGTAAACTAGTTTATTAAGTATGTCATTCTGTGTCAATATTTAAACCTTTCAACCGTTTCAACCTCAGACCAAAACCATTATTTTATTCTCATCTTAATTTAAATATGGAGATATGTTAGAAATAGAAACTACACTTTTTCATTAATTTGATAAATAAAAAAGGAATTATTCGAACAACCTCTATCTTTCGATCGATTGACGCTACTTCGATATCTCGATGAGTTTGGTTCGATGTGTTGCTTTGCCTCGATTCAAAGGACAACAAATTCCATAATTGAATATGTTGTCCTTATCTATATATTTTTAGGTAGGTATGATTTTTTCAAGTTACAAAATGTTTTCCTTTTTTATATCAAAAAAAATATTTTTAAAACAATTCAGTTCAAATAGCTACTCACAAGAAAGCAGTTATAATAAAACAAGGCACATACGCGAACTTTACAATATACTGTATACAATTAACTATTTTCCAATGCAATAAACGGGTGATTTAACGCTCACCTAGACATAAGTATAGGTTTTGTTCTTCTATAGATATTTTTTACGAGGACCTGTCGACCATTGAGGTAGCGTCAAACGAATTAGACAATCTTTTATACCTTTATACATAATATTTTGACTGCTTTCTTTGACGCCGTCTTGGTGGAGTGGTCAGTATAGCTGGCTACACATCAAGCGGTCCGGGTTCGAGTCCTGGTAGCGACAAATGTTTGTGTGATGAACACGAGTATTTGTTGACGAGTCATGGTTGTTTATATATTTATTTAAGTTTATTTATAAAAATATCTAAAGATATTATGTATAATAAAAAAAAAAAAAAAAAAAAAAAAAAAGTCCGTTATCTAGTATCCATAACACAAGTTCTTAATGATACTTACTTTGGGCTAGATAATTGGTGTGAGCGTGGAAATATATTATATTATATATTATATATTATATTATTATATTTCTGACTACGTATTTGAGAAATTTAAGGTCTATGCCTACTTGAAATGTGTGGTCAATTAACTAATTTGTAAACGTACCTACCAAGCTTTTTATGAAAATTTTGAACAGGAACTAAAAAACTGTTTCTTTTTCGACATCGCCTATACTTATACCTACCTATGGTGGCTAATATAACCGTTAACATGTTGGATTGCATATTATCACATTGTCTTAAAAGTGTCTATACCACCGTTTATCGATATTTACCTTCCAGCAAGCCACACGGCAGAATGACTTGAAAGGATGTCCTGGGCCTAATTTATGCTTTTAAATATAGGTCTTATGGTTTATTCAAATAAAACTTTTATTCCAAAATGTAGAAAATACAGTCTTCTCAAAAATTACATTAGTGTTTTTTTTTTCAAATAAGCGATAGATATTAATTGCGGGCATCTAAATAGGTAACAATTTCCCAAGCCGAAATATCAAAATATTTGCAGTCTGATTTTAATTACTCTTTACTACTAATCCTTTCTTTACAAAACTATTATAGCTATTCTATTACGGATATTGTCCGTTACGCTATATTTTTTATTTGATTATATTGTGAACCATATCGGATATTTACAGCGTCAAAATTGACTCTAAACGTAAAATTTTCAATTCAATTTCAATTTTGCTCAGATATTTTGTTATATAATTTACAAATTACTGAGTAAAATTTAAAATTTTCTCCTACAACTATTTGCACAAGAATATTACACAGAAGTTACAAGAGTACACCCAGAAGTTTTTATAATATTTACATTTGTAGGACAAGAGTTCATGGAAATTAAGAAGCTGAAGAAGTACCATTTTTCAATAAAAACGCTCTTAACAATTATTTGTGTTTTCAAGATTACGTAAGTAAGTTTTTTTTACTATATAACTTAAATTTTGCAAGTAATTTTGTACGCGAGTGTATAGTCTCATATCTAATGAGTTCTCAAATCAAAGGAATGTGTATTAAAATTTTAAAGAAAGCTAGGTATTGATTTTTAATTTATTTCGGCTAAACACTCTAGCTAGACTCTAGTGCCAAATAAAGAAAATACCGTGCTAATGTTTATGGAACTTACTTTGGATTGGAGCATTTATAAATCTATGCTTCAAAGCGTAGGAAAGTCTTTAGTTTTTGTGGAATAAAATGAAGACTACTTATTAAGTTGGTCAAGGCTAAGCTTTACGACAACGTTAGATCAAATTTGGGAGAATACACCAAAATAAATAGAAAACGAAAGATGAGAAAAAATCCTGTCATGATTAAAATCAAAAGATTTTTTCTTATAAGTATATTTTTTATTTATTCACAAAAATGAATTTGGTAATAAATTTCAACGTATATTCCCAATAGTGGAGTAGTCCCATGATGGCACTACTGATATTTTTTTCGCAGAGCTTAGGAACAATTTGACCTACAATGTCGACCCGGCTTTGTTTGTTTTATGAAAATCTTTGTTAAAAAATTGTTTATATCTACTTACGGACTATGCAATGAAACACATAGGTACCGACTAATAATTGCAACACAAATATTATTACAACACAATTTTTGATGTTTCATGTTCTGTTGACTGTTAACAATTATTTGATGTTTTGTTGAGTTACATAATAGTGTGACATGTTTATTTATTTTAGGACAACCATAAATCTTACACTATTACAGCTTAAAACTCAGTGCTTAACAATCCTTCTAAGTGGAGGCTTAAAGGTTGCCACGGCATGCATATCTGGACTAGATGTTACCAAATTAAGTATATTTGTTATAAGTTACCATGAAGTTTTTATTAATGAAACTATATATTATAAATAACTATAAACTATGAGTTGTATCCGTCTGAGTATCACACGGGACTAGTGGGAATTGAAATCCCAATAGTCCAGTCAGTGGAACCTCTGGCAAAAGAAATACCAGTAGTCCCATCATGGGACTACTCCACTGGGACTAGTGGGTATAGGTACACGAATTTCAAACATTTTAAATAATGTCAAATAAAGTTAGAAACAAAATTCAATGTTTAGCAAAGATATAAGTTTCCTTTTCTTCTAAGTATAAATTGATAATTTTTATATGTTAAAATAATTTGTTAAGTGGGTAAGCTCATAATTATTTTATCAATGTCACGATGATCTTATGTTTATTTATTATGTTAATTAGGGTTAAATAATGTTAGCGCTTAACCATCATTTTGTAAAGAAGTTCCAAACGCGGAGTTAATAAAACCTCTTATTAAATATTAAGTTTTTTTATTCATAACCTACCGCCCAATTTCATTTCAATGAAGTATAACTAGAGATTGAGTCCAGGTCCAGAACATTAGGTAAGTAGGTATAGGTATTTGATGTTTTTCATAGATATTAGGTATTATGCAAAGATCTAAATAATTGTGGCGACAATATAATTCAAGAGACCTATTGATCATAATATAGAGTTATCCCAATTTAATAAAATGCAATATCTTAGTAATTGCCAATGATAACTTTAGAGCGAACTCTTCAATTAATTTTGACAAAATTTTTCGCGGTCGATAATTTTGGCAGGAGTTAGAGCCACCATGCTGAGATAGTAGCGCATCGATCTATTTTATAGTTTCCTGAGCCTGCACTAACATAATGCGACAGTACACCATGTGCGGTAGGTTGCTACAATCACCTCATATAGATAAGTATGTAGGTACCTTTGCACGAACAAGTCGAATTTGAATCTTTCGGATTCAAATAAATAAATAAATATAATGAAACTCGTAGAAGACAAGTAGGTATGCCTTGAAGGTACAGCTTTTATCGCCAAAATTATTGTACTGACAGAAGTAAACTCAAAAATATATTTGAGTCTTTTCTACTCCTACGACTCTACACCTACCTACAACATATTTTTCTACCACTTACACCAGCCGCAACACTACCAATTTTCCGCCCACGCCACATGAAAATCGTGGATGTAATTTAACTCTGTACCCGTAGTGTAAGTTTTTTAGTATAAAATACGCATACTATTGTAGTTGCGTTTGTATGGAAAACACGATTTACGATTCTTTCCGCTAGGGGCGCTATCATCATCATCATCATCATCAACAGCTCATATAATGTCCCCACCGAGGGGCTCGAGCCTACCCCACATTAGGGGCGATTAGGCCTTAGTCAACCACGCTGGCCAAGTGCGGGTTTTTTTTTTTTTTTTTTTTAAAGAGTTAAAGCGGCTATTGTTTACCACTGTACTGTCAACGCTTTCGGACTGCATTGACAAGTACAGAGTTTTCAAGAGATTATTTTATTAAATATTTAAAAATTATTTGGCATGCATTCATTTAGGACTTTTTATCATTTTGAGAAATTTGGTTAAATTATTTAGAAATCATTTGTATGTATAAATTTCAATCTTTGAAAAATCTGTTTTTTATTGAATGTATAAATTAATTTATACTTTTAAATTTGTTTATATATATTATATATCTACATATATTGTTTATTTTAATATATATATTATTTATGTAGGTATTGTTTATTCAAATATATATGTATACATAATAATAATTAATTTTAGGTTTTATTATTAGAATAAATCAAATATTTCAGAGAACAGGCTCGTCTTTGAGTTATGTATTATTAAAAGCTTTCAGGTTATCAACAATATATTTTATGTGTTTAACGAAAAGTTTAATTGTTTCATCTTTACTTATAATTTGCTCAATATTATCAATTTCAAAATCATATATTTTACACAATGTATCAAGGTCATGCTTAGAAGACGAGAATGGTCGACTTCACACACAACCTAAGAATTTCTTCATAGGTGTGTGCAGGTTTCCTCACGATGTTTTCCTTCACCGTAAAAGCGTCGATTAAACGTACATATGAATTCAAAATTTGAAAACACATTGGTACGTGGCGGGGATCGAACCGGTGCCTCCCGGGTAGGAGACGACGGTCTTACGCACTACGCCACCGACGCTTTACGCCACCGACGAGGGGCGCTATGCACGTTTAATATACAAATCGAGCTCTTAACGCAACTACAATAGTTCCTTTATACGGAAAAACTTACACTACGGGTCCTGATGACGTTCTCGACTCATATAATCGCCTCGAGAAATGAACAGTGAACGCATATGCGTTCACTGGAAATGAAGAAAAACTCGCTATCGTATCGTAATTTGATTAAAGGTAGGTAGTAGGTACTTACCTTAACTCACTCTCTTTCACTACGGCGAAAGATAGGTAGGTACTAGTTATGTGACTTCACTTATGTCATCATTCATACATTTTGCCGATAGACGATGCATTTATAGTAGGTAGGTATTACATTAAGATACAAATGAGTTAGGCTGTTCATTATATATTTGGCAGTAGGTAAACTTTCGTTGTTTCTAATAGGTTGACCTCGCAGAGTAGTTATACTCTCATTAGCAAGTTTGGCTTTTTTAAATTACGAGATGGCAAACAAGCTTGCGGCCCACTGTGTTAAGTGGTTACCGTCGCCTATAGAAACTTGCAATATTAAGGATAAGTCACTTAATACTGCATAAGTGCGTTGCCATTTTGGGGACTAAGATGGTATGCCTTCCATGCCCAATAATTAAACTGGGAAAGGTAGCCTTCCCTTCAATCCGAAATAACGAATTGCTTCACGGCAGAAATAAGAAAGGCGGTGGTACCTACCCAGACGGCCCTACATGTGGGTCTACCAACAGTATATCAGGCGATCTCAAAACCATATTTTATTCGTTTTCGCGGCTTGAAGTCATCATCCCTACTTCCCTATTATACATGTAATACTAGCTGCCCCGGCCACGCGTTGCTGTGGTAATTTCATACTACTGTTCATATTGAATTTGCAATAAAAAAAGTTTACCTACTTGTCAAGATAAAAACTATCCTTTCTTCTTTCAAGTTGGATCAAACTGCAGACGGTGTACAAATTTGATTAAAATCGGTTAAATAGTTTAGGAGTCCATCGCGCACGCGAACACGTAATAAGTGCCTAATTATATTTTATTTTTTTCGGCACATATAGAGACCTACTCTTTATCCTGTGTTCCGCCCGCGGCCAAAAAAAATGTGTCAGAGACTGCCACGCCCGGTCAAGTCCCTAACAAATTTTTGTATCGTAACGATGACAGTGCTAGATTAGAAAGTGACATTTCCAGCTCCCCCCTCGTGTATTCTTCACCCCCTCGGCTTTCATAGGCGTGGTCACGTGGTCGGGTCGGCCATTTTACGTTTTGGCAGGCATCCGCCATTGTTGTTTTTGTATAATTAATTCTTGTATTGTTTGTTTTATTTAATGTTTGTTTCATGAAAAGCTTTCTTTGATTAGTATCCGCCACTTCGAATCTACAAAACAGTGCAATTGGTTGTTTTCGATAATGTATCGCGAGTGTTGCGTACCCTAGTGCAGTGATTTACAGGATGTTAAGTTTCATCAATTTCATAGAAATGAGAAAACGAATAGACAGTGGTTTTAAGTTTCTAGAGAGAAAAACATAAACAATTATGTGTGCCATAAACATTTTAAGGAAAATGTTTGAAAAACAAAATTGTCTACTTGTCCAACTTTATTTTCGCAACTCAAGATATCCTCAGGAATACCATCAACTGTTCCCACAGAAATAGGTAATATTCTTTCAATGTTTATTATTACTTTAACAATATATCCTTTTCACCATTATTTTACATGTGTAGTAGAGTACAAATTTCACTAAATGTGTAAACTGAAAATGTTTAAGACAAGATGTCATAAGAAAAGAATGTTGCATATTTATATTTAAGTAAACCTGATAATGATATATTTTCATTTCATTTTCAGATCAATTCTGTGATAAGAGTTACTCGTGAAAGCGCCATGATCTATCTACGATTCTTATGCACTACCTTATGAGCAAAAACCACATAAGATAACCTGAACAGAAGTTTTTGGTATGTGTATTATATTATTTTAATATTTTATGAGATATTTTCTCAAAAGATAAAGGAAATATTTACGATTATTTCATTTTCTATAAAGTCTTGCCCTCAATTCAAAATCAGTATGTACTGATTACATAGGTACCTATGTAAAATACATACTTAAGACTACATTTTAGTGACTGTTTGGTCTCTTATAATATTCACGATTGGAATTAAAACCCAAGTTTAGTGTTATCTATTCTTTTTAAAAAACCCTTTGCCATTAATGAAATTACTTACTTATCTATTGTTTTTATTATCAAATTTACAACCTACCTCTTGCATCAGAAAGCTTCACACAGCACTTTATATCAGGAGCCTACTCACCTAATATACAAAGCAATCTAAATTAATACCTAATAATATATTACCACACTCACATCAATTATCTAGTCCAAATTAATAATCATTAATAAATTGTGTTATAGTTACTATAATTTGAGAATAGTCATTTTTTAAAATAATTAAGTATACATACATAATTATTTTAGTTATTTTTATGAATATTCTTAAATATATATTAAAAATAAACAGAGATTACTTGTCAAGAAATATTTGTGTCCATTACAAAATATTTGCCGCTACAGGAATAGAACCAGTAGGCTTATTCGTTTACTTTTTTGACAGATGAAAGTGATGATCGCTGAGTGATTTACATATCAATTTCCGTTTTACACTACACATTATTATGACACTTCTGGTGTAACAACAGTAATGGATATATAATTCACTCTGTGATCATCACTTTCAACTGCCAAAAAAAGTTAGCGAATAGTGGGTTAGTTACCGGGCTGCATAATGTGTTATCAGCGATACTAACCACTCCACCATAACAGCATCGAATTGATAATATGCCTAGGTTTACAAAATTTCTGAGTGCTTGTCTTTATTAAGAGGTTTCTTGAATTTTATGTGAATTAAGTTCATTGATTATAAAGATAATCCTGTATGATGCAACTTAAAGTCATATTGGTTATTTTATTTTTCAGATGATCATCAACAAAACCAATTGATGAATGACCTATCAGTTACTGCAGTGGCGTAGCGTAGGGGGGGCAGGGGGGGCGACCCGCCCCGGGCGGCACATTTGAGGGGGGCGGCAAAATTTCACAATAATTAAAAAAAAAATTAAAATCATTTCATTTTTTTTTTTGCAACTACAAATTCGGACCAATTGAAAAGAGTATGGAATTTTTCATTAGTTATTCTGTGACGAATTCCCTTTCTTTGAATGATATTTTGCAGCAACCTTATAGTGTGGAATAATTTTTTGCGTTTACAAACGCGTAAATATTTTTGAGACTGGAAAAATAGACTGAAAAAAATCGACCTGCCCTTGTTCAGACAGGCGGATGGGGTGTCTAGTGTTAAAATATAAACGCGTTTGTAAGCCCAAAAAAAATGTTCGATATGAAATTGTTTTGATAAGAAAAATGTATTTGTCAAATGAAATGACACTTTTTCATGTATTGGAAGGTATTTTTACGAGCGTTTACCTTCTTTAAGCGTTGCAATGAAGTGCAGTCGTCCAGCCGAAATGCGAGAGCGTTCCCGATTCTTTTTTCATTAGTTCCAAACAGAATGTAAATCCGGCAATTGCCCGACTTTTTCGTTGCCATTTTCGAGCGAGTGCAACGCATCTATACTTTTTGAACTTCTTAGTGTGTAATGCATAGTATACATTAAATTGAAATACCTAAATAAGAGGGCGGCAAAATTATCTTCCGCCCCGGGCGGCCGATACCCACGCTACGCCACTGAGTTACTGTAACACCTCCTTTTACCTGATGCAGGTCAAATACTGGGACAGGAAAAAATATGTACCTAGTATTATTCAGTGACATGGCCCTGGAAACTGCTTTGACATATTCAGCAAGGAAGGATGACATTGTTGGATTTGTAGACTTAATGGAAAAACAACTAACTTTGCAGACCATGTTAGTTTTACGTAAAAAAAATAAAAATAAAAGATTAATTTCATTGTTTTATTTTATAAGCAATCTTCAATCCTGGAGGAATAAAACTTTTAATAATGAGCAACAGAAAACCTATTTAAGGTTTTCTGTTGCTCATTATTAAAAGTTTAATAAAAAGATATGTTTTGGGTGTACAGGCATGGAACTGAACGCATCCATGTAGGTTATTTGTAGAATTGTACCTTCATGAACGCAACCAATGCGAAATTAAAAAAGTAAATGTCATTTTCTATTCTAGCACTACGAACTAAAGCGAATGTATGGCACTTGGCGGTCTGATACGTAGTATCCTGTAGTCTGTGGAGACTGCACTGGGTCTAAGGCTGCTTGCCATAGAGTCAGGTTTCAAAAATATTTAAACAAATTATTTACTATATTTAATAGATGTTGTAATAAGTTAATATTTAACTGAATCTAATAGTATTAATATGTAGGTAATTAAGAAAGAAGTTGCAATGGATTTATTTTCCAAAAATAAAAACTTCGATCACAGACATGATTAAATTGCTTCTTGCTAAAAATTCAATAAAATGGGTTTGGTGTACTGTGTTGGCATCAGGATTGTGTTTTGTCGTGGATAATGTAAGAAATAATCTTGTTCTAATAACTTCCCAATAGGAAGAGAATCTAACTCTTAAAAATTATATTAAAAAATATTAATTATCGCACTAGTGCGAGATGGACCCCATTTATGAAACTGAAAATGGTTGGCGTAGTGATCGTGGCAAGTTTGTTGAGGAGGAAGTTTTATGAGCAAGTGAGTTGAAAAAGTTCTTGTTTGGCTGTTGTCTGGACATAAGATTTTAGTTAAATATTACTAATGGTCACCCGCGGCTTCAATGGTGTCAATGTCGTTTAAATTACCTACCTATAGCCTAATATAGGCTATTCTGATTTATGAGTTATATTATTGTAAAGTTTTATTCTTAGAATAAGTGTTTTATTAAAATCCGTTCAGTAGTATTTGCGTGAAAGATTAACAAGCACAACATAAATCCATACAAACTTTCACGCTTAGCTTTCACGTTTATAATATTAGTAGGATTTTTAGAGTGCGCTTTGGCAAAAATATGTTTTTGACGATGTAATAACAAATTATACTCATTATGAAACATCAAACTCCTGAGTTCGATGCTAAGAAATTAATTATTAATTTAAAAATCGCGCCAAACACTCCATCCTTACTCCATCCAACGTAGACAGAGAACTTCTCTGTATAAGCGCCAATCACTCCGAAGCGCGCCAAACACTCCATCCAAAGAGTATATAATACACTACTCCATCCAAGGAATCACAGATTAGAAAGAATATGTCTAAAGACAAGGAATACGCCAAGAATACGCACAGATCAGAGAGTAGGTAGAGGGAATACGAGGCACAGATTTTGTAATTCTCCCTATTACGTGAAGGCAAAGGGATCTAGCCCATACACCCATGTATGTATTCAGTACCTATTTATCTTCTTTCTTGATGTTAGCAATAAAATGTGGTTCTCACACATTTTAATGCATCTGGGAAGTGCTTAGTGGGGAATGCATGCTGTTGCCTCATGATGGCAACTGGTGAGATGGAATTACATCGATACAAGCTTCTCAACATCTCCACAAAACCTTAATTTCAATGATTCTTCTTAATATAAAATAACACCTCTTTTACGACACAAAATCCAATCTGTAACAATTTTCGAAACATCTTCCACTAAGCCACTTTTACAATAACAATGTTATATAAGTAACGCTCAAAGACCAAAAACGATCACAAGTCGATAAGGGGGGCTATTCGCTATCTTTTTTTGACAGTTGAAAGTGATGATCACTGAGCGAATTACGTATCAATTGCTGTTTTACGCGACAAGTGCCATAATAGCGTGTCGTGTAAAACAGCAATGGATGTGTAATTCACTCGGTGATCATCACTTTCAACTGTCAAAAAAAGTTAGCGAATAGACCTAAAGGTCACAGTAAAACATCGACATCTGTTATTGATAATTATCCTTTCGAACCCTGTGGTGTGATGGGTAGGTTAGTGTTATTATTTTTAATGACCAGGCAATGTTCAATGTTTTTGGGAGAGTAATGTTTTATGCACCTACATGACTCAGTGATGGATCAATGGAGTAATCTTTATGTGTCGCGATCGCCATTCGTTTAAAAGAAGAAGAAGAAGAGTTCTTGTTGTAAAAACACGTGTTGAGATACTTTTCCATATACTATTTTTAACCTAAATCAACTGTACAATTTTTGTTACTTTAGTTACATTTTCACTTGACATTGGCAAAATGCGTACGCTGAATGCGACGCAACGCCATTAATTAAGAATAGAATAGAATAGATTTGAGTTTCAAAGACTCGTTATAGCTACTTTATTTACTACAATAATTTTATTTTACGCTATTTATAATCCTAGAGTAATATTTTAGTGTTTTAATGGTTTTTACATAACCTCTTCTTAGACGTTTGACATTTACACACAAAGCGTGGATCAAATTGATTGCACGCAAATAGTGCACATAGCACCGTATTCAATTCGGTCCAAGGCGTTTGCACTGTTATTAACGTTCGTAGTGTTTGCGCATTTTGGACCGCAGTGTGACAGTAATTCCTTCCTTACTTCGCTTGTATCTCTAACTTACTTAACTAGTCTGTGCTTTGCTTTGCCTTCCTTGCAGGCTGTTTTGTTTTCTTCTAAACTAATATTTTTTTGTGAAAACAATATTCTGTTTCTGGAGGGCTAGAAACAGTTATTATCAGAGATGGGGGATAAATCAACACCCCTGTTAGCGGTTCTACAATTGCTACGGAAATACAATCTTAAGGTAGATGTTAGAGTCATTAAAAATGTATTTTAGGAAGGATCAAAATTATCCTAAAATGACAATGTTTTTAGGGTACTGAAGAAATACTCAGGAAAGAAGCAAGTTTGGGAGATGTTGAATATGAGAATTTAAACTTGCCAGAAGTGGAAATTGCCAGTATACTAACTGCTCATCACACCGAGAGTGATCCATATAGCTATGAGTTTGCTTATGATAGTCTAAAGAAATTCGTCGAAAATTCTCTAGATATATACAAGGTAAAATATCGCGTTTTGTTTATAATACTTATAGAAAACTGCTTATCTAGAATTATAACTCATCATGAAGTTCCCAGAAAAAAATCATCACAAAATATTTAATATATTTCAGTATGAACTGTCAACCTTATTATATCCAGTTTTTGTACATATGTACTTGCTTCTGATATTGTATGACCACCCTGAGCATGCATCTGGGTTCTTGGAAAAATTTGCGAGTGAACAGGAAGAATATTATCAGGATGATATAAAAAGACTAGCTATTGTGAAGCACAAAGATCAAATCAAAGGCAATGAACTGGCTGAAATTTACAGGTAAAATTGTGATGACAAATTAAACTAGAATTAAATTCAAATAACTTTTTTTTATAAGTCATACCTAAATGTTGATTGTATTTATTACCTTATTGTGTATGCAATAAAAAATATTTGTCTATTTATCTTAAAAGCTTTCACAAAAGTACTGAAATATCAATTTATTTCATTTAATTAACACGGCACAACTAAAATTGTGCCGTGTTTTGATCTCCAGGTATTACATCCAGGTTACACTTCTTAGTTGGTAGTTAGGTGTCTAAATTCTGCCTGGCTGACTAACTCTAGTATTTCCAAAGTCTATAGCCATAATATTAACAACATAATTGTGTTGCGAGTGTAAGTTAATATTATAGTTACCTAGTAGCTGAGGGATTTGTGTGAAGCTCACTACCATCTTAGGCATTATCATCAATTACCGGCCTTTTTTACTATATCAAAAATCTACTTTCTATATAAAAAAGTTATGAAACTTTTTATATTTTTTGTATAATCAAAGTAAAGTATTTAAAATTTTAAAAATGCAAGAGTTATTATTACCAAATACTGAAATATGTTTTCATTCTTATGACCCATATAATAAAGGAGAATGCCTAATTTTGTATGGCACTTAGGCCAAGATTGCGCTTTAATGAAATGAGTGCCAAACACTGGAAAAAAACTTTAATTTATGTAGGGAAAATATCAATTATTTTGGGGGACTTTTTAGAAATCAAAATAATTATTAGTCATTTCGAGGTCATACAAAATTCAAATAATTGACAGAATAACAGCTGTAATTTTTTGTATTTAAGGGAAGGCAAAAGGATCGAGCCATACAGCCATGTCTTTTGTTTTCTTTGTTTCTAGAATAATGTATGCTGTCAGCCAGTATTGTTTTCTCAATGTTAATCACCATCATCATCCTCAGCCCGTTATCACCCACTGCGGAGCATTGGCCACAATGTTAATAGTAGACTTTTACTAAGCTTTTTCAACTCATAGAGAGGTGCTTACAGCTGCGAGGTGCAAAGGTGCTGCGGCCTGTATTGGAATAGGGATTTTGCCTGTCAAGTCAGTTGGTATGTCTGTCTGTCAAAACATTCTTCTTCCTGATTTTGTATGGATTTTGTGACAAATTCACATTAGGTCTCATAGTCAACTGACTGAATTTAAAATGATTGTGATATACTTGAAAATCAAATTCTAGAGATAATTTCACACAATGGAGATTTTCTAGCATAAAATGCCATAATCTTTAACGAATAACTTTGTAATTATTGTATTTATGAATGGGATCAACATCCCTATTATTGGCCGATAAAAACTCAGTTATGTGCAAGGAATCGGGACACATTGTCTCAATAACGCATCCGGTATTATAGACTTATAATAATACGCCTATGTAGGAGATCCTAAAGCGTAAATAATACTGTAGTAAGAAGTCATTAAAAATATAACACTTTGACATAAAAAATAAACAATAAAGAAACCATACATTATTTTTGAGGTATATTTGGTTATTGCGCATTGTGGGCAGGTTTGGGCATTCTCCTTTCTAAGAATTTATTGTATACATCAAACTAGATTCTCAAAATTTCCTATACATGTGTTATATTATTTCAGCACTAACAAATTCATTGTGCAAATGTCACGAGATGCCTCATCTCAACTAAAGAGATATTTACAAGAGCAAAAGAATTCTACAGTCATAATTAATATAATAAATAACCACATACAGATAGACATACATGATGGGCCTGGACGAACCCAGGCTCAAGTGAAAGCTACTGCAGGAGGCCTCCTAGGGGAAGCCCCTAAGAATGGTAAGAATTGAAATTCTAAAAATACAGTATTAATAATATTTGTGTTATCAGCCTACACTAATGTATAATTTAAATAAGTAAAGAATTTTGCTTTTGTGCTGAATGTGCTCATAAACTCCTTGACCATTATTTTAAAGTGTGAAAGACTTTTTGGCTGAAGTGTATTGCTTTATTAAATTGTTGTTAACAATATTCCTTAATGTATATAGGTAAAGAAAGTCCTTTAATATTTAAAAAATTATGATTTCACAATCTACCAATTCTTGTGAAACTTTATATTCTTTTATTATGTACACTTTTCTTTGAATTAGTGAATAATCTATCTTGACTATTCACAATCTAAACAAATAATTAATATAATGAAACTAATATGTACCTGCTATTCTTGCTAATTTGTGGATAAACTTTTACTTAGCATCTCATTCCAGAAAATCGAGCTAAAGTCTATTATGGGCTATTAAAAGAACCTGACATACAGGTCCTCCCTGCAACCATAGAAGATGAAGAGGAGGTGGAGGAAACACCTGATAAACCGAAAAAGAAAAAAGCTAAAAAAGACAGTATTTTCTTGAAGAAACCTAAATCTGATCCTAATGCTCCACCTTATGACAGGATGCCTCTACCTGAACTGTGAGTAATGTTACTACCTTACGAGGAAAATAAACTATTATGTAGTAAATTACTTATTTATTTGAATTAAAAAATCGGGAGTGGTCTCCCCTTGACTTTCTCGTATACCGGAAACGATTCAAAGAAACCTTATATTTTGATGTCATACATGCATGTTAAATTTTGGTCACCCATCCGAGTACCGACCGATGCTTAACTTTCGTGATCGACGGCTCAAAAGTTGATAGAAACCTTACATTCTGATATCATACACGCATGTTAAATTTGGTTGCAATAAGCTAAAGCATGCTTGAGTTATCGTGCTAACGCACAAACACACATACAGACATAATTCCAAAAAAAATATTTTTGGACTCTGGAGGTCCAAACGTGTAAATCCGTCAAAATCTCGAGGTCGAATTTTTTGACGACTACAAGACTTCCTCTATACTTTGTACGAAAAAGTAAAAATGCATCTACATCTGTACTACTACTACGATAACTATGTTTTCACCTCTTCAGTACCAAAATGGTTCTTTTCCTCTGTAAAATATGAAGACGGAGTCCAAATGCGAAGACAGCTAGTGTAGGGGCGCCATAAATGATATAATGTCAGTCTTCTTATTATAAGTTATATTTCTTTTAAACTTGTTTACATTAACTTTAATTTAACGGGAGCAAACATTTTGGTGCGTGTTGATTACGAGAGGAGCAAAACGGAAGAGGACGCCACTGTAGGGATGTGACGTGAACTGTGTCGGGCGCTGACTAGTGATGGGACACCAAGGCGTGAACAGCTAGTGCGAGAGAAAAATCTTTTTCCTATGAGCTCCAAAAAAGACTACCTTCTAATCTACATATTGACAGTAGCACATTTATGGAATAATTTTATTTTTGCGTTTACAAACGCGTAAATATAATACTAGAAAAATGCACTGAAAAAAATCGACTTGCCTCAGGCGGGACTCGAACCCGCACCTTCCCGGATTGTGGAAGGTGCGGGTTCGAGTCCCGCCTGAGGCAAGTCGATTTTTTTCAGTGCATTTTTCTAGTAGCACATTTTTTTAGTGTTTGGTATTTTTGCACAAATATCTAATTTACATCTTTATTTTATATAGTAAAGAAACTGACAAAGTTGAAAAAGGAAAAGCATTGCGAGAAGCATCAAAAAGAGTTCAACTAGGCCCAGAGACATTGCCGTCTATTTGTTTCTACACACTGTTAAACAGTGGTCACTCAGCTATTAGCGCAGAGATATGTGACGACTCAACTTTACTTGCTGTTGGTTTTAATAATTCTACTATAAAGGTAAAACTGTAATTAATATTTCCAATACTTAAATATTTTTTAATACTACACTTAATATTTTTTTAATATTATAATATTTAAAAGAAAAAACAATTAAAGCGTTTTGAAATGGCACATAATTTCTAATTTTAAGAACTTTGGTGAATATCTACCATGCTGAAGTCTATAATGGAGCAATAATCGATTAGTGTAAACACACTGCTGTCATTTTTGTATGAGTGAGCAAGAAAGGTAGCAAGCGAAAGAGACAAAACTATACAAAATGACATTTGGTTTGTTTACATTTTTTTTATATAAAAAGGTCATCAAGCACTGATTATTTCACTTGATGGTAAGCAGAAGTGGAATCCAAATACGAAGATAGCTAGCGCGAGAGATAAACTGCCGCGCTAGCACCCTCCCCTTGTCGACCTGCAAGGTGCTTCTTCACGACTCTTTTGAATGACCCGGGATTATAGGAAAGAGGGTAGGTACATGTGTTCAGGCTGTGAATCCGATTTCTTGATTGTGCAACCAGGAACAGAGTTGCCAAATTTCTTAGTTCGCGTTGAAATGGTAGCTACAATTTATCCGTGACAGGGTAGGCTAGTATGCGTAGTCCTTAAAATGAAGGGAGATGGTGGGATAAGGGAAAAGTCCTCAGAGCACTCGCCGTGGTACAGACGGTAGAACGCGTTCAATAACGCAACATCGCGACGCAGGCGGCTTTATGTATTTGGTTAAAGTATACATAGGTACTATCACTCTTCTAATCCCAATAGTTTTGAGCAATGTTTTAGGTAACATTTGAGTACACATAAAGCCACATCTCACGGTATAGGCTATGTAATTCATGCCGGGAGTCTCTCATGCTGGGAGACTTATATAGCAATTTACACCAGACATTATCACGGTTATAACATTTTAGGTTTGGACATTAACTCCCGTTAGACTTCGTGGAATGAAATCAGCTGATAAACTTCAAGATATTGACAGAGAAGCTGGTAAGTACAATAATATTTGAGTATACCTGAATTTTTCAAGTGGGCCTTCAGGGTCAAATCCTAAACTATAAGGAATTTCGAAAAATGCTCAAAGGAGTCGCGAGCCCGATTTTGATGAAAACAAAATCCGCATTATGGGATTTTTTAAAAAAATAATGATCATCGCTTTGATTATCGCTTCAACAGAGGTGAAACATATTTTATTAAAATTTTCTATTAGTTTCCCGTATATAATGTTTTCCCTGAAATCGATCTTTATTAACAACACTATCGAACGGTGTAATAATACAGGCTGTGTTTATTTTTCCTAAATCATTGTGTTCGATTCCTGGCTAGCTTTAACGTTTTGATATAAAGTGCAAAATTAACTAGCAAAGTCTTAACAATTGGTGGTAATCTGGCTTGCTGTTGCCTGTACATAATTATATGAAAGTGTTTTTTCTGAATTACCTGTGTATGAATTCATTAAATAATTTTTGCTCTTCTATCTCACAAAATTTGTAGAGGACATTTGCTTATTAGGAATAACCATACTCAATTTTTATTGGTCCAAAATTACATAGCTAGTTACAATTTTACAGGCTTCTGGGCATAACAATTTCATAAGTAAGTGGTGCTATATTAAAAATAATTTCAAATTATTATATTATCAAAAATATAATGTAAGTATTAAAAAACATATGTAACACTGCCTTGAGGAATTAAGTTCGTTACGTCCTGTACTTCTGATCAATTTCAACGTACTGTTTCCTATTGCTTAAGTATAATGCCGTTATGTGTGATGCCATGACATCGATCGAAAAACGCATCTCTCTTTTCTCTCGTTAAGAATGTCTGTCAAATTAATGGATTTTTATCGATTAAGTCCAATTTTTCTGACAAATTTTGTTTGTCCATAGTTCCGTGCTCGCGCTGCTGATTTAACTTGCTAATTATGAAATAAAGACCTATAGATTGTTAATCACGGGTGCAAATGACGTATCGAAATTGAGCTCACAACGCAACTAAAATAAAATGGTTACTTATTCCCCCATTTTGTAGATATCAAAATGATATTTAATTTCGGTATTTCGTACATTTCGTATGATAATGTATAAATAGGTCTTGCCTGAGAAGAACCTAAATAAATGGATTTGGCTCGTCAGCTACTAAACATTCACCGTTTATGACTGTGTGATAATAATTTAGTTTTTATTAACAGTAATTGTGAATAAGTAAGTATTTTTAACAGGGGACGTGTTGGTGCGGATGATGGAAGAAAAGGATAGAGATATTTGCCGCACCCTATATGGACATTCTGGTCCAGTTTACAAAGTGGGATTTGATCCGTTCAAAACTCTACTGCTATCATGTTCTGAGGATGCAACAGGTAAATTCAATTTAGTTTGGTTAAATGTTACTAGATCACATAGATACAATTTGTCAAATGTTCAGAAATATTATATACCTATCAAATTAATATTATCAGTTTCTCTAGCACTTCAAAATAACAAGCTTTTTCTTAATTTTATACTTTTGTAGCTTTTGATGTTACATCCCTGTTTCGAAGTTTAATTTAGTGCAATACCTAATATCGTCAACTTTAACATATTTTGAATTTATGTAGTATCACTATCGTTGATTTTTTTTTAATATCCAAAATCTTCTATTTGGGAAATCCTCATCTTGACACACACACAAACATACCCACCCTCACACAATCCTGCGATTACTTTCCTTGTATATTTTTGTATACGGTGCCGGGCTTCCGTGCTTAAGAGCGTGCTTTACACATGTCTATGTGACCCCATACACACATATTATAGACATTGCTCTATTCGCGTTTCCTATACAAATTAAGCTCCTAACGCAACTACAACAGTTACGTTTTTTATACGAAAAAACTTACACTACGGGTACGGGTTTAGACCATTTTTTAAATAATTATTAAAAATATCAAAGTGCGTTTGAGTATGTTATCATATCATTTTTATGCCTAGCATTATATGTATTTTACTATAATAAATGTCTTTAATTTCAAATACATTGTAAATATTGTCATTAAAATTTACCGATTTATATATTTTTTGGTATCCCTTTTTAATGCGTTATCTCCATCTTTTACTTATTTAGGCTTTATATTGATTTAAAATAGTATATTTTCTATCAGAAAATAATTTTTTGCAAACCATTTTTTGCCACTATAATGCTTGTATTTCATCTGAAAGATAGCTCCAAACTGCATTTTCGTAAAACTGCGCCATAAGATTCTCCTCGCTTTACAAAACTATAAGAATACATTAAAATATCTCTCTATAGCGGTTTCAATCAATAAATAATCTTCCTAAAATACTTACCAAACTCTATTCACATCGTTTCAAAATCCGGTCTCAAAAATCCACAAAATGTGACAATTTGACGCATAAACTGATTTACTTAGTATTTTGCTACGAGAGCGCAGGCGATTATGTTCTTATATGTGCTCAAGTACGTGTGTGCGCGATAATATCTATCTTTTTTACAACCTTTGAGACTTTGAGTCCCTAAACATTGTTTAGTAAATAGATAATTATCTAAACAGTTTTACGAGCTCGTGTCCATATTACAGTGAGGCTATGGTCCCTCCAATGCTGGACGTGCCTGGTGGTATTCCGTGGGCACGTATGGCCCGTATGGGATGTGCGTTGGTCGCCGCACGGACACTACTTCGTCACCAGCAGCCATGACAGGACTGCGCGGCTATGGGCGACGGACCACCACCAACCACGCAGAATCTTCTCCGGCCATTTATCTGACGTTGATGTGAGATTAGTTTATAATGCACAGAAGTAATGCTTGTTATACTCCGTCATTTTTTAATAATTTAAGGGACACTTCCTACATACTAGGTTTACTAGGTGGTGACCTAGGTATATGTAGGGTCGTCTGGGTACCACCACCTTGTTATTTCTGCCGTGAAGCAGTTCGCTATGTTTTGGATTGAAGGGAAAGGTAGCCAGTGTAATTACTGGGCATGGAAGGCATATCATATTAGTCCCCAGGATGGCAACGCACTTGCAGCATTAAGTGATTTACCCTTAATGGTAGGATTTAGAAATTAATATATTGATTAACTAAATATTAAATAGACAAAGAACGCTTGCAAATTCGTACATCATATATCCATCCTTTTCTTTCCTCGTAAATGCACACAAAAATATATATAGGCGCGCCCGCTGGCGTCGTGTCAGTGTAATTGGAGACACCGCCCACTAGTAATAAGCCGCCGTTATAAGTCTAACCGCCGAAAGCACGTGTATTAATCCAAAAATCTTGTATAAGTATTTTGTTTCTTTAAGTATTTAATTGTGAACCGCTATAACAATAGACAATAATCGCTGTTTGCGAGGCTGTTTTCCCACGAAGATACGCTGTGGCAATACAGGGAACAGATGCCAGCCTGACCGCGGATTCTGACCAATATCCAGGAGGTTTTCTGCAGAAGAAAGTCAAGTAAGTGTGCAGATCTGTGAATGTGTCTTTCCAATGTTACTATTGCACCTCGGATATCCGCCCCGCATGAAAAGATTACGTAATTTGCAAGTATGTTCTTCAAAACCTTTGGTTGCCTTTAGCGCAAAAATATAATCCACTATTTCTTCTATAAGTGACGGTAACCACTTTACACCAGGTGGGCCGCAAGCGTGTTTGCCATCTCGTAATATAAAAAAAAACTTTACATACAAACAATTCTTTTTGTGGGACTGACATCGAAATCGCGAAACAAATCAGTTGTTCCATACATATTGGTTGCGTAGATGTTGCACATAGCAAGAGTTGTTTTTGTGGAATGTAACATAGGAAGCGTCCCATCAAAATTATCGTGGATGATGATCATAATAAGATAGTAAACGGTTTTGATATAAATGCCTACAATACTTTATTGATAGATATAGGTAGCCCATATTTCTAAACAAGCATCTACTTATTTATTACTTATAGACAGGGTTTGAAGTGATAATTATCAAGATAAATATAGGTTGATAATTATCTTCATAAGTATAATCGAAAATATTTGCCACTTGTTATTTGTCGCATTCAACAACTGCTTGTATCGGAACACACACACCACTTAACTTCAATAGTATGGGGATTCCCCATGTCATCAGGTTTTCATATCGAACTGTCAATTATTCATTATTTTCTTCATTGATTTGTTTTGTGTGCGGCCGAAACAAAGAAATTAAAGTTGGTTTTTAATTCTTAGCGTAAAGCGGGTTAAAAATGGAGTCTCTCAACACATGTTTTTACAACAAGAACTCGGTAAAAACTCCCTAATGCCTCGAAATAGGGCTTATATCTGTTTGATAATTATCATGATAATTATTGCGATAATTATCATGATAATTATTATATTTATCTTGATAATTTCAAACCCTGCTATAGACACTTTCATTGTGAATAATCTTAAAAATAATACTTTTTCTTTCAGTGTGTTCAATTTCATCCAAATTCGAATTATGTAGCAACCGGTTCGAGTGACAGAACTGTTCGACTCTGGGACTGCACAACTGGGGGACAAGTTAGACTCATGACAGGACATAAGGTATTTATTAAGTTAATTTTAATTAATTAATTCTTTTGATTGCAAAGGAACTAGTCACACGATGAATCATTTAAAACGGCTTGCGAAACAGCAATTTGATAACATTAAAAAATAACCGAGTGCTAACATCCAGCTAAATACTAAATAAATGGTAAACAGATTTTGCACTTTAAACCACGGTCCATAACTACATTTTTTTACGGTCCATAACTATAGGTTTAATTTAAATTACGGTACATAACTACATTAAAGAAATTCGGATAAGAAAAACTCGTCAGTTTATTGCCATACATATTAATTTGATTGCAAAGAATTGACTAACCGAAAATGTATCAATCACTTTCTCAATGACATATCATCCACTTAAAGGACCAAAACAGGGGAAATATGCATGTAATTGATATAAGCTTATTTTTTTTATACAAACTATTACTTTAGAATTGTCCCTTCATCAATATATTTTTTTATTTCTTTTTGTGCGAGAAATTAAAAGTCCGAAAAAACTGTGGGGAAATTCAAACATTTCAAATAGTTTTGACGTAAAAATCTAGTAAACATGATTATGTCAATGTCGGTGGTCATCACTTAGGGTCATCATCACCACCGACATTGACATAATTTTGAAATTGACCTTTATTAACATGAAATCCTGACGCCGTCGTGATGGAGTGGTCAGTATAGCTGGCTACACATCAAGCGGTCCGGGTTCGAATCCTGGTAGTGGCAAATGTTTGTGTGACGAACACGAATGTTTGTTTGCGAGTCATGGTTGTTTATATATTTATTTAAGTTTATTTATAAAAATATCTAAAATTATCATGTATATTTTAAAAAAAATGTCTGTTATCTAGCATCCGTAACACAAGTTCATAATGATACTTACTTCGGGCTAGATAATTGGTGTGAGCGTGAAAATATATTATTATTATTATTATCCTGATGTTATTTCTGTTGAAATCAATGGAGTTTCTCCCGAGTTCTTGTTGTAAAAACATGTGTTGAGAGACTTCATTTTTAACCTCAATCTACCGTACAATTGTCTGTTACTATAATTACATTTTTACTTGACATTGGCGAAATGAGATATATCGCGAACGCCATTTATCTAAAGAAGAAAAAAATTAAATCAAAGATGTGAAAGCTTTAAGCTAATGTTTTACAATACTCTGACCATTTAATCTTATACAATTAATTTATCTGAAAAAATCACAGATGAAGCAACATAATCTAAAACAATAATATCTATTTTTGTTGCTATAGACCTTTTATATCTATATACTATGACGTCACGAGCGTCAAAATGCTGGTGCAGGGTGGCTACTTTTAACATTTTTTAGACACATACATTTTTTTCGACATTTAATATTTTTATATGATATTATATGGATGTAAACTACTAAATAAACATATTTACAAAATCATGCATATTCACTATTGTTGCCGAGCAAAATATTACCTAAAAGACTCAAAATTAGTCTAGCAAAATAAGAGACTCGAAAAGGACCAAATGGTTACTGTTATTGTGAGCAAACCACAGATTTAATAATACAAGGAGATAGGCCAAGCCGATGTTTAACTTGTGACAAGTGTATGCCCTGTGGGCATACATTGCCGCCACTTGGCCTTCCCATAAAGTCAAGTGAATACGTAACTCAGCGATTTAACCGATCTCTTTTGCGGCTGTGCTGTCTAGTTGAGCATGCCGTAATAGTGTATATTACGGCATGCTCAACTAGAACCATGTTATGTAGTACGGCCGCTGATTGCGACACTCGGTCTTCCTATGAACTCGGCAACCGATCTCCTTAGATTGATATATCTGTGGAGCAAACCCAGCCCACAAAAATCGTCCTCTCGATTCATGGTTTCCCCCTAACGGTGTTTACTCACGACGCCGCAGCGGCAAAGCGGCACCACCGCGGCGCCGCTGCATTAGTCACTCTTTGATTGGTATGGACCAATGACACATTACGCCACTGCGGTAACGGCGAATCTTCATACAACAACAGCGGAAAACGCTGCCGCTGCGGCGTCGTGTGTAAGCACTGACGCTCGCAATATCCTAGCATGACCACCGAAACACGATTTGATATAGCCATTTATCGCGTTGAACTGACAAAAATCATTGGATATAACCGCAATCTTGAAAATTTATCGAAACTGGGAACATATAAGCTCGCAAGTTCGCAATTTCGATAAAATTTCAAGTTGGCGGTTATATCTAATAATTTTTGACAGTTCAGCGCCATAAATGGCTATATCATATCGTGTTTCGGTGGTCATGTCATGCTAGGCGGCTGAGGTTTTTTTTTTGTTAGTCCACAGTGTACACTATAGCGTTCTCGGTGTGTGGCCGTTGGTTAGCTTCTGGGGGCGCGGCCGGGGAACTCATGGTGTGGGACCTGAGTACGGGCGCGCCCGCTGCTACATTGCCGCCGTCACATACCGCACCCATACACGCTCTAGCATTCAGTCGTGATGGAACTATACTATCTTCAGGTAAAGCCTGAGGCCTAAGCACGAATATTTGCGAGAATATTAACTAGAAAAGTTTTAAAACCACAAAAAAATTAAGCAATATCAACTTTAATAGTTGACGGAAATAAATATATATTTTTTGCGTTTATAAATAATTCATCATCAACAGCTCATATCATGTCCCCACCGAGGGGCTCGAGCCTACCCAACATTAGGGACGAGTAGGCCTTAGTCAACCACGCTGACCAAGTGCGGGTTGGTCGACGCCACACACACCCTAAGAATTTCTTCATAGGTGTGTGCAGGTTTCCTCGCGGCCTTTTCCTTCACCGTGAAGCGTCGAATAAACGTATATGAATTCAAAATTTTAAAACATTGGTACGTGTCAAGGAGGAACTGGTTCGAAACCATTGCCTCCCGGGTGGAAGACAACGCCCTTACGCACTACGCCACCGACGTTTATAAATTATTATTTGGTTTTTGAATGGTTATCATGAATTTTTCGAAACTGTCACTGTTAAGCCCCTAGCGTTTATTCCTGCGGGAATGTCCAATCTACATTTAAGGAATGAATTCTAGTGGAAGGACAAAGCGCGAAAGAATGAAGATGTTAAAATATTTTTATATATTAACTAGGTGGTAGACCCATATGTAGGGTCGTCTGGGTAGGTACCACCGCCTTTCTTATTTCTGCCGTGAAGCAGTTCGCTGTGTTTCGGATTGAAGGGAAAGGTAACCAGTGTAATTACGGGGCATGGAGGGCATATCATCTTAGTCCCCAGGATGGCAGACGCACTTGCGGTGTTAAGTAATTTACACTTAATATTGCAAGTGTCTATAGGCGGCGGTGACTACTTAACATCAGGTGGGCCGCAAGCTTATTTGCCATCTCGTAACATAAAAAAATTTTTGCCCCTTCCGTCGCACCTGCACATGGCGACAACATTGACTTAAATCGCATCGACTTAAGTCGCAGGAAAGCATGTAGAGATGACATTAGTTAATGGCCTCAAAGGTTTTATTTATCCCTACGATGATTCTCTACATTTTATCCACGAGGATAAGTCATACTGAATTAACGCTAGTGGACCCATTCTCTAACTTAATTACTTGTTTTCCGTGACCTTTTTGATTTTAGCCCCCAAGGCAAAATCAAGGTCACGGAAAGCGTTCATAAACCAATAATAATTTCATAAACGCAAGAAATATTTATTTTCATCCGCAATTATTATTGATTATATATTTCTTTACCCATTTTACAAACACATAGCTAATAAAATTTATAATCTTGAGAAGGGACCCATCAGAGGCTTTAGACAACATGCATTTCGACAATCGCTCTCGCTATCGCTAAGTAAAAAAATGTATGGGATTGACATAAGCAATCGAAAAGTGATCGATTGCTTATGTCAATCCCATACATTTTTTTACTTAGCGATAGCGAGAGCGATTGTCGAAATGCATGTTGTCTAAAGCCTCAGACAGGGAGTGGTCATGTGGTAAAGCGTTCAAGCAGTCAGTTTTGCGTTTGCTGTTTTGTATAGCGAACGCAAAACTGACTGCGAATATAAGCGTCGGTGGCGTAGTGCGTAGGAGCGTCGTCTCCTACCCGGGAGGCACTGGTTCGATCCCCGCCACATACCAATGTGTTTTCAAATTTTAAATTCATATGAATTCAAAATTCTAAACGTACATATGTACTATGGCGGTCTCCCTAATCTTCCACCTTAAGGGTCGTTTTTGTATTACACTGTCGACGACTACCGTACGAGTATAGGTATTAGATCTATCTATTAGATATCATTCGATGACAAGGAGAGGGTTCTTGTCCCAGCAGTGGGTCCAATTATAAAGGTTGTTATGATGATTAGGTAGGTAATAAATTTCATGATTTTCTTTCAGGCTCATTGGATTGCAATATAAAGCTGTGGGATTTTACGGCAATTACCGAAGATGTGAATACGGGTGAAGAGCCTGGTCCAAGTAATGGAGTTCAGAAAGAAGATAAATTTTTGTTACATTCTTTTCCAACAAAAAACTCTCCTATAAAATGTCTACATTTTACAAGACGTAATTTGCTCCTGGCTGTTGGCACTTATGAAGGTAGTTCATAAGTAAAATATATGATTATTAAATATAGATTAATTTTAATTATCTAAATTTTTATTATCTTAATTATTAATGATAAGAAATAAATTATTCTATACATATTTCTTAAAATTATTCTTTACAATTATCTGTATTTTCTTTAGTAATTCCGAGTACATTTTTCTGATAAATTCTAGTTCTTTTTAAATAAAACTAAGTGTATGACTGAAATGGATAATTTTCTTTAATCCCAATTATTTCTACTTATCTACATTAATTGGAGTAAATATGACCTTTCTGATGTAATAAACTGTATCATCAAATTTAAGATAGATTCGTTACTTCTAGCCACTTGTGCTTTCATGGCCTGCTTGAAGTCTTCCTTTACTCCTTTGTCTGCTCCTCGAGTTCCAATTCTCCTTTGACCCAAGTGTTGCTGAGAGTTTGGTAAAATATCCAGCACTATATTATTTCCCTGTTCATTCCACATGAAAGTCAACTCTTCTAAAATGTCTATGTGGATTATAAATGCAGAAAATAAGTGGTAATGGAACACTCTTTTCTGTCGTATGACATCTAATATATGAATAAAAACGGCTTCTTCCTGTGGCCAACCCAGTTGCATTAGTACTAACATATGACCATAAGCAAGGTCAGAGTTATTATTTGTACTTAGCAAAATTCTTATCAATAAGGTACAAAAATAATGCATGATGGAGAATTTTGTTAACGGTAAAAAGTGGAGATGTCTATGTTTACCACCAATAATTAATTCTGTCTCAAGCACTCCTTCAGCATGCGGTAGTTGTGGTAAAGCAAGTAAAATATTTTCAATACATGCAACATATTTCTTTTGAAAATAATTGACAGACACCTTGATAATACAATTAGCTAAATTATTTGTACTGTTAGATGGAATTGCTTCCTCATATCGTCCTCTGTACAAAGCTAATTCATCAACAAAACCTTCGGACCAAGGTTTGGCTTGCAGTTGGCTAATTAACTTTGCAAACTCATGTGAAATATGGTCATTAGTATGCAACAGTTCCCAACAATTGGCTGCTGCTTGAAATTGGTGTGCAGACACTCCTGTTACTTCTATATCACCCTTCCTTCTTTTCGATGGTGGCAAGTCAGGATCTGAGAGGGCTTCTACCAAAATGTGGTTGCCTTTCAAGGACTTGTGTTCATAAAGTGATCTTAAAAAGAAAGTTGTACCACAGTATAATAACTGCCTACAGTCTTCACAATTCCTTAGAGACATTAGCTTCTGAAAATAAATTTCCTTATTTAAACTGTTATTGTAATACACAAGAAAGGGATCCCAACCTAGCTGTCTTCCCAGTAAATCTAACACCCCATAAAGTCTCTGCCAAGGATCACTGATATCATGTTCAGATTCATCATAAACATAGGAATTATAAAAATCAATCGCCTTTATGAGTAATCTCTGAAGTAATCGAGGTGACTCCAAAGAACTTAACAAGGGTAACGTTTCTACTACCAACAGGCGTGCATATCGATTATCATAGAAAAACTTATCTGTATTTATAAGTGTTTTTACTAAACTGTCAACTCCAAGTTGTGGAAACTTTTTCAACAGCAATACCAGCAAACGACAATGTTCCATTGTATCATCACTTTTTTCAACACTAGTCTTTAGAATTGTTAATTGAATATCGGGATTGATATAATCAAACATTTGGCTCAAAAAACTGGTTTCAGGTAATCTTAGAGCATTTGCTATAGCGGTTATTTCTGGGAGCAAGTCAGACAAATTCTGTCTAGACATTATCAAGGACGAAAAACACTCCGCCGCTTCTTGAACATTACCGGATTGTTTTTCCATCTGGTAAGCTTCGAATTGGATTTTAAAATTTGTAGGATAAAGCGTTTTTGCCGTCAACATCCAGGCTTTTGCGTAATATATATTTTGTTTTTGAGCTTCTTTAGCACGCATAATAATGTAATCTTCATCACTCAAGGCAACTTCAATTGCCGGCATGATTATTGCCTTATTTTACAAGCGCTGTACCAGAAAAGAAAAGCAAATGAATAATTTCTTAAGAAGAATTTCTGATTCTGATTTCTATCGTCAAATAAATAATATTAAAATCACAGCACAGACTTTTTTTTTTTTGGGCAAAGGATATTAAGTCCATACAGCCCTGTCTGTATTTGTCTTATTTCTTGATGTTTGCATTGAGCGTCGCACATTTTAATGCATCTAGGGAGTGCTTGGAAAGAAATGCATGGCAATAGACCTCATGATTGTGACTGATGAGAATTGTATAGTGGGATTTCCAACCACTATCCAATTCTCAACGCCACCTATACAAAACCTTTATTTCAATGATTCCTCATAACTGTTCGTCAACACGGATGCATATGCAACAAAACGACACCACTTTCACTGCACAAAATCCACTCCGAAACAATTTTTAATTATCGAAATAAAGATTGACATCCAGACGCCATGATTTCCCGCCAAACACCTTTTTTTAATGCTATTGCCATGCTATTGCTGATCAGATTTAGAGGTTTGCACCGGAGCAGTGAGTACCGGAGAATCTCCGGTGAAGAACCGGTAAAAGTAATCGATTAAAATCACCGGAGACTAATCGATTAATCTCCAGTAAAATAATAAATCTGAGTTAGTGTATGATTATACTTTATTTTTATTATTCGATACTCTTAACTATATCATTTAAAAATATTTTTATTACACAATTCTATTCATTATTTTTCATCATCACATAATATAAATGTCATCACCTCCACCTCCGTATCTTCGTAAATATTTTTATAGGTTGATTAAACGTGTAATGAATAAAAAGTGTGTGTTATTGCTTTAAACTCCAAATAAAGCCTGACCAAGAAATAAAAACACTTGATTAGCCTAATTTGAGTTATAATTTAAATATGCTCTATTCTCCGGTGAATCACCGGAGGTCGCTCAATCACCGGTGAATATTGAATTCACCGGTTGTCAAAATTTCGCTCCGGTGCAAACCACTAAGTGTGACCACCCATTTTTTAATGTACGCTTCAATTTTTTATTTAACCTAGGGTTGTATGGGCTAGATTCCTTGGCTTTCTCTGAATTTAAAACAAGACAAATATGACATAATTTGACACATGACATGCATGAATGACATGTTTACAGTTGTGTAATATAAGTTTATTGATAGGTTCTTGTCGTTGGGTCGGTCGAGTAAAATAACTAAAAAAATCATTCCATAATTTATTTGTGTTGGGTTTGGCCTATCTTTTTTTTTTCAAAATACAATGGATTTGTTAACGTGACACTCCGTTTAAATCAAATTGTAGAGATGAGTTTTTTACATTATAAGAATAGCGACTGGACCATTCATGTCCTGGAAGATCGTATTCTAGAAGTTATATTTTCATATCTAAGTCTTAAAGATCTTCGAAACTGTTCCTTGGTGTGTAAAAATTGGTACAGGGTTCTTAGTGACGAAAACAATGACGTTTGGAGACAACACTGTCTGAAAAAGTTAGCAGAAGAAGTAGAGAAATCGGATCTCTTATCCACTGTCACTACATATAAATCGAAATTAAGGGCATTTTACTATGCTTGGAACCCTCATGACTGTTCAAGAAACATATATGTTAAACCTAATGGTTTTACACTGCATAGGTATTAATTTATATGCACACTTTCCTTTAATAAGCTAAAGCTAAGGTCAGTGTTTAGCAACACTTAATCAAAATTATGTTGTTATAGAAACCCTGTGGCTCAAAGTACAGATGCCTGCAGAGCTAAAATAGGATTTCGTCAAGGCCGTCATGCCTGGGAAGTAATATGGGAGGGACCTTTAGGCACTGTTGCCGTTGTTGGTATCTCAACCAAAGAAGCACCTCTACAATGTCAAGGATATGTTGGCTTACTTGGATCTGATGAACAAAGCTGGGGGTGGAATTTAGTTGATAACCATTTACTTCATAATGGAGACACACAGGGGCATTATCCACTACTTAATAATTGCCCCAAATATCAAGTGAGTTTGCTTTGCATCTACCATGAATTATTAAGGTCTTTTGATTGTAGTTATATTTTTTATTGTATGTCTGATATTTGACAATTTCAGGTAGGTGAAAGAATAAGAGTCATACTAGACTGTGAAGATAACACTTTATCATTTGAAAGAAATTATGAGTTCTTGGGTGTAGCATTTAGAGGTCAGTTATACATGTATTAAGAATTCTAATGAAGTTGTAGGTAAGTTACTAGAATTTCTACTAGAAAAGGAATATTTATTCAAAATTAGTTCAAAGTTGATTCTTGGAGTTATTTTAATTTTAAATAATAACTCCAAGAACTAGTCAGTCTGAAAATGAAAATACTGGAATTTTTCACTGTAATTCTTTTTGTATTGCATTTACATGGGAAACAATTTTTGTTATCATCAAAACAAAGATTGTTATACATATTTGGCAGTCAAACATACAGCCCGCCCCCAGTCAAATCATGCTAAAAATTCTTTGGTTGGCAGACTAAAGCACATAAGTCATTATGGAGCCCATACTGACTTATGTGCTTTAGTCTGTTGACCGTTCAATTATTAACATATGTTATGTTATAGTATGGTAGGCCTGTCATTCATGTAGAAAAGACAACAACTGTCAGACTGCAGTAAAATTTATCACACACACAGAGGTGCATTTTTTTTGGTGTCACCCTAGTCGATTTATTGCCTATCTATAGACATTAGTAATTATAAATCTATGGTGGTAGGTATATTTATAAGAAACATGCAATCAAAGTTGAATAAATTAACCAGAACAGAGCTCACCATAATTTTTTTCTCTGCAGGCCTTCCAAACAAGAAGTTGTTTCCAACGGTGTCTGCAGTATATGGTAACACTGAAGTGTCTATGGTATACTTAGGCCCTCCACTAGATGGCTGATAGTTAATAATTAATTTAGATAATAACATACTGTCTAGTCAAAATGTAATTAAAATTATGTGATATAATTTATTATTAATAACAATAATTAATTTGTATACAATTAAGTAAACATCAAGTTTTTTTAACAAGTGAGATTCCAATGAATGTTTCCTATTTATTTAATTTGTTTGCATCGGGTTAATAAACAAAATACATAATTATACAGACAAGAATTCCCCTTTGTTGATTTAAAAATTCTTAGAGAAGAAGCAGTTTCATGTTTTTTGTTCCCAAATGGAGCATAAACATAATGGATATTTTTAGAACCCACTAAAGAGTTGACTAAAGAACAGTACAAATGATAGATAAAAATATCACTTTAAAACTTGTATAAATGGTAACCAGACTCATATAAATACTATAGTTTTAGAATCTACCAGTGCAAAACAACAAAACGTTGAAACACACTTTTAGACTGAATCTAAGCAATTGATATTGAGTTATAAGCACTACAAAAGAAATAGTTTTTTACTTATGTAACTTTATTATTTGATGTTTATAGCCCTGTCGCTTAATAAAGGATCCCTGTATTATTTTATAGAGACATTATTATTTTATAAACACAAGGTTCCCATTGGGGCCAAAATCTATGCTAATCTATACTCATATTATAAAGAGAAGATTTGTATGTGTGTAACAAATAAACTCAAAAACTAGGTACTGAACCAATTAAAAAAAATCTTTCACCATTAGAACGCTACAGTAGGTATTCCTGAGTGACATAGGCTATATCCACGCAGACGAAGTCGCGGGCGGAGCGCTAGTTCTGTATAAAGTGTTCAATGATCATTGCAATACACTTGGACATGTGTGTTTGAAACTTATTGTGAATATAATTTAATTTTGTATTAAGAATCAACTACAGATTATTCTGTATCTTTTAGATGTAAACTTGATGTGTACCACACCACAGTATACCAAGAACAGTAATACGTGTTCATACAAACTGGCCACTATCCATTAGAATGTGTGCGTGCGTACTCGGCGCCGCCGTGTAGTAGGGTTGTTGAGGAAGTGATTATGAGGAAGAGGAGGAGGAAGAGGAAGTATCAAGCACAAATTTAGAGGATGCGGATGAGGATGAGGATATTTTTTGAGGAAGAGGATGCGGATGAGGAAGCGGAAGAGGATGATATGAAATATATAATATATATGGTCCACTGGAAGATGTTCTTCTAATTAATTTTTTAGTGTGTACAGGACAACGTCTGTCGGGTCCGCTAGTATTTATTTTACATTGTGAAGCTAAACCATTCATGAAATGAATCTCCTGGAACACATACAAAACATTTCATCAAAATCGGTCTAGTCCTAAATAACCAACATCCTGCATACAGGTGGTTTGGGATCGGCTTCTGAGTTGATTTCAAAATTTAAAAAAAAACTTTTTTATTTGAAAAAAAAAATAAAGTACCCAGAAAATGTTGTACTTACAATATTTTCTGGGTACATTTTGTTTTCTCTTTTTGTTTTTGTTTAAACTTTTTTTTTAAATATTGACTCAGAAAACGATCCCCAACCACCTGTATTCAGGGTGTTGATTATTTAATTTACTACGTATACGAGAAAGTAAAAATTGGGAGTGGTCTTCCCTTGACTTTCTCGTATACCGGAAACGACTCAAAGGTTGATATAAATCTTATATTTTGATGTCATATATGCGTGTTAAATTTTGATCACCCGAGTACCGACCGCGCACTTGGTTGCTTAACTTTCATGGTCGACGGCTCAAAAGTTCTTTGTAAAACAAAACTTCGTAGCCCAGAAGTCCCGCGCCCTTTCCTTGAATAAGTTTGACTGAACAACTTACAACTCACAGTCTCTTCATCTACTTCAATAAAGTACGTCCATATAGCACTACACTTCGGTCTCATTTCGATTTTCGATAAAACAATGTTTTTGAATGGGTTAGAGACAAATTATTACGTTTGCGATGCGTACGCGCGTAAACAAAACAACGCTATATCAAGCACAGATTAGAAAGAATATGTATATCAAGTCCAACCAAGGAAAAGCGAGGGTGGCGGGAGGGGATGGCGCGCTCGCTGACCGTTCGGCCCGGCACGGCATTGTGCTGCGGCGCGTGCGTTGCCATGGATACGCGCATGCGCAGTGTAATTCCTCTTAAATTCCTTTTAAATTTTGAGGAAGCGATAGCGGAAGAGGAATTTTTTATGTTTATTTATTAGGATGCGGTAACGGTTGAGGAACTCAAAATATTGCGGAACTTCCGCATTATGTGGAAGCGGAAGAGGAATCCTCAGCAACCCTACCGTGTAGTCACGCACTGTGACACACACATGACAAAAATATGGGGGTATAAGGTGGTCTCGCCGTCACGGCGTGATCGCGCGTTTTTATGTCATTGCATATTCGCTCGCCGCTCGTTCGCGCCCGGCACATTTAGGCCCTGTCCGCACAGCGATAAAATATTCGCGCGGAAATAAACCCCTTACCGTATCGCGTTCGATTTGCATCAAACCACAGATTTTTTTCTCGCGATTTTTTTACTGCATTTGCGGATAGTCCTATAAGATCCCATGTGTCACAGAATTTTACGAGCAAAAAACGTGCGGTGAAATATCGCTGTGCGGACAGGGCCTTACGATGGCCCTAGCGTCAACGCAGAGTACGCTAATAACTCGCCGACAGCCGGCAGATAACTCACAAGATAAGTCTGCTTCAGCACTGATTTAATTATTAGAATAGCCTTTTTGGTATTGTTAGATAATATTTCCCAAAGACATTGCCATACTTTGATTTTAACATTCGTTGCATACTTCGATCATCTACAACCGTGGATAATGCACGGCAATAGCGTCGGTGGCACACTTCAAACTCCGCTAAAACGCAGCCGTAGCGGACTTTGCATTCAGTGATGCATGATTTGTCAAACGGTAAACATGTCAAAATGCTCCGTAAAAGATTGTAAAAATCACTCCTAAATTCTAGTTAAAAAACATGGTGTGACTTACCACCAGTAAGTTAGTATTTTTAATAAAATTTGAGACTGAACTTATGCTAAAACTAGCTTGAAATACGCTTTGGTTATTGAAAATTATAAAATAATTTCATAAAACAACGGCCCTTAGCCATCCCTTTCACACTCATAGCCAAAGTGAGACAAAATACATAATAAAATCGGAACATAGTCAAGTTTTTAGGAATAGAGTTCCTATATATTCGTATAGCCATTCATATATATTTTTAAATTAGTGTAGTAAATTAAAATGATCTATTTTCAGCTTTCAATCAATTTCATCATGTCTATCATCTGACGAAGGCCATTATCGAAAAATATGTCGATTTAAGACTTCACTATATTTCCAGCAGAGGCGGATTAAACGTTGAAAGCGCCGTAGGCAAACATCTCATCGGCGCCCCTAGGTATATTAAAAACTAGCTTTTGCCCGCGACTTCGTCTGCATGGAATAAGTAGTTACTTTGGGTAGCATTTTTATTTTTTAAGGGTCAGTACTTATTTGATTACTATAAATAGCTTATTTTAATACCTTTTTATTAACTAAGTTTTTTGTTTTTTCATCTTATGCTAACTTCCATACGACCTTTCATTCCCTAGTTCATCCCTACACGTGTCAAAATGCCAAAAACGCCACAACATTTTTTTTACTTCTTATCACGTGCTTAAATAAAAAAAGTTTATTGGTTTTATATTCGATGAGGAATTCCAAACAAAGTTTCATCCCTTCTTTCAACCATTTTTACAAGTAAGTGGTAAGAAAGAAATAAAAATTAAATAAATTCAAAGTTTCATGGTTTTATCTTCAACAATGACCAACTTCCATACAAACTTCAATCCCCTATTTTAACCCATTCATGCCTATTTTTCGCAATAAAAAGTATCCTATGTCCTTCCCCGAGCTCAAGTCTATATTTGTACCAAATTTTATCAAAATCGGTTAAGTGGCTTAGACGTGAAAACTTAAACAGAGAGACAGACAGAGTTACTTTCGCATTTATAATATTAATTATTAGGGTCAAATCTTACCATAGTATGACCGAAACCGCTGTACCGCGCCTTACAAAAAAGGGGTGACATGGGGCAAAGGAAAAATGAGCATGAGTTTACATGAGATCGATATTGTCGGACAGCTCTTACGATTACGGTTTACAATATTTTTAAGCTTTAAGCTACTGAAATCCGGGTCCAGATATGTATCATTTGCCTGATCCGATCAGCGTATCCGTATCGCCGACGCGTATCATGATACGCGATCTTGATACGCCGTTACGATACGGCTCGTCCCATGTCATGTCGGTTTCATACAAGGAGCTTATATTTGGTTTCATACGATTGTCATACGGAGCAAATCTAGGCGTCCACAACTTGATACGGGGCTTGATACATGATACGCTGATACGGATACGCTGATCGGATATCGGGCAAATCATCATTATCTGGACCCGCCTGTACACCCCAGTGGTTTGAATTAAGTTATTGAACAGGATAAAACAACTTAAATCAGTGTATCTAATATTTAATTTATATAATTAACTAACTTTAAGATATTATAGTTACTTAATTCGACTTCGATAGTATAGATAGTGGCCTAGGTGTCTGCTGTAAGCGCGGAAGGTCCCGGATATCTTTCTCGGTCCGGCAAATGTGAGAAACGAACGCCGTCGTGAATTGTCTAGCGTTTTTATTTTAAGAATTTATTAATACTCGGTAACTAAAATAAATTAAGCGCCCTACCCTCATCCCCACAATTTTAGAAGCAGGAACATCCGATAGTCGATACTCACTCGCGGTCGACGCGACGAAGCATTGCAGTCGTATCTTTCCAACTTCAATCAGAGATCATGTACCATTGGCAAGGTTCTTTGTAGGCGTGTTTTAGTGTAATGGCGCACACTATGTGCGACTGCGACGATCCCAAAACCCCTTATGGGCATAAGAGGGTACCGGTGGGTTTTAGCGGAGTAGGACCGGCGCTGTTTTGCGCCGGTGTGTCCCGCACACGCCCGCCGTACGCCCAGCCAGTGCGTGCGGTATGGTCCGTAAATGATTTCCCATCGTCACAAAAAAAAGTTCTTTGTAGGGGTAAGTTTTAGTCAGTCATCTTTTGTTATATTATTATATTATATGTCAAATTGAGGTTGTAAGCAAAAATAATAGTTTTAATTTGTGTAATTTATGCTATAATTCTTTTTTTTCTAACAATTCCACCCGCGCGCCCCTTTCTATCCTCGCGCCCCTAGGCAGATGCCTCTTTTGCCTTTAGGATAATCCGCCTCTGATTTCCAGGCAAGAAAATTTAGAAAAAAAACGTAATTCTAAAAGACAAGTTTGGAACAAGATAAATTTATTTCAGGGCACGTAATCTACAATAAAATAAATAGTGCAGACCCTAGTATTGGGTTATCTTATTTAAATAATAATAAGTCATTTAAAAATCTTACTTGTTTTTTTATCATGATAAAATCACACACTTCACAACACTAAAATTTTGAAAGGAACCGTAACTCCAAAAGGCAAGTTTGAAACAAGATTAATTTATTTCAGGGCAAGTAATTAAGCCTGAAATAAATACCGCAGACCTCAGTAAAAATACTTTATACACACAGCTACTTATTCAACTTAATATTTTTTCAAGTTTTATTTAAATAAATTATCTTTATCAAGTATTCAAAACTATACGTCGTTCACATGACGACTCGGCTTGATTAAAAGTCATCGACTTTTATCTACTAATAATAATGAATTTAATTAGAATGCATAATATCTAAAGAGTAGAAAAGAAATACGAAGAAAACTAAATATATTTTTTAGATAAATAAAAAATAACAGCTCGTTGCTACTCCTCTGCACTTTTTGTTCGTTTCAGCTTCAAAAATTACCTTAGGTAGCTTCAAGTGACTGTTTTTTTACATTACTGTGTAATGACTGAAGACATTTTAAAGGACTGAGGTGTTTGCGGCAATGTATGGACAAAGCCAGTAGAAGCATAATATGATGAATTTTTCACATGTGCCAAGTTTCAGCTTTGTTATTGTATGACGTGCTGTATCCACGGTTGTAGATGATCGAAGGTTGCATAGAATAACTCACGAAAGTTATTTTTAATTAAACTCTATCAGGTAGGCCTCTATGGTAGAAGAGACTCAAAGATCTGAATCTGTTTAGTTCTCCTTTAGTTTAGTCACCAAAGGTGAATAATTTTATTTATAATTAATGACTTCTGGACAGGTGGTGGCTAATTTAAAATGTTTAAGACAGGTACCTACTGAGGTACATACTTACTTAATATTTTAAAAGTGCAGAACTGCTGTTTTGAATAGGTTTTCCGGTACGACACGCGCGCCATAATATCTATTATAAGTTGATTGTAGTATCTATAACCACCACACAAGTGCAAACAATAAGTTTACAAAGTTTTATCGCAGTCGCATGACACCTGGCATGACACACACTGATTTATAATTACTGATCACACAGCAGTAGGGGCCTACGAACATACGAACTAACAAGCATTAAATTTATTAAAATATACCCAAATTATAATGGATTTAAAACTTCAAATATTAGAGGTACATTATTTGAGGTACCTACCTACTAGGGCATGCAAAAACTGGATGGTTTTAGAAAACCGGTTTTTATTTTAAAAACCCGGTTAATTCAGTTTTATCGGGTTTTTCGTTTTTTTTGTTAAAATTCAACAAAAAATAGAAGAATTGTATAAAAATATAAATAATTAAATTTTATTGTGACTCCCGGATTCCTCTTAATTAAAGGGCAAGTGTTTATATACATGGAGATCTCCAGGCAATAAGTAGGTACAGAAACAAAATCATCGTTCTAGTTACCCACTGGAGACCCTCAGTATCTAATGTAATGACATTCACCGGCGCCGAGTGCGGCTCTGACCATAACCTACCTACTCGTAGGCATTTTTTTCCTGCGTTTAATGGCCCCTAGACGTCAGCCTTCTAAGCCCAAAAGTTTGGATACTTCTGAACAACTAGTCTTCCGAGAGGTGTTAGAGGCAAAATTGAAGTATTGCCCAACGTATGAATACACATACGCTAACTCTGATGCACAGTGGAAACACTTAAAAGGTCATATCACCGATGCCCTGGACCAGGTCCCTAAGAAGCCAGAGCAGAAGAAAAAATGCTAGATCTCCGATTATTCGTGGGAGCTCATTCAATGCAGGAAAGACTTAAAAACTAGGGGTCTGCAAGATTGTGCAATAATGGCCGAATTCTCCGAGCTTAGCAAAGCTATCCAAGCCAGTTGTCGCCTTAACAGGAATAGCTTCATTGAAGGCATCTGCAGCTACATTGAGAGGCAATTAAACAAGTTACAAACTGCAGACTTTTTAAGAAAGTTTAAAAAGTCCTTTCCATGCAGTTCAAGGCGAAATCGTGGGGCATAGAAGATGCCGATGGCACTGTTCTACATGAGCTCGACCGCATTGCTGAGAGATGGCGTGCCTACTGTAAGTTGCACTGTACACAGATCCCCTTTCTTCGCCACGAGCTAACACAGACTGGAGGGATCTAGAATTGGAACACATGATTCTTCGTTCCGAATCATCTACTGCTTTACTCTTTCAAGAAGAAGAAGGCGCCAAACGTCAGAGGTGCTTAAAGCCACGGGTGACTTGGGTGTTGAGACACTCTTAAGATCTGCTGCTCACACATCTGACAAAATGGTGATTGGCCCGCAAGACTAGTCGCAATCCGTAATTCTTCCGCTGCACAAGAAAGGGTCAACCAAGAGCTGTGGTAATTATCGAACCTTGTCCCTCATCTCACATGCCAGCAAAATCTTGCTCCATATTCTCAACAATCGCAGCCGCTACCATCTGGATTGGCAAATACAGCAGGGGGAAGCGAGTTTCGTGAAGAGTAAAGGCACTCGAGAGCAGATTCTCAATGTAAGGCAGCTCGCTGAGAAGGTATAGGAGTTTGGTACGCCAGTGATAATGTGTTTCGTCGACTATAGCAAAGCTTCCCACTGACTGTGGTTGCTTGCTTATGAAAGATCCTACAAGAACTTGGAGTACCAAATCATCTCATCGCCATACTTCATACCCTATATGGCTCAAGCTGGGGACTCGTAAGAGTCGATGAATTAACCTCAAACCCTTTTAAATTTCAATAAGAAGTACACCAGGGATAAATTTTATCGCCCATTCTGTTGAACGCCTAAGAAGAATACATAATGAGATGTACACGCGAGAATTGGTAGGGTGGTATCACAGTTGGTGATGGCAAACGCATTGACGCCTTCTGAGATGTGATATTAGAGAAAGGTTCTCCGTATCCCTAGGACAGCATTTCAGACTAACTCTCCAAAACTTAAAATCTCCTCGCGGCTGTCATCAGAGTGTCTACGTAGACTCCTATACTTCAGTCACATTATAAGAAAAGACGGTGACAACCTAGAAAAACTCATCGTGACCGGCAAAGTAGATGGGGAAAAGGCGTCGTGGACCTAAATACGTTGGTCCGACCCGATCCGCACCGCTCTGACTCCACAGTGCCTCCACTCCGCCAGAGACAGAAACAGGTGGAGGAAAACCATACGTGAGAAAGTGATGCAAAAGAGAAGTAGGAATACGACGCAAGAAGGACGAAGACGGAAAAATAAGTCTTCAGATGTGACTTGTCATCATGTATGGATCAGAGAGCCTAAGCCTAAGACTACACATGGTGGAGAGTGGTACGATGGATTTTTTACAGCACCTAACAAGAATGGACAAAGTGAGGACTGAGTAGAAGTGAGAGAGGATTAGAGGAAGTTTGAAAGTAGCATAATAAAAAAGACTGAGGTAACAGATTGGCAATATACTGAGAAGAGATGATGAGCATGTAACAAAGAAAGTACATAATGACAATGAATGTGAATGGATTTATAAAAGGAGGAGGACCGAAGAAAAGATGGATAGACTGAGTGAAAGGTGATATGGCCAAGAAGGGTTAATGTTGAGATGACGAGTAATCGAGGATAGTGGAAAAAGAAAACATTACGCCGACCCCAAATATTCTACAACTACCAATAAATACCAATACCATAAACTATTTACATGATAGTCGTGTATTTATTATTTTTAGTTCAATTATAAGCAAAGAAGAATGAACTGGTTAACCGGTTGCATGCCCTAGTAGGTTTTATAAATCCTTGCATTTCAAGATCATCTCATATAAAATTATTGCTTGAATATTTAATCGCTGCAGTTATTTTTAGTAGGTAATAAAATAAGTCGCCTTAAAAATAATCAGCCCTTTAAAATTTGAGGTAACGAGACTTACACTTGATGTGGGCAAGGTACAGACAACAGCACGTTGGGTTACCACAAACTGTCAAATTTTCCCAATCGATTATGCACTTTATATTGAATAGCCTTAGGTTGAAAATCGTTTGGAGAAATTTGACAGTTTTGTATAGCCCGATGTGCTGTTGACTGTACAAGGCGCGATATAGTGCATTTCCCACCCCCCATGGCAACATAAACTGTTTGAAAAAAAAAATGCGCAAAGCCACTGGTTGCGACAGCACTGTTCAGTTGTATTAGACATCTTTTAGGGAGCAAGTTCAAAGTACAACAGTAGGTGTCGTGTATTCCCAGTAGTTCCAGTGGGGTAGTCCCATGATGGAACTACTGGTATTTTTTTTCCCAGAGGTTCAGGAACAACTTTACCTACGTTGTCGACCCGGTTTATTTGCTTTTTTTTTTTAAATGATTATATCTACTTACGGACTATTAAAATGAAACACATAGCTAATAATTACAACACAAATACTATTACTACACAATTTTTGATGTTTCATGTTCTGTTGACTGTTATCAATTATTTGATGTTTTGTTGAGTTACTTCTAATAGTGTGACATGTAACACGAAGTTTTTATTAATAAATGAACTTATATTAGAAATAACTATATATAAGTACCTAAAATATGCGTTTTATGCGTCTGAGTATCACACGGAACTACTGGGAAATGGAAATCCCAATAGTCCAGTCAGTGGAACCTCTGGGAAAAAAATACCAGTTGTCCCACATCATGGGACTACTCCACAGGGACTAGTGGAATACACGGTAGGTGTCGGACTAGTGGAATACACGGTAGGTGTCCTTTCGGCTGAAATATAGTTATTCACTTGCGAGGCTCCTCAGATCACACACTGCTAGGCCGTAGGCGGTCGCCAATTTCAAAATTTTTATATCACCATAGTATTTATATGACTATGCTAGCATGGGCAAGGTGCCCACTTGATACCCCATGTACCAAAAAAACACCCTCTATATTTTAGTTTTTAAGGTTTATCTATGGACTCTTTCAAGGGTGTCGCCAGCCTTGGAGAGATTAGAGGGGGGCAAGTTGATATTATGGAGGATAAAAAAATGTAAATTGTATTTAGATTGCATTGCATTTTTAGTCTTGGGGGCAGCTGCCCCTCCATATTATAACTATATTATAACATCAATGTAATTATTGTGTAGCCAGAAATAAATTTATTATTATAAGTACTATTCTTTCCGTAAAACGTTCGACGCAATCGTTTAGCCACTTGTCTAGGCACTGGGTTTAAATTTGAAACATATATTAAGCTTTTCTTTTTGAACGCCGACCGATACAAAAATTAGTGTCGTGTTTAGTTAGTCATAATACTCATTGTTCCGTTACCGTAATCGAAGTTTCATAAATCAATGTGGCAACACAAAACAGCCAAAATTAACGGCTGTTATGTGCGCGGTACTTTTAAAAGTTCGGAGCTTTTGCATTGCGGGTAGCTGATACGCTCCCGTTCGCCACTGTATCGAGCACACACGAACTTGCAATTGCGTCTTGATCGTGTTAACACCTACACCCTAAGCCATCGTCGCGTGTGATCAGTTACTCATAGCTATTCTTTGATCGTCTGCTCGTGAAGTTCTAATCGTGGTGAAAGTTCATCGAGTGCAGCAGCAGTCCCAGGTACGTGCGTGCATTGTATTGTTGTTGCCTATATCAATTTGTGAACCTTCAGAAATCGTTAAACGGAGATCTCATGATCTACCCTATGTAGTAGAAGGCCACTAACCATTTTGGTCAGTGCGAATACTACATCTTTTTGGTGCCGAAACCCGGGAACTTTCGCTAATCAACAATTACGTATCTGGTTTTTTCCGCTTAATCGTAAGGCTATAGTTACATAATTATATCCTAATAATCCATCGGAAATAATATCGAGTTATCATCGTGAGCTTGTCGTCATCGAAAACGATACCTAAACTGTAAAATTAAGTAGATTATCGACTTCATTGTAGGATCAAATTGAGCAATCATCATCATATTTATCGGTGCTTAATTTAATTATCGGCCTACATTTGAACAATTAACCTTTTTCTGCTTAATTTTATAGTATTATATATCTTTTAAATACGTTAAGTTAAGCATTTCAAACAAAACTTTGTAATAGTTTTATATTCTAACGTGACGGTGTCCGTCAAATCTATTGCGCTCAGTTAACAATTACGGGATCGGTTGAAGCTACTTGTTTGCGTTGAATACAAAAACCGGTTTCTTATTCTCGCGTATCGCAGCGCCCGCTCGTAACTATTCAAATTCAATTCGTAATTTGTTTCAAATTTTACTAAACTTTGTATTGCTGTCTTATTGTTTGTTCGATAACAAATCAATTAATAATGTCACTGCTAGGTAAACATTCTACTCGTAAGCAAAGTTTGCTTAAAAAATCGAAGTCTAAATCGACGGACATTGAATATACCGTGCAGGACTTAGCATCATTACGCAGAAAACGAACTATTGCTTATAAGCGGTTGGCCAAGGCATTGGAAGTAGCCACTCTGGTGGTCACTGATTGTTCTCAGAGTGACTTATTTTTTTCTTATTATCAGGAAGTTAAGCATGTTAAATCTAATTTTGAGGATGCTCATTTCAGTATTTTAGAAATATTAAATGATTCCGACAACGAAGAAAACGATATTCAGGAGCGTTTCGATGAAATGTATTACAATATTTTATCGATCAACCGTCAATTAACAAATAGTGAATTGACATCAACATCTCATAGTACTAGTCTAAGATCCGAACCTAAAACGACCTTCACCGAGCTGATAATAGAATGAAACATATTTTATTATTAATTTGGTATATTAGAAAATATATTAAAAATGGGTTGTCTAAAAAAATCCTGGACAGACTATTTTTAATTATTTTTTGAAAAATGATTTTTAATAAAATATTGCAACATCAAGATAATAAGAAAATTTTGTCCTGACTGATAGTAGAAACCGTATAGAATGTGCAGGCATTGGGTTGTCTATTATTTACCTGCGCGAACTACTGGGTTGTCAGGTATGAACAGGTATGTCGATATCAGTTACTTTCACTCGATTGGATAATAGAAAAAAAATTATATCATCATAAGCGCTGTATTATTGCGAATACGTTGATATAGGGTTGTCTGCCAAAAATTTGGTCCTAGTAAGGGTTTGCGAATTTTAAAGATTTAAATTTTAACGCGCGTGGACATGTGTGACAGAGAGATCCGAGGTAAGCATACTGTGTAATAATAAAGGACACAACATTATAGTCGCCTGTGATGAGTTTACAGCAAAAATGTATGGCGTGAATCACTGCCAATCAGTTAATGATGCGAGAATTCGTATTTTTATGAAGAAGTACGGCGCAAAAGAAGATAGCGAACAATTTTTAAAGAAGATTAAAAGTTTTGACTCCAACTTTATACCGCCATGTTGGATTTCCCTACTACAAAAAAATTTAAGAACAATATATGTAAATTCTATGTGGCTTAATGCAACTAATTCTATATGTGCAAAGTCAAACCCTGAAAACTATGGTTGGCATTTGGATGATTTTTTAAAACCAACAGGTTTTATCGGAGATCAAACTCCTTTGAAAATCCAGGACGTTGTTGAAATGGAAGAAAATGAAAAGGAATCTAATGAATTAGAAGAATTCGAGAATCAGAACAATACTTCTGACGAATCATATATTGAATAAAAAATATTTGTTAGAATTTATTTTCCATTAATATTATTTTTGTATTTATGCTGTTCTGTAATAAAATTTTTAAACGTAATACAAAATGTTTAGGCTAAAATGTTTAGGCTATCTTTTTTGTTATTTTTTAATTTGAATTTTCGGCTGTCCACTTTGTTTCTTTTTAATTTTTTCCAAAAAGAGCAAAAAACTGTCAAAGTAAGTAATGGATGTGTTATCATATTTTGAGTTACAAAAAATTTTGAGTTATATATATATATTTATTTATTTACTTAATTGATAACATATTGTTTTATATTTTAGTATTATATAAAATATATTTCATTAGTATGCAATTAATTAATTATTTTTGTTGCAACTCAAATGTCAGTTGCTCCAAAATAACGGGTAGGGTTTACTAAATGGGTAGTAGCGGTACCTCTACCCTCCATAGTTGACATACTGAGCATGCGCATTTTCTAATATTCAAGGGTCCCATCACAGGCGACTATAATGTTGTGTCCTTTATTATTACACAGTATACTTACCTCGGATCTCTCTGTCACACATGTCCACGCGCGTTAAAATTTAAATCTTTAAAATTCGCAAACCCTTACTAGGACCAAATTTTTGGCAGACAACCCTATATCAACGTATTCGCAATAAAACAGCGCTTATGATGATATAATTTTTTTTCTATTATCCAATCGAGTGAAAGTAACTGATATCGACATACCTGTTCATACCTGACAACCCAGTAGTTCGCGCAGGTAAATAATAGACAACCCAATGGCTGCATATTCTATACGGTTTCTACTATCAGTCAGGACAAAATTTTCTTATTATCTTGATGTTGCAATATTTTATTAAAAATCATTTTTCAAAAAATAATTAAAAATAGTCTGTCCAGGATTCTTTTAGACAACCCATTTTTAATATATTTTCTAATATACTAAATTAATAATAAAATATGTTTCATTCTATTATCAGCTCGGTGAAGGTCGATTTAGGTTCGGATCTTCTACTATACTATCTCGTCATCGTCTAATATTCGCTTGCCGAAATAGTAGTTTATGCAACTGTCATATAATGAAGGGTATTAAAACACGAGTGTGAGTTTATATAGTAACGAGTGTTTTAATACCCGTGTTATATGCAGTTGCATACACTACTTTATCTACACTCATACATAAATTCAAATAAAACAACAGAAAAGACAAATGTATGGGTTAGATCCCTTTGCCTTCCCGAGTATTTAAGAAAAATAACTGTATCATAATGAGTCGAACCGGTGTTATAATGGGGTCATTATGTTACAGGTTTTTTTTTTAATTTTAATTTTGATTATCTGTATTAAAAAGTATGTCATTTTATGTTCACCTTTGATATCGTAATTCGAATATTATGACATGAGTGTAGATAAATTACTTTACCTAGTTTCTCCGGTAATATAAAGCAATGGCCGGAATATTTCGATACGTTTAATGCGTTAATACACAATTCTACTTCGCTTAATAATACGGAAAAGTTTCATTATTTAATTTCGTCGCTTCACGGAGATGCGTTGTCCGTTGTTAAGAGCCCTTTCACCGATCGTAAGCGCTCGACTTTAGGTTTTTTACGCGCTGTACGCTTGTGTGCGCGTACTTGGCAGCGTGAGTAGACTGCGCGTCTGCGAAATAATCTTGATCCTTAATGTTTTTTTTGTATTGGTTAGTACATATTTATTGTGTTATAAAGATATTTTTTATAGATACCTATCTACTGTCCGTGTTTCATGATACTCATACTAAAGAACGTATTACAGCACAATAGTTATTGATCAATGAGAGATGGGTGAAGGTGGTATTGTTATGGCGGCCACAAAAGCATAAAGGTATTCTGTGAATATTTCAAGTGCCTACCTATTATGGTAAGAGATATAGCCATATGACAGAGAGACAGACACATAGCGGAGGCATATTAATCGGGTTGGTAGAGCGGTCAGTATAACTAACCATATTTTTTTATATATTCCTCCGATACTTTTTTTTTATTGGTTAAATGGCTATGGTAACTAATGTGAATTTTTTGATTCCATATTACATCCATGGATATCGGGGTGATCCCAAGATATTTCAATGACTTATCGCTCTATTCTTAAATCTATATTACAAAAAAAAGTGAGATTATATGTATTTTTAAAATAACCACTTGCTTAAAAAAAAAAGCCGTTACCCTTTAGTATTAAATGACGTTTGTGATTTCACGTACCTACATCCACGGATATCTACTTGATCTGTAGATATTTTTGATTTCTAAAGATTTAATCTTAAACAGATATTACGAAAGGCTTTGATATGGTGAATATTTTTGAAAAAAATGGTTGTCTGTAAAGTATGATTACGGACGATAATTTTACGTGTTAACGTACATACCGATTGTGCTTCTCTATCGCCTATTCCGCGCTCTCGATTGCATACTCTCCTCAGGCGGAACGTGACAAAGAATCATGTCATTTTGTGCAGTCGGCTTTCGTTGATTTATAAGACGTTATCACGTCAAACTACTTCACAATACATCCACGTATATCCATGCAATCCTGTGATATTTTAGTGATTTTAAGAGTTCATTTTAATGACGAATTGTCGTGGATTTCGGGATAGTATATATTTGTGTTTTATATGTGCAACAAATAAAGCAAATATCAGTGATTTAATATTCAAATCAGTTTGTTGTCGCGTTTTGTATCAAGGGAATTTTCACTAAATTCCGTTATCCATAATACATCCACGCATATCATTGCGATCCCGTGATATTTTAGTGGTTTTACGATTTAAATTAATAGACAAATTGCCAAGGATTTCGGGATTATATATATTTTTGAGTTACGTTCATTTATTAGTTTTAGTGCAAACATAACAAATACCAGTAAAATAAAATAATAATATAAAATCACAGTGTCATATAGCTTCGCTTTTTCTTCGTTCAATATGTTTGATTTCGATTGTAACAAGAAAACCACTTAGCTATTTCTACATAATTTCATCCCCTATTTCAACCCATTCAACCTTTTTTTCGAGATAAAAAGTAGCCTATGTCCTTTCCCGAGATCAAATCTATATTTGGACTAAATTTCATCAAAAACGGTTCAGTGGTTTAGACGTGAAAGCTTAACAGACAGACAGACAGAGTTACTTTCGAATTTATAATATTATAAGGAAGTAAGGATTGTGAATATTGCTTGCCTTACATTGTGCCCGGTGCATGGCAACAGGCTCGCCACCTATTACATGGGGACCTAATCATATCTGGCGAAATGTGGGTGTTAACACCTCTACCTATGCCTTCGGGGATAAAAGCGTGATGATATGTTTATGTGTATGTTTATAACTAGCTTCCAGCTCCGTCATCAAATAGGCTTCAGGACATCATAATATTGCTCAAGTATATCGTTATTTCGGCCAAGTTGAAAAATAAATTATTTGCTTTTTTTAAGGCTGCAGAATTATGGCGTTTCCTTTTTTTAACGCAACGGTAATAACTATCCTTGCGACCCATAGCTAAAAATAAATAAATAAAAAGAATGTTATTATTATACAAACTACTAGTATAATTCATACCAACATATTTAATAAGTAACAAAACTTAAATCCAAAAACAAAACTCAAAATAGATCAAAACTATTTGTCGCAGTATGATTATGACTACTCGATACGAGCGAACGAATATCGGGACGCGGGAAAAAATAACACAGGTCCTACCTGGACGGACGCTCGCGTCAGACTAATCGGAGCACGCTTGTGCATCGTGATTTATACTAATTTATTACACATTTCATATAAATATATTGACAAATTTATTGTTGATATTGACCAAATAACTTTAGAAATCAAAAGTTGAAGGAATATTGTTTATTTTGGGATAATTTTATTTTAGTTATTACGATGTATTTTAACCAAAATTGGCGATGAAATTATTATGTTAATGTTAGAAATTTGCCAAATGATTTATTTTTTTACTCATAAATGGTAATGAAATTCAAGAATCTATTTCATTAAGTACCGACTGGAACATATGTCCGATAATTCCTATATTTTTTTACGTTTATCATTTTAACATTATTAATAGAATAAGGACTTTGAAATTAAGTCTGCGAATGTTTTTCAGCAAAACTGTTGTGGGAGATCGAACATTACAAATTAATCAAATAAGTTTTAGTAATTTTGTTTCATTATACGTCAACAACATAGATTGGCCTATTTTTATCAATTATTAAATAATATCTGGGTATTCCTTAAGATTGTGATATAGGACTCCAAAATCTCCGAAATTCGTGCAAAAACGTGAAATGGCTCTTAAAGCGTTCCCTATGACAAAGGAACATTACATTGACGCATATCAAGCACTTATTGCGCGTTATCAGAATAAACGGGACTTAGCGTTTACTTGTTGGAGGGACATTTTGAACATCGATTTTAAGCATAACAGTCCTTCTGAATTTCGTAAATCGTTGGACTCCCTTGAAGAAAATCTATGCATTTTGAAAACACTTTGCTTACCTGTCGATCAATGGGACTTTGTTTTAGTGTATCATTTGCTATCGAAATTAGATACGGGCTTGCGACGCGACTTTGAGGAAAAATATTCACAAATCGAACTCCCTGCATATGAACATTTAAAGACTTTCTTGAGATCGAAATGCGAAGCCTTACAACGAGATACTCATTTTAGCGATTTGATTAAGCCGTTGTCTAATAGGTCAATACAGAAGAGTAGTCCCGTTCCACATGTAGTGAAACGATCACATATGGGACACTCACTTGTAGCGGCTTCGGAACAAAAATCTGATACGGCCTATGTAAATAACAAACCCATCATCGTTAAATGTTCATATTGCAGTGGTGTGCATGGGATTTCCTCTTGTGCTGAGTTCCTTAAGAAGTCCATTGACGATCGAATTAAAACGGCTAGTGAAAAGCGATGGTGTTTTAACTGCCTCAAGCCGTCTCATCAATTAAGGGAGTGCAAATCCGTATTTTCGTGTCGTACTTGTAAGCGGAAACATCACACTTTACTTCACCGTGAAAAATCCGATGAATCCGTCAAACCAACTACCTCGTCATTAGTCTCAAAGTGTTTGTCAGACACAACTGTGTTACTTGCGACTGCTATCGTGGAAGTGCAAGATGCTTGGGGAGCCATGCACTCTTTTCGAGCTTTATTCGACACTGGCAGTCAGAGTAATTTCATCACCGAATCTGCAGTAAAACGTTTGAACCTGACTTGTTTGAATACGACTGCGAGCATTAGTGGTATAGGTGACACAACTGCTTCAGTTGTCGGTGACGTCACTTGCTCCATATGCACAAACAATCGTGTGGTTTTTAAACTAAACATGCATGTGATTTCTAAAATTTGTGGCGATCAACCAATCGCTAAATTGAATACTTCAGGTTGGTCACATATCGAGTCACTACCGTTGGCTGACCCAGGGTTTGACATTCCTGGGCCAATTGATATTTTGTTCGCGGCTGACGTCTTTGCGGAGTCTATACGCTGTGAACGCATACAAGGCAGTTGCAACCAACCCATCGCTTTTAATTCAATATTCGGTTGGTTACTCCTTGGTAAGACAAAGTTAGCTTCTACAGCTTTGTTAAGTACGTCGTCACAAATCGATGATTCGTTAGACACATTGATTCAGAAATTTTGGGAGCTAGATTCACTTCCGAAATCATCGTCACTCTCTCCTGATGAGGTAGCGTGCGAGCAAAATTTTCTCGATACGCATCACCGCGACGACGTTGGAAGATATGTCGTCTGCTTACCCTTTCGCAATAATGTAGAACCAATTTTCAATGGTTCTCGTGATGTTGCTTTGAGGCGCTTTTACGCTATCGAGAGAAGACTTGCACGTGACCCTAACTTGCATCGTCAATATGCAGACTTCATGTCCGATTATATTGAAACTGGACACATGTCTTTAGTTCCTGTTACCGACATCGGAAGAGGGAAATATTATATACCACATCATTGTGTTTTACGCCCTGAATCTTCTACCACTCGTCTTCGTGTTGTTTTTGATGCTTCCGCAAAGGACGCTCATTCTTATTCGCTCAACGATTCGCAGCTAATCGGTCCAAAATTACAGACGAATATTCTGGAAATCTTACTTCGTTTGAGAAAACATAACATCGTTATTATGGCTGACGTACGTCAGATGTATCGTCAGATCCTTCTATCATTGACCCATCGTGAGTATCAACATATTCTGTGGAGAGCTTCACCCAACGAGCCCCTAAAAGAATATCGACTTAATACAGTCACTTACGGTGTTTTGCTTCTTCTCCATTTCTCGCGTGTCGCACCTTGCGGCAACTTGCTACTGACGACGGTGATGCATTTCCAATCGCTTAACAAATAATTATGTCCGATGTTTATGTTGATGATGTGGCTAGCGGCTTTGACACCTATCAACAAGCCAAAGAAGCAATATATCAGCTAATTAAGCTTTTCAGCTTAGGACAATTCAAGCTTCGCAAGTGGGTCAGTAATCATCCTGAGCTCTTGTGTGATATACCGCCTGAAGACTGTCTTCGAGGTTCCATTTCACTCGATTCTTCAGAATCATCGACTTTAAAAATTCTAGGTCTCGAATGGGACCCTTTATCCGACGCTTTTCTATTTAACGTGCAGCCTTCGACTCGTCCATGTACTAAGCGTTCTATCCTTAGCGAACTCGCAAGAATATACGACCCGCTAGGATTTTTGTCTCCCATTACAATTCAAGCGAAATGTTTAATGCAGAACCTTTGGAGAGCTGGTGTAGGTTGGGACGACACTCCACCTAACGAAGTGGTAAGTACATGGAGTAAATATCAAACTCAACTGTCACATCTGGCTCAACTTAGAATTCCTCGTCGTCTCGCCTCTGACAACGCAGAATCATACCAATTACACGGCTTTTGTGATAGTTCGATGGTAGCCTACGGAGCCGTTGTTTATCTTCGCGTGGTTCATAAGGATGGTACTATAAATGTTTTCTTTGTCTGCTCTAAAGCTCGTGTCGTACCACTGAAGCGTGTATCATTACCCAGACTTGAGTTGTGTGCCGCCGTTCTTCTCGCAGATTTATATAAATTTGTCCGTGATACGTATCTTAATTCTATTCCAATCGATTCTGTGTATCTGTGGTCGGATTCCACCATCACTCTGGCGTGGCTGAGGTCTCATTCTTCGCGTTGGAACACCTTCGTTGCAAACCGAACCAGCCACATTCAAGATGTTACACCAATTGATCGATGGCATCATATCGGTTCCGAGGATAACCCCGCGGATATCTGTTCACGTGGACAATCTCCTTGTGATCTTATCAGTAATACATTATGGTGGGCGGGCCCACGTTGGTTAACGAGTACATCTGACTCATGGCCTTTATACGCAGACAGTCTGTCGGCTGAGGAGGAGGCCACAGTGAGTTTGGAATCACGAAAGTCAGCAGTCACAATTGTAACGTTACCTTATTATAAACTCAAGAATAGCGGGTGTCGGAATTTAAATGAACATAATTATGACACTTTTTTACTACAATACTTGTAACTACATCAGCAATACACCTCTTTACACTTATTTCTGACCCGACGACCTCAACCAGACTAACTACATTTCGCTTAAACGAAACGTCTTAAATGTCCTCACTCCCTACTACTACCGCTGAATTGGCGCCATATTGTCTTAACATTTGGCGCGAATTCAAGAAGATACTTAAAATAGCATTCCTTTTTACTTTAAACATAACCAAGGACTAGTAAAATATGTATCAATAAACATTTTAGTAATATTAGTAATTTATAAAAAGAATATAATATTAAATAACGATAAAAGTGGTAATGAGGAGTTATTCATAGTAGCCATTAAAATTATGCTGACAAACATTTAGGCGCGAACTGAACAAATGTAATCAACATTACCATTTAGCTAATTTTTAAAGGAAGATGGAGTTTTACATAGTTAGGTTATTACAATATAATTTATAAAGATTATTAATGGATATTATAGGCCCGTTACAATTGGAAAAATGGTTTACGACACAATGACAACCACAACAATCGATACATTTACACATCCTTTTTTCCATGTTTTGTTGAATAATTTCTCATCGTTAAACAAAATTACTAACATTGTGGCGTACATTTATCGTTTTATTAATAATTGTCGTAGACGTAATCGCATTTTTTCACATTTAACAAATATCGAACGACACAATAGTTTAATGAGTATCGTCAAATTCGTACAAGACCAGACATTTGCTGAAGAAATTATTAGATTGAAAAATAACCAGGCACTATCTAAACCATTTCGAAAACTTAACCCATTCATCGATAAACAAGGAATCCTCAGGGTGGGCGGTAGAATCTCACGGTCGGGTTTAGAATACGAACATAAGCATCCTGCATTTCTACCGTCGGATCATACTCTTACTCGCCTTATTATCGATAACATTCATCGTAGCTATTGTCATTCTGGAATTAATACGACTCATTTTTTATTATTACAAAAGTTCTGGATAATTTCTGCTAAACGAGCAATCAGAAGCTGCTTATCGAAGTGCATAAAATGCTTTCGCACAAATCCAAAGCCACTACAACCGTTTATGAGCGATTTACCATCGTATCGCGTTAATGAGGTTAAACCTTTCTCTGTAGTCGGCGTGGACTTCGGTGGTCCTTTTCGTATAAAGCTAGGCCCACATCGAGGTGCGAAGATAGATAAGGCATATCTTTGTCTTTTTGTATGCCTCGCGACAAAGGCTGTTCACCTCGAGGTGGTTTCTACTCTTTCCACTGACGGTTTCGTAGCAGCATTGCGCCGATTCGTAGGGCGTCGAGGACGTTGTACGTTGTAGTGTGATTCACGCCGATTGCGGTACAAATTTCGTTGGTGCCTGGAATCAACTCTCTGACATTATGCAACGAGCATCTGATGTTGAAAAAGTTGAATTCAAATTTAATCCGCCATCCGCCCCGCACTTTGGAGGTGTCTGGGAAATTCAAATTAAGGCTGTAAAGACACACTTGTATCGAGTTGTTGGAGATCAGGTGCTAACGTTTGAAGAGTTGTCTACTCTCTTTGTACAAATCGAGGCCGTATTAAATTCGCGACCCCTATGTCCTATTAGTTCTGACCCAAACGACCTTTCAGTCTTAACTCCGGGTCATTTTTTGACCTTAGAACCGTTAACTTCAGTTCCCGATGAAGATTTCTCGAAAGTTAACATTACTCGCCTTCATCGGTGGCAGCTCATACAAAGTTTTCAACAGAGTTTTTGGTCCAGGTGGAAAAATGAATATTTGAACTGCTTAACTCAACGCGCTAAGTGGACCAAACATTGTAAACCTTTAACAGTCGGTTCTTTGGTGATAATTCGTGATGATAATCGTGCGCCATTGCAGTGGTCTCTTGGACGAGTTATTAAGCTTCTCCCAGGTGTTGATGGAGTCACTCGTAGTGCAATGGTTAAAACTGGTAATAATCATACCATCCAAAGACCGTTAGTTAAGTTGTGTCCTCTTCCAATAGAGAACTGACCTTTTAACTATTTATTTATGTTAGTTATCTTTAATCTTAGTCACTTAAATCATATTTTATTTAGTTTTAGTTATCGCTAATCGGAAAATACCAGATCGTATTTTGGTGGGCGGGATGTTCCGTTACCGTAATCGAAGTTTCATAAATCAATGTGGCAACACAAAACAGCCAAAATTAACGGCTGTTATGTGCGCGGTACTTTTAAAAGTTCGGAGCTTTTGCATTGCGGGTAGCTGATACGCTCCCGTTCGCCACTGTATCGAGCACACACGAACTTGCAATTGCGTCTTGATCGTGTTAACACCTACACCCTAAGCCATCGTCGCGTGTGATCAGTTACTCATAGCTATTCTTTGATCGTCTGCTCGTGAAGTTCTAATCGTGGTGAAAGTTCATCGAGTGCAGCAGCAGTCCCAGGTACGTGCGTGCATTGTATTGTTGTTGCCTATATCAATTTGTGAACCTTCAGAAATCGTTAAACGGAGATCTCATGATCTACCCTATGTAGTAGAAGGCCACTAACCATTTTGGTCAGTGCGAATACTACACTCATAATACATCAATAATACCTAACTAAAAGAGGGTTTTTAATATTGAAAAACATTCACAATAATCTGTAACTTGATATTATCATTTTCCTGCACGCACTCCCGAGCGACAGTAACACTCAGTCCGGAGCACGTAGGTTACATAACGGGGTTTTCCCCATTGGAGGGGAGTAGGGCCTAATGAGGCCAACCGCAGGCGGTACGTACGGATGCCTATACGCTCCCGCGCATCCGTCGATTTGCGTAGTGAAGGGATCCGACAGTTTTTAGTGGGTATACCAGCCGTTAGAGGTGGGGACTCCCACATAACCCTGGCGTGGCCCTATTCATGACTAGGGTACGTATAAAACGTTTTCTGTCGAAAAAAAAAAGGTCAAACGGGTTACTATGTAAATGAGCTGTTTGACAATTTTAATTTAGTGTTTATTATTAAATAGTATTTTGATGTTGCCAAGAGTTAAATATTGAAAGTAATAGGTACCCAAAAACAACTAAATAAAAATTGGTGCCTATTTTAAAGTACCAAAATAATCAAAGGAAACATTCATTCACCCTCTACAGGTACTTACTTACTGACCTATAATTTCATAATACCTTACTACAACATGTAATTTTAATAACCGACAACCTCAAAGTTGTTTGTTATGAATTAATTGCACTGGTTTTTAACTTTTTTTAATGAGTTTTAACCTGGTTTTAACAGAGATATATTAAAAATTAGTAATCCTCATTACAAGCATAGTATGGTCAAATTACGTATCGACCGCTTGTGAGTGAAGCGCTCTTAAATAGGTACCTATTTACTACGGCTGACCGCCCGCCGGTCGCGAGCACTCATTATGGCTAAACATCAGCTAAATTGGCATCTTTAAAGATATGTGTGTATGGACCTCTAACTGAAAGAAAAAAAGCCGCTTGTAGATGTCGGTACGTGTCGGTCGGACACGCTCTTAGCCTACATGTTGCTATTTCGTATTATTTCGTTTGTGAAAGAGAGATAAATAGAAAATAGGTTATTGTGATGTTGTTGTAGTTGTTTGTTTACATTATAACGTTTTTGTGAAGTAAACTTTATTGCAATGCAATATAAGACAATTTTAGTTGTAAAATTATTTAAGGAAGAAATATTTATTTTCAAAATAGCTCTTATTACCTTACGCTAAGCACCATATTATTTTTTTAGATTGTTGTACGAAGGGTTGACTATGTTTTAAGTAATTGTAATATATTCTAGGTATTTTTTTTTCAAAAATAGTTTTTTTATTTTATTGAAATCAACTCAGAAGCCGATCCTAACCCACTTACATTCAGGATGTTGGTTATTTAAATTACATGTTGTATTATTGGTTCAAAATATTAGGTAGGTTCCTACTGAGATATTCAACAATTACGGAATGTTATTAGCTGAACTATTTTCGAGCGACAAAATAGTTTGTTAATTAAGAAAACTACATCTTTTTATAATAATGGTAATGTAACAAATTTTCTATAATCTACCATCACCATCCATGCCATGACCAACTAATATCCTACTATTCAGTTACCGTAGGTAATAATACTCGTATAATATTTCGTACATAGATCACAATACCCGTCTACATTAAAAAGGCTTTGCATTCATTAGCCTAGGCTTATTTATTAACAATTAAAAACATTAAAATGTATCTAAGCTTTTAGCTTTACAATTCATGTCACATTATGTTAGGTACTTCGTGTGTTTAACAATTCTATTAATGCATCATAACATGATAACTTGCAACATTATAAAACTAATTGTCTAGAAGTTTTTTTGCTAATATAGACGCATTTTAAAACAAAGGTGCAGGAGACTCGAGTTTCTAAATGATTAATAACGTCAACTCAGAACCTATTTCTTAAAATATTTTTTGTAATAACTTGTACGACAATTTTGTTCAATAAGCAGGACAAGGAAACTAGATAGAGGGTGGAATGCTTACTAATTCGTGTAATTTGGCCTGCGATTGTAATTTTGATATACCTCGCCATTCTATCAATCCTCAAGCGACAGCCAGCTGCTGGTGAGGCCTTTCCACGTAAATTTTACGCGTTAAAGAAATCTGGTTTTTGATCTGCTCAAGCATATTAACATCGATAGTACCTATACCTAACTACATATTTTAGTGAACACACTTGTGTAGCATAATTAATAAAAATATTATATTATTTTCGTTTTTCGCCTAAATATGTTCGAGTTTCCTGCACGTTAGTCCCCTAGACACTGTTGTTAATGATATAAGTAGGTACGGCGACACCACACCACACCGTAAACCAAACATAAATTAGGTATGCATTAACGGAAACACTCACTTGGTTGGACCATGGAATACGTCAGAGAGTACAGGGAAATTATAATACCTATATGTGTTCGCAGCCTATAGGTAGTACCTAGGTATATTTCTAATTCATCTAGCAAGTCAGCTGCTAGATATCTACCTACATTAGAAAGACTATACGTAACGTAGATGTTAGGAAACTCAAACTTTCCTTTCCTGTGTCAATATATTCATAGGTATAACTCTAGAAAATACATAATCTATGGCTATAACTACGACCATTTCTGGCAGTTCTCGTTCCTTTAACCAACTATGGATGCAAATTTTTATACGTGACCTGACAGACACATTTCATTATCTTCTTGTGGTCCAAACAAGTGGCCAAAGGCTTTGACAAAATGAACGCGTATTTAGCGCGCGATAGAGCGCTAAGCTGACGCCCCACTATAACGGTGAGATGTGTTGTATTACGATGGTAATATTCAATGGTCAAACAGAGCACAAGCGCTTCAGTATGCTACGCTCTGTTTTCGCGGCGTTAGGACGCTTTGATGCAGTGCTAAGTACGCGTTCTGTTTGACAAAGCCTTTAAGCTGAAAACAAAATATCGGACGCCTCCGAACTCGCGACCGATGTGCACAATAGATTACTAGCACACGTCCAGACGCTCGAGGACGGCTCAAGGTTACGTCCGTCCGCGACTACGTTTGATAGTAGCATCACACTAGACGTTCTTACAGTTGTCCGACGAGCACCTCTCGACAGGACAATCGTGAGGGGGACGAGAGGACCGGGGTAGCGGTAGCTCCCGAGCTGAATACATTCGCTCGGGAGAAGCTAGTTCACTGTATGTCTATTGCACACTGTCAAACAAAAGTGGCATTTTCATTAACTTCAAAGCCGTCGAACCACTACGTTTTTATGCTGTGGTATTAGCTATTTTGTGGTAGTATCTTATTTTTGTCCAGTGTACGTTCACACATCACACATCAGCAGCTCATATAATGTCCCCACCGAGGGGCTCGAGCCTACCCCACATTGGGGGCGATTAGGCCTTAGTCAACCACGCTGGCCAAGTGCGGGTTGGTCGACTTCACACACAACCTACGAATTTCTTCATAGGTGTGTGCAGGTTTCCTCACGATGTTTTCCTTCACCGTAAAGGCGTCGATTAAACGTACATATGAATTCAAAATTTGAAAACACATTGGTAAGTGGCGGGGATCGAACCAGTGCCTCCCGGGTGGGAGGCGACGCTCGGCCGTGCGCTGCGATAACGCGGCGGGCTGTTTCATGCCATTTCCATAGAGCGCTGCGTCTCCCGTCACACGTGACGCGGGCATCTCTATGCAGATGACATAAATCAGCAGTCCGCGCCGTGCACCCGCTTAAGAGCCATTTCACGTTTTTGCACGAATTTCGGAGATTTTGGAGTCCTATATCACAATCTTAAGGAATACCCAGATATTATTTAATAATTGATAAAAATAGGCCAATCTATGTTGTTGACGTTTAATGAAACAAAATTACTAAAACTTATTTGATTAATTTGTAATGTTCGATCTCCCACAACCGTTTTGCTGAAAAACATTCGCAGACTCAATTTCAAAGTCCTTATTCTATTAATAATGTTAAAATGATAAACGTAAAAAAATATAGGAATCATCGGACATATGTTCCAGTCGGTACTTAATGAAATAGATTCTTGAATTTCATTACCATTTATGAGTAAAAAAATAAATCATTTGGCAAATTTCTAACATTAACATAATAATTTCATCGCCAATTTTGGTTAAAATACATCGTAATAACTAAAATAAAATTATCCCAAAATAAACAATATTCCTTCGACTTTTGATTTCTAAAGTTATTTGGTCAATATCAACAATAAATTTGTCAATATATTTATATGAAATGTGTAATAAATTAGTATAAATCACGATGCACAAGCGTGCTCCGATTAGTCTGACGCGAGTGTCCGTCCAGGTAGGACCTGTGCTATTTTTTCCCGCGTCCCGATATGCGTTCGCGCGTATCGAGTAGTCATAATCATACTGCGACAAATAGTTTTGATCTATTTTGAGTTTTGTTTTTGGATTTAAGTTTTGTTACTTATTAAATATGTTGGTATGAATTATACTAGTAGTTTGTATAATAATAACATTCTTTTTATTTATTTATTTTTAGCTATGGGTCGCAAGGATAGTTATTACCGTTGCGTTAAAAAAAGGAAACGTGATAATTCTGCAGCCTTAAAAAAAGCAAATAATTTATTTTTCAACTTGGCCGAAATAACGATATACTTGAGCAATATTATGATGTCCTGAAGCTGATTTGATGACGAAGCTGGTTATAAACATACACATAAACATATCATCACGCTTTTATCCCCGAAGGCATAGGCAGAGGTGTTAACATCCACATTTCGCCAGATATGATTAGGTCCCCATGTATAGGTGGCGAGCCTGTTGCCATGCACCGGGCACAATGTAAGGCAAGCAATATTCACAATCCTTACTTCCTTATAATATTATAAATGCGAAAGTAACTCTGTCTGTCTGTCTGTTAAGCTTTCACGTCTTAACCACTAAACCGTTTTTGATGAAATTTAGTCCAAATATAGATTTGATCTCGGGAAAGGACATAGGCTACTTTTTATCTCGAAAAAAAGGTTGAATGTATTGAAATAGGGGATGAAAGTATGTAGAAATAGCTAAGTGGTTTTCTTGTTACAATCGAAATCAAAAATATTGAACGAAGAAAAAGCGAAGCTATATGACACTGGGATTTTATATTATTATTTTATTTTACTGGTATTTGTTATGTTTGCACTAAAACTAATATATGAACGTAACTCAAAAATATATATAATCCCGAAATCCTTGGCAATTTGTCTATTAAATTAAATCGTAAAACCACTAAAATATCACGGGATCGCAATGATATGCGTGGATGTATTATGGATAACGAAATTTAGTGAAAATTCCCTTGATAGAAAACGCGACAACAAACTGATTTGAATATTAAATCACTGATATTTGTTATGTTTGCACTAAAACTAATAAATGAACGTAACTCAAAAGTATATATAATCCCGAAATCCTTGGTAATTTGTCTATTAAATTAAATCGTAAAACCACTAAAATATCACGGGATCGCAATGATATGCGTGGATGTATTATGGATAACGAAATTTAGTGAAAATTCCCTTGATACAAAACGCGACAACAAACTGATTTGAATATTAAATCACTGATATTTGCTTTATTTGTTGCACATATAAAACACAAATACATAACTATCCCGAAATCCACGATAATTCGTCATTAAAATGAACTCTTAAAATCACTAAAATATCACAGGATTGCATGGATATACGTGGATGTATTGTGAAGTAGTTTGACGTGATAACGTCTTATAAATCAACGAAAGCCGACTGCACAAAAAGACATGATTCTTTGTCACGTTCCGCCTGAGGAGAGTATGCAATCGAGAACGCGGAATAGGCGATAGAGAAGCACGATGGGTATTTACGTTAACACATAAATTTATCGTCCGTAAACAGACTTTAAAGACAACCATTTTTTTCAAAAATATTCACCATATCAAAGCCTTTCGTAATATCTGTTTAAGATTAAATCTTTAGAAATCAAAAATATCTACAGATCAAGTAGATATCCGTGGATATAGGTACGTGTATTCAATACTAAAGGGTAACGGCTTTTTTTTAAGCAAGTGGTTATTTTAAAAATACATATCATCTCACTTTTTTTGTAATATATCTTTAAGAATAGAGCGATAAGTCATTGAAATATCTTGGGATCACCCCGATATCCATGGATGTAATATGGAATCAAAAAATTCACATTAGTTACCATAGCCATTTAACCAATAAAAAAAAATTACGGAGGATGATATTTATTTATTCTTAATTTTATTCAGAGTTCCCTACCCATAGGGAACTTTTAATAAAATAGGGTGCCAACGGGACCCGATTAATATGCCTCCGCTATGTGCCTGTCTCTCTGTCATATGGCTATATCTCTTACCATAATAGGTAGGCACTTGAAATATTCACAGAATACCTTTATGCTTTTGTGGCCGCTATAACAACACCACCTTCACCCATCTCTCATTGATCAATAACTATTGTGCTGTAATACGTTCTTTAGTATGAGTATCATGAAACACGGACAGTAGATAGGTATCTATAAAAAATATCTTTATAACACAATAAATATGTACTAACCAATACAAAAAAAACATTAAGGATCAAGATTATTTCGCAGACGCGCAGTCTACTCACGCTGCCAAGTACGCGCACACAAGCGTACAGCGCGTAAAAAACCTAAAGTCGAGCGCTTACGATCGGTGAAATGGCTCTTAACGCATGAGCGTTGAGCGGGTCACTACGCCACAGACGCTTCTTCGACGTGTACGTTAATTTTTCAGATAATATGCATCTGGAGTATGTATACAAGTACCTATAGGTAAGTCGGGGCTGTCAGTCGCGTCCGTTAATTTGTTTCCAGCTAAACGGAGCACGACAATGTGCAGCAGACATATACGACCATTCTCAGTGTACCGTAAACACAGCGGCGTAACTATGCCATATGGGGCCCGTGGCAAATAGTTCTGAAAATTTTCTTTGTAGATATTTAAGAAGATCAGTGACACGACCAGGGCCCCATTCCTCACGGGGCACGTGGCCTTTTGCCAGCTACGCCACTGCCGGTAGATATACCCCAACAAAAAAGGTAATGTACCTATAATAACTAATAAGCAATAACATACATGAGAAGGTTACTTATTACTAAGAATTTAGAATTGACTGCAACTTTGTTAAAGGGGAATAATGAAGCAGTCCCACTTAATTAAATAGGTAGTACGTAGATTCTTATATAGTTATAATTAAATTGGTACCTACGCAATGACTAATGTCTTTCAAAATTAGAATTATCACACATTTACATGAACTTATTGTTTACAAATGAGATTTCAATATTCATCAGAATGACTATTCATATATTACATCAAGAAACGTTGGCAATAAAAAACGAATTTACTGAAAAAGCAAATATAGTAACCGTTAAACTTCGTTTTTTGGCATTTGCGCGCCAACAGTATCTTTACATACGATTATTTAGTACCCGACAAATCACAAACTCGACACCTTCTCGTATTGAAATTCTGATTACAGGAAAGATAATACTATAATTTGACCATAATACCTATTAGGTAGGTAGGTACATTGGCAAGTAATTAGATTCTGCCATTACCAAAGCTAAATTACGTAATATTAGTTTAAATATAATTATGCACTTTATATTCAATTCATAAAATATTATTGTTACCTTACCGACTAGTTTAATCACTCAAACTAAATGGACGCGATGAAATATTGTTCTTTACTACTATAGGCATCTTTATAATAGAAATTCTAGCTACCCTGAGAGGGATTACAGCCATTAACAAAAACAGACAAGCTATACTAATCATCGTATTTCTTTGGTGCTAAATCTATTGGTAATTTTTCATGTAAAAAGTCTTTCATGTGTGGTTTGACCTTTGTTGGTGGAAACTTCGTAAGGCAAAACTCTGCTACCAAGCAATACAGCTTGCAGAGGATGGGACACAGCAGTGCCTGGTGTATCACAGCCGCTATACGGAACCACGGGCCATCGAATGGATCTAGTATGGCAGGGCAAAGCATATGGTTCAAGTTCACCTGGGCAGGCTGAAAAAAAAAGAATATTCTGTTAAACGCATATTTGTATAAATAATGCATCAGCTGCGGCAGAATAATTTACCGATTAGACTTTGGCCATACCAAGACCTTGAACCCATTCCAATATGCAGTGGTGTGGAATCCGGTGTCCGTTTTAAAAACTAAGGAACACTCGTCCTGCATGGACCAGGATGATATTACAATAACTTACAATCTTGAGCTCCGCTTGGCACATAATTATTGTATTGTTATTTAACTATGTCTACCTACTAATGGGTATTGAGGCAGACGTAGCGGTATTATGGCTCTAAACTTCTAAGTGTTTCATTCACAGGATTCAGGGAAGTCGGTACCAGCAGTGCGACAAAGTCCTTTTTAACCGAAATTAATCAAAAACGGAGGAGGTTCTCAATTCGCCTGTATTTATTTATGTTACCTCATAACTCTTTACTGGGTGTACCGATTTTGAAGATTCTTTCAACGTTTGGATGCTGGAGCTTGTCATGTGGTCCCATTTAAATTTGATCAACATCTGACAAGTAGTTTTTGAGTTATCCCTAATAATGCCTATTTAATTGATGTTGATGATATCCTGATAGTTCTATTAGTTGTTTATCTAAAAGATATCGATATAGTTTCCTGAAAATTTCTATTTTTAAAATACTAAAAAGTAAAAATTAATTATTTTTATAGAAAAAAAACCGTCTGCAAAACTAAAAACAGAGCAATAAAAAATTTGTGTACTTATAAAAATCTAAATGCTTTTTACACTTAATATTGCAAGTGTCTATAGGTGGCGGTGACCACTTAACATCAGGTGGGCCGCAAGCTTGTTTGCCATCTCGTAACATAAAAAAAAGTCACTCGACCTTGGGCCTAGTTCACGACGTCGATAATTAGTATATCGACAGATGCTGTATCGAAAACGTTCCATCGATGGGTCACTACATCGACGGTTCACCATATCGATGGTACGTTAGTGCGTATAACTACATATAGAAATAGAAATCTGGAAATAAGCGCCGCCAATCTCAACGTTTATCGACGCTGTTCAGCTGACATAACCGCTACACAAAGCAAGCTGGAATGAGCTGGGTCTAGCTGTCAGGCCGGTTACATTATAATACCTACTATCTATTCTTCTTTTAAAATAATGGCGTTCGCCACACAAAGATTACACATTTCTCTAATGTCAAGTGAAAATGTAGGTACATAGAATAACAGACTTGTACAGTAGTAGATTGAGTGAAAAATGGAGTCTCTCAACACGTGTTTTTACAACAAGAACTCGGGAGAAACTCTATATAGTTTTTGCTTACTAGGCATAAGATTTTGACAGATATCCTTTAGAAAACATGTCAAAATTTTGTGTGTAGTAGGTAGGTAGATACGTTATTGAAAATGCATCGAACCTAAATCAGCGTCCCCACTAGAGCCGCGCGGCTTTTTGTGGCAGCGAGGCCCGGCCTCGCGAGGCTTATTTGTTATATTGTTTTAGGCCTCGCTCACGTACAGACTCACGGGGCTTGGCCGCGCGGCTTGGTCTCATGGAGCCGCGCGGCACTAGTGGGGACGATGCTTAACCCAACTGAAAAAAACCTATCAATGTAGTGACTGTCGAGGTCGTGAACGACAACTCTCGACCTTATTAAGATGATGCTCCATAAAATCCAGACAAGAGTCAGTGTAATTAGGCGAGAGAATCAGTGATTTACTGAAGAAATTTTAGGTTGGAGAGACGAAAAGTTGTAAAAAAGCGACTGATTTCACTTATACGTAGGTAGGTATGGACTTCAATTCAAATTATCAATTCAAGATGCTGTCGTGGTGGAGTGGTCAGTGATGCTGCCTACACATCTAGCGGTCCGGGTTCAAGTTCTGGTAGGAGCAAGTGTTTGTGTGATGAACACGAAACTTTGTTCGCGAGTCATGGTTGTGTATGAATTTATTTAAGTTTATTTATAAATATAATACTATTATGTATATTAATATTTGTCCTTTATCTTGTATCCATAACACAAGTTCTTAATGATACTTAAGAACTTGTGTTATGGATAATTTGGGCTAGATAATTGATAATTTTTAATAAGATAATTGGTATGAGCTTGGAAATATAATATTATTATTATTAATTGTTAGATTTCATTTAGTTACTTTAACTTATAACAATACATATAATGAAAAATAGGTATGGGTCGTTATTTTTCGCCGATTGGACAAATAAGAACAACATTCTTGAAAACATTACTCCTACTTTAAAATATAGGAATGTTATAAATCCTCAGAATTGCTACCCCTACCCCTTCCCCCATGGAGCACTGGCAACCGTACTCACCACTTCGGGTGTGATATCTAACAGTTCTGGCGCTCCAAATTTAAGCGGCTAGTTTGCTTTGCCCCACCTCAACTAAAGGCCTATTACGAAATAGACAATCTATTTCATGCTGGCAATAACTTACGAATATATTTCCATAATGATAATGGGTAGTTACTTATTATAGTCCTTCATGTTTTATGAATATTTAAGCAATGAATACACAGAAATTACTTAATATTTGTTATAGGTACCAATATTATTAAGGTCAATTGTTGTAATAATTTGTACTTACTATTGCTATGATTTGCAATACAATAAAGTGGTAGAGGAGATTCAGGCAATAGCTGAAAATGGACCAATTGAAATCCCAAAACGGCTCTATATTATAAACACCTGTGAAAAAAATTATAAATACCTTTACAATTTAACTGTAATGATAAATAATAAATGTGTAAATTCTATTATTAAGGTACATACCACCAATCCTCAAAAGATAATAAGGTATCACACACATCATCCCATGTTGAATCCAATATAATGCAGCTTCTACAAATATCTGTAAATTATAAAAATAAATTAATGAAAACAAGAAGAAAAACCAATAACTTAATATTATAAAAGGTTATTAATTTGTATAGAACATTTTGATAAATATTATGCTTTAATTAAAGCATACATTGTTAATAATTGTTCAGTCTGCATGTGAAATTTTTTTGTAATAAGTACATGGGCAAGAATTACCAAATGTTTAAATGGTGTTCGCAATATCAATCACAGCAAAAATAAAAATATTCTAATCTTAAATTTATTATTATTTTTAATCTAAAATTTATTATTATTTTTATTTCTTTAGGATATATGTTTTAATAAATATACAACATAAATATTGATTAAAAATTATGATTGTATACAGGGTGTAAAAGACATGAACAGTCAAACGAAAACCATGTATTCTGCTCACCATCAGAACAGTTTTTTTCCTTTAGACTATACCTGGGAAATTGATAGTTGCGATTTTATTGAAGGTCAAAGTCATAATTTTTTTTTTCATTTTTTTATGAAAACGTATTCTATACGTTATTTCTTAATTATTGTCCAAAGAAACATTATCATTTTTTTTAGTATTTCATAACAAAAGATGGCTTCAAAACGTTAGCGTTCAATGTAGCTCACTCGATGGGCACGGACACTAACGAACGGGGCCGCCGTCAAGCAAAAATATCGCGGTTTTGCGAGTTGCGTGCGAGTTGAGCCCTTTACATTGCGCGGTACAATTTGAAATTTTTTTTAACACCAAAAAATAAAAATCATTTCCCAGCAATAATTTTTTTGAAATATGTCTTATTTTGATGTATAGAATACATGGTTCTCGTTTGACTGTTCATGTCTTTTACACCCAGTATATGATTAAATTTAAATTAATATAAATATATTACCGTTCTTGAAGCTGTCTCAGGAAACAAAAATGCTAGTAGAGGTCCATTTAACAAATTTAAATGAATTCGAAATAATGCAGTAACAGTTTTGCTAGGTGGTGCAGCCAACAAGTATATCTGAAATTGATATTTATTTGATGATAATAAACAAGATGAGAGACTGAATAAATTCTATATGGTATGCGAAAAGCTTCCAAACATTTAAATTACTGGGTAATTACTAGCTTCGAAAAACATCAATTATTGTGTTCAGAAGACTTTCACCTACCTATGGTCTATTTGAGTAAAACTTGCCTGTATTAAGGTTGTAACATGACATGGATTTAACAAATATATGACAGTGCGAGATGCAAATTTGAAACCAATTTCCATTCCCCATAGCAGAGCCAATAGTATAACAAGTAACCGCTTTCCTCCCCTGTCACTCTTTATGTAATTTTGTTCTTGCGGTATATACAGCTTCGGATAAGTTTTTACCTGGTAAATAACAAAACTCAGTTAATAACATCAAAGTAAGTAATTTGTTGACAGATTTTGGGACTTTTTAAAAAGTGCTTGAATAAAAACGGTATGAGAATTTTGCAAATTATTTTACAGTATCTTTGTACCTATACCATAAAAGTTGCATTATAGATTTTAGCTTCTAAATTAAATTAAATATGAATAGGTTTATTTTGAATATGTATTGAATACTTTTTATTTTTATAAATGGTATATTCCATATTTTCTAATATAATTATTAATCTTAACTTAAAACAAATTATTCTTAATGTTTAATTTTGTCATATTTTATAAATTAAGTTATAGAATTGACAACATGTGTTCATTATTAATTTATTAAAAAGCAATAGTATACCTATTACAACAAATTTCATGATTAACTGGGAAGGTTTCCATGCTTAATTAAATTAAGGTACTTACAGTAATGTAAGTGTCGGTAGCTTATTATTTGAAAGATAATAACATATTTAGCATAATTAAATTAATACTTACGATAATCACAATGCACATAACAGTTACAAAAATTGTTTCAATGAGTTGCCTTTGATTAGACAAATAATATGCACATTCTGGACCAACATTTCTGGGAACCGCCTTGTTAGCACCAGTATAAGCCCACTCAAACATTCTCAAAAAGATTTTACCGAACTTTATCTATCATTGCTTCAAAATGATTGAACAATCGATTTACCACTAGATTAAATAATTAAATGAACAGTTCCCGCTGACAATTCCGAATTTCCGACGGACGGGACGTTTTTATTACATATTTTTTCTAATTTCTATAGCAAAGGCGACTGTATCATGCAGCATTTGAGCTTGCAGTCTTTTTTTTTAACCGAGTGAATAAGGTGTCGTATAAAACACCAATGGATAAGTACACAGGCTACTTAGAGATACGATAAGTAATACTCTTACTTCTTCTTTAAATGAATGGCGATCGCGACACATAAAGATAAAGATTACGCATTGCGCCAATATCAAGTGAAAATTTTATTTAAGTATTTTTTTTTTCTGTCGATGGAAAATCCATTGACGGACCATACCGCACGCTGACTAGGTGTACGGCGTGTGTGGGACTCACCCAGCTCGGAACAACGCCGGTCCTACACACTAAAAACCACCGGTACCCTCCTTAGCCCTTATGGAGGCGTTTTGAGATCGATTTAACCAAAACGTCCCCGGGCTGGCCCGGCCCAACAGTGAGCCGGGCGACGCGCCACTGGGGGATTGCGCTAGGGCACTAGGCAATCCCCAGACGGGGGGACCTTTGTATTGCACCAGGGCACACGGAGGCCAACCCGTGTACAGGCCACACCTTAGGGTTGGACAAGAGCGGCGATCATAGCCGCCTGCCTTCTCCGACCCGTCCGTCTACGCTGGATGGGAGCGGCTAGAGGTTTGTTCTCCCGCTCCCTCTCCGCGGCCTCCTTCTGCGCCATCATAGATTCGCAGAAGGAGGCGACAGCCTTCCATCCTAACCATGCTTGGCAATGAGATGTCTCCTCCGCCGAGCGCTGCTCTCAAAGTGCGGCGCTCGTTTCGCCAGGCCGCCCGGCCTGGCGAAACGAGTGCACGACACGGAGAGCGTGTGCTCGGCCGTGTCGTCGGGGGAGTCGCAGTGGTGGCACCGGGTCGACTCCTCCCGGCGGGCGACACGGTGCAGGTAGTGGCCGAAACAACCATGTCCGGTCAGTACCTGCACCAGGCGGAAGGTAAGGCTGCCCCGCTGGCGCCCTACCCACTCCTCCAACACCGGACAGATCGCCTCGATCGTCCGGTGGCCAGCGGCTGGGTTGGCCAGTGCCTCACCCCATCGGCACAGAGCCTCCCCAAGTAGCACATTAAGGCTGTACAGCGGCTGCCTTATGGTATACGTAGATACTAAAAGCTAGAAAAATGCACTGAAAAAGATCGACTTGCCTCAGGCGGGACTCGAACCCGCACCTTCCACAATCCGGGTGGACGCGTTGACCAATTTCGCCACCGAGGCACTGCTTTTCGCTGTCGAAATTTGTCAGTGCTTGGTGCTTATGTTTTTATGGTAAACATCGTTTCATCAAATCTTTGAAATTTGCACTTCCAAGACCCGAACGAAATATTTTTGCAAATATTTGACGCCCAGCTAAGATGAAACTACCTTACATTATGGAATAATTTTATTTTTGCGTTTACAAACGCGTAAATATAATACTAGAAAAATGCACTGAAAAAGATCGACTTGCCTCAGGCGGGACTCGAACCCGCACCTTCCACAATGGTCAACGCGTCCACCCGGATTGTGGAAGGTGCGGGTTCGAGTCCCGCCTGAGGCAAGTCGATCTTTTTCAGTGCATTTTTCTAGTATTATATTTACGCGTTTGTAAACGCAAAAATAAAATTATTCCATACTAAAAGCTGTTTATGATGGTGTTATAAAGGTGTTTACAGCGCATTCTCAGCCTTTATAACTCTTAAATGGGCACAAATTATACAGCCTGTAGTTCACATTTCGTTATAACGGCATTATAGTAGCATTATATTGGAGTTATTATGGTTCACTAAGCTGTGTTTCAGATGTTTAATAGGACACATGTTACCTCTTAAGCAGCGAAGGCACTAAAAATACGCTCTCCGCGGTCATCTTAAGCATCTTTAAGTTTTCGATAACGCCGTTTTTAATTTTTGGTGTACTATTTTGACATTCGTCTTTAAATAATATATTCTGCGGTGTCTGTGAACTGTTAATGGTGTCAAAGTATAGTGGAATTATACTACCTATATATATTTTGGTTGTTTATCACGTTAATATCGTGAAATCAATTGGGGACGCGAGTTTTCTGTGAATCTATATATCAATTTCTAGCAATTTTTTTAAGCGCCTCGTATATATTACATTTTTGATTAAAAATATGTAACAAAAATGTCCGTAAAACATATATTTTTTTTCTGTTTAATTTTTAATGGCATAAATTATAGTTAGCATAAATAAAGCGCATTGATTATAAACAAATCATAGAAAAAAATATATTTAATGGTGATAAGTAATAATAAAATGGCGCTCCATAAATGCTGCGTAACAGAACTTAGGTGAACCGATATGCCACTTTTGGAATTAAATCATTGTAAATTTACACCAAACTGATACTTTAGGCTTTACGATAGTTCACTAAGGAACTGTTAAAACAAACATTTTTAGGGTGTAACACGACACCTGCATACAGCAATTATCATATTTTTATACCATTAAAATTCTCTTAAGCAGCCAATGCAATATAAAAATGCTAAATGCTGCAAAAAAGCATTTTTGACAGCATTTTCTACTCAAATACCGTAACAAGAGTATCCATTATTACTTATATAATGCTATTATAACGATTAAAGTGTAATTCACAGGTTAAAGATCACGGTTGAACCTTAATAAGTGGTTATTAAAGCTAAATGTTCCAATTTACACCAAAAGTGATATGTTAAACTGCTACTTGTGCTACTTGGGTCCCTCTGTGCCTGGGTGCGGACCCGTTCCATCTCCTCGAGGACGGGCCGCTCACCCCGCATCCTCAATCGTCAATTGTACCTACGGTAGATTGAGTTTAAAATTGACGCCGTCGTGGTGGAGTGATCAGTACAGCTAGCTACACATCAAGAGGTCCGGGTTCGAATCCTGGTAGCGGCAAATGTTTGTGTGACGAACACGAATGTTTGTTTGCGAGTCATGGTTGTTTATATATTTATTTAAGTTTACTTATAAATTTTTTTAAAATTATTATTTATATTAAAAAAAAATGTCCGTTATCTAGTATCCGTAACACAAGTTCTTAATGATACTTACTTCGGGCTAGATAATTAGTGTGAGCGTGGAGATATATTAAAAAAAAATGTAGTCTCTCAACACGTGTTTTTGCAACAAGAACTCGGGAGAAACTACGATAAGTAATAATTAACTCGGTGATTCTCACTTTCATTTGTCAAAAATAAGTTAGCGTAGGCCTTTAGGCCTACAGAAAGCCTACGAGCATGGTAGTGGAGATACCCATGTCAATTTTATATAAATAAGGGTGAATTTCAACAGGTCCAAAAAAAATCTCATTTCCGTGGACTTTTTTATCTTAAAGTTTTTTTAAAAATTAAATAGCGGGTTTTAAAGTTTTTGATAATGTATGTATTCTTTCTTAATATCAAGCAGATAACATAAAAAACAAACGAGATATACAAGATTAAAAATTTCGTGCCACGGCGATGAAACATGCGTGCTCGGCAATGAAACAAGCGTCCACGGCAATGAAACAAGCGTCCACGGCAATGAAAGAACTGTGCCACGGGAATGAACGCATCCACGGAAATAAAAATCTATATTCAACATAAAATCCCTACTTAATATTATAAATGCGAAAGTAACTCTGTCTGTCTGTCTGTTAAGCTTTTGCATCTAAACCACTGAACCGATTTTGATGAAATTTGTTACACATATAGACGAGAGCTCGGGGAAGGACATGGGCTACTTTTTTTTGCAAAAAAAGGCTTGAAGGGGTTGAAACAGGGATGAAAGTTTGTATGGCAGTTCGTCATTTTTGAAGATAGAACCATAAAACTTGAATTTAGGCACTTCTTATGAAAAAAATTAATATTTGATCAAAAATTTATGAAATTATGACCTGTTTGGGGGTTAAATGGGGGATGAGAGTTTGTATGGAATTCGTCATTGTTAAAGACGAAACCGACGAATTGCATGTAGGCACTTGATAAGAAATAAATAAATATTTGTTCTAGCGTTTTTGATATATTTACCAATGTGGGGATGAAATAGAAATCCAAACAAAGTCACACATTTACGTCTAACACACCACACACTAAACATTGTCAATATAGGTCTCGGTTTCGTGGTTATTGTGGGTCCGGATTACGAATAAAGCATCTATTTCGAGATCTAAGATGGCGGTTGCGACTTTTTAATATAAGATCAATATGGGTATCATTTTTATGGTTTTGGGGGGTCTCGATTCCCAATACAACACCCATTTGAGATCGAAGATTGCGGACGCGACTTTTAAACGTAATGTCAATATTGATATCGTTTTCGTAGTTATTGTGGGTCCGGATTACGAATAAAACATCTATTTCGAGATCTAAGATGGCGGACGCGACTTTTTGACAAAATGTCAATATGGGTATTATTTTCGTGGTTTTCGGGGGATCCGATTCCGAATACGAAAACTATTGCCAGATCCAAGATGGCGGTTGTCACTTTTTAATATAAAATCGATATGGGTAGCATTTTCCTGGTTTTCGGGGTCCCGATTCCCAATACAACATCCATTCTGAGAACCAGGATGGCGGACGCGACTTTTTAATTTATTATCAATATGTGTATAATTTTTGAGATTTTCGGCGGTCTTGATTTCGAATACAACTTTTATTTTGAGATCCAAGATGGCGGATACGCCTTTTGGATATAAAAGCAATATGGGTAACATTTTCTTAGTTTTTGGGGGTCGCGATTCCGAATACAAGATCAATTTTTAGATCCAAGATGGCGGACTGTACTTTTTAACTTAATATCAATATGGGTATCATTTTCGTGGTTTACAGAGGTCGGATTATTCATTTTCAGATCCAAAATAGCGGACGCATTTTTTAAACTTGATATGAATATTGGTATCATATTTGTAGGGGTCCTGATTCCGAACACAACATCCATTTTGAGATCCAAGATGGTGGACACGACTTATTAACTTCATCGCTTTTGACGCCATACTCCCCAACCGATTCTGATGAAATTTGGTACAAAAAAATTGGTTGTCTGTAAAGTCGGTTTACTGACGATAGTTGAACGTGACAACGTCTTAAGAAAATACTGATGGAATGGTAGCATTTTTCAAAAGAAAAAATTAATTTCATTTGTTTAATAGATTTCGCATTATAGTATGAATAAACTTGTAATAAAATCTCTTTGGCTATACTATTTGTATCTGGCTGGTTTTAGTATCATTGAAAGTTTAAATTTTAAAGAACATAATTCCAAATTCAAATTAGAGAATTAGATTCAGAGCGAGGTAACGCCGCATGACGTCATGTTTTTTCGTGCGTGCAGCCGGCTCTATCGAATTATAAGACGTTGTCACGTCAATAGACTAAACCTCGAAATCGAATAAAAGCTACTTTTTTTGTAAAAATGGGAATGAAGGGGTTGAAATAAGAGATAAAAAAAAATTATGAGATTCCTCATTACCAAAGATAAGACCATAAAATTTTAAATAGCACGCAAAAAGTATACAGTTATTTGATTTAGCGTTTTTGAAATATTGACCCATGTGGGGATGGAATAGGGAAGGTCTCATGTGGGGAAGGTCTCATGAAAGTTAGCAAAGGATGGAAAAACAAAAAAGTTAGTTTGTAAAAATGTATTAAAATAATCTATATACAGTAATGCACCGCAGTTTCTATGTGTATCTTTTGCAAAATAAGTACCCAAAAAAATAAAAATGCTATACCCAAAGTAACTATTCCACGCGGACGAAGTCGCGGGCAAAAGCTAGTTTTATATATGTACTTACCTGAGTATTATCACCATCATTTTTAAAGTAACTCCTTCTATCTGTCTGTTATGCTTTCACGCTTAAATCACCGAACCTATTTTGATAAAATTTGGAATATACATTGATTAGACTTTAAGAAATATAGGTTATCCCTTACACCGACCCACGAAAGCGCAGCAGAAAAGCCAGCATTCGGTATTTAGTTTCATTATCAAAAAATTCTTTAATGCCATTATAACTTTTTGTAATTAAAAACTGTTTTGGTGATTCTCAAACCTGATTAATTTTTCAATATTCTGATTTTTTTTTGTATTGTATTATATGTATTACAGGTAAAGATGTATTTTTTGCCTTATCATGGCAATAAAAACATAAGTCACGGAAATGAAACACCTGGCCACGGAAATGAAACACCTGGCCACGGAAATGAAACACCTGGCCACGGCAATGAAACTAAATTATGTTACAAGGCATGGCAATGAAATTTTTTTCATTTCCGTGTCTTTTTTTTCATTGCCATAGCAAATTTTGGCCACGGAAACCACAGCAATGAAAGCATGGCGATGAAAATCAAGGCAAAAATATAAAATAACAAAAAAAGTACTAGTTATTCGAGGTAAAAAACACTTCACAAATAAACATATGAGAAATGGCATTCTATTGAAAACTCAATCATGAGGACAAACTTATTCATATAGAAGTTATACCTATCCACGGCGATGAAAGAAAAAATGACCATCACATAAAAAATGGAATACTTTTATTTATACCGCAAAAACGCATGCACTAGTGTACGTCCTTCCACGTCGAGTACTTAGGCGACACTAATATGCAACGCTTAGCACACAAAGAGGGGGCCGCAGGTTGTCAGATAAAACAATATTCTGATACATGTTTAGGACATGGCGATGAAAGTTTGTTCTGGGACAAATGCATTTAGGATAACCATTCGTTGTATTGTTTAATAATTTGAATAAATGTATTCCGTAACAATACTTTAACTATTCACGCATCAAATGAAACTAAGTTTCAATATAAATAATCAATAGAATTTTAGCAATGAGGTATAATATACATCAAGGTGACGTGTGGACAAACACGGCAATGAAAGATTTCGAGGTATAATAATTTTTTTTGAAGTACCTATTATTCCTATTATTATAATATTTAGTGCCCCACATAGATCACTATTTCATGTACCTAGAAAAAAAATAAGAACGTTATAGCTTTGTTTTTTAATACTGATTTCATCGATGCCGCGCAATTTTTGGTCCCGGGAAATTCACCCATAAGTCGCATCCGCAATCTTGGATTTCAAAATAGGTGTTGTATTCGTAGTCAGAACCCCCAAAAACCGCCAAAATGATACCCATATTGATATTAAATCAAAAAGTCGCGGCCGCCATCTTGGTTCTCAAAATGGACGTTGTATTGAGAATCGGGACCCCCGAAAACCATGAAAATGATACCCATATCGATTTTATACTAAAAAGTAGCAACCGCCATCTTGGATCTCGAAATAGATATCGTATTCGGAATCGTGACCCCCGAAAACCACGAAAATGATACCCATATAGACATTTTGTCAAAAAGTCGCGTCCGCCATCTTAGATCTCGAAATAGATGTCGCAATCGGGTCCCCCAAAAACCACGAAAATGATACCTATATTGACTTTTTCTCAAAAATTATTGCGTCCGCCATCTTGGATCTCAAAATGGATGTTATATTGGGAATCGGAACCCCCGAAAACCATGAAAATGATACCTATATCGATTTTTTACTAAAAAGTACCAACCGCCATCTTGTATCTCGAAATAGATATCGTATTCGGAATCGGGACCCCCGAAAACCACGAAAATGATACCCATATAAATAAATTATTAAAAAGTTGTGTTCGCCATCTTGGATCTCAAAATGGATGTTGAATTCGGAATAAGGACCCCCGAAAACCACGAAAATGATACCCATGTTGATATTTTATTAAAAAGTTGTGTCCGCGATCTTGGATCTCAAAATAGATGTTGTATTCGGAATCTCGACCCCCGAAAACTTCGAAAATGATACCCATATTGATAAATTATTAAAAAGTTGTCTCCGCCATCTTGGATCTCAAAATGGATGTTGTGACTGACATTCTATTTAAAACTATCCATCAAAAAGTTTGGCGTGGCTTTTCCGTTTCATCGAATTTACAAATTACGATAAGTAAGTACTAAAGAAGTTTCACTTCAAAATCAAAAGTAATATAGATGTTTTATTTAAATTACCTGGTTTTGGGGTGACGAGATTTTAGTGGCAACACCAATTTTTAGTAGTGTGCGTGTATCTGTTTCTAAGCGTTAGCACACATAACAAATTTTCTGCTTCAGTTATGAAGTGCCATATTGTATATGGAACTATCCTTCTAGTATGTTCTTATTCCAAGCAATAACAATAACTAGGTATCCCTTGAAAAACACATCAACGAGATGATTCTTTGATTTCATTCAACTAATGAAATGACCGGCCCTCACTGAATCGTCAACAACTCTCAGTGTTGAAATCAAATCGACTCGAGATGACCATTTTGGGCCATCAGAGATTCCAGACAACGATTCTCAGGCAAAATTTTTCAAAAAGCAAAAATTTTTTTTTTTGATACGAACTTTATCACTCAAAAAAGTACCCCGAAATTGGGGAAAATCTGCTTACTCAAGTGTGGCCGCACTATCCGACTACAGAATGAAAGCAAACTTACCCAGGTAAAAAAATATTTACCCCTAAAAAATTCAATCAAATGAAAAGTAAAAATTTCGTAATTTACAAAATGGCCGCCATCACCGCCTCCGTCTTGTTTTCAGGAACCGGAGCATCAATGGCGGATAGCTAATGGAATGGGAAATGCAACGCAGCTTTCACTATCCCCGTAGCTCCCACCAGAGAGCGCCACGAGACCAAACACTGGAAAACCTGAAAACATGCACAACTTCCAGTGTTGCCACATTGCGGCCTTAAAAATGGTCAAATGTCATTTGATAGGAGCAGATAAATAGGAAATAGCACTTGGATGAATCGAAATGTCATTAATTCTATTTTCGAAGTTTTCGGGAAAAATCTCGGAAATTACCCCTAAAATGGGTAAAAATTTTAAACTCGGCTATACATCCCATGAGCTCCCACAACCGATCCTACATATCGACTGCATCGAAAACCATCTACCACCTTAAATTTCCCGAAAAAGAAATGGAATTTTTCAAAAAATCACAAAAGGCCGCCAGCGGCGCCGCCATCTTGAATCTCGAAACGTCCATATTTTTCCCATATTCTAGACTGTATAGCGGATAGAATGGCGTTTTTAGCTCTCCTCTCGCACCCACCCAGTCGCCTCAACTAACTTTGGCGCAACACCATGTCGAAAAAAATGTTTTTCCCCTGTCGGGCGGTGTTGCCAGCGGACTGAAATAAAATTACCCTCCGGCATTTGCGTACCAGCCTGCACCCCAAACTGCATACTCGGTTTGAGCGAAAAGTAAAAATTTTTTTACGGCACATTTTGCCCAATCTGACAAAAATTAGGGAAAATGTCAAAAAAGTTTTTACACCTGGCAACACCTCTCGCGGAGATCTCTCCCCGGTCTCATACTACGGTTCCGCTCCGACGTGGACATCTCCCCGAAAAGTGACTCTGAAAAAGGTGCATTTTTTTGCAGTAACAAAATGGCCGCTGGCCTCGGCGCCATCTTGGATTTTGCAATTTCGCTCCTCACCCGAGACATAGGACCGTATTTGGAGAGTGACGACAAAGGAAAATCGCCAGCGGCGCGTCTCACCTCGGTGTGGTGTCGTTCCGAATTGCCCCCTGCGAGGCCGACTTCGAGTCGAGATGTATAATGTACCGACGAGCGAAAAGGAAAAAATTCAGGACTCGAAATGAAAAAGTTGGTCCTTCGAGCGGAGCCGCCATCTTGGATTTCACTCGCGCTAAAGTGAAAAAGCTGCGTTGAAAAAAATCTAGTTAAAGTCGGCCATACACTCGAACGCGATCCAGAGTCTCCGAATATGCGAAAAAATGACCCAATCAGTGAGTGAGTGAGTCAGTGGTATTGTAGCTTTATATAGTATAGAAATAAAAAAAAACCGCCTTCAAAACTAAAAACGAAGAAATAAAAATTCTGTGTATAAAAATCGAAATGTTTTTTGAGGTCGGTCCCAAATACAAGTGACAACGTTTAAACCAAATATTGAGGTTGGCACCGACCTCAAAAAAACATTTAGATTTTTATACACAGAATTTTTATTTCTTCGTTTTTAGTTTTGAAGGCGGTTTTTTTTTATTTAAAAATAATTTTATTTTTTGCTTTTTAGTGTTTTAAGTATGTAAATTTTCAGGAAACGATCTCGAGATCTTTTAGACACAAGATAAGATTACGATATCATCGATGTCAATTAAATAGGCATTATTAGAGATAATTTTAAAACTACTCATCAGATGTCGATTAAATTTCAATGGGACCAAATGACAAGCACCTGCTTCCAAAGGTCGAAAGAATCTTCAAAATCGGTACACCCAGTAAAGAGTTATGAGGTAACAAACATTAAAAAAAAAACATACAGTCGAATTGATAACCTCCTCCTTTTTGAAGTCGGTTGAAAAAGGAAGGCCCAGGCGATGGTGGATGACAAATTCATCGAAATAGAACAAGTAGGCCTATTCGCTAACTTTTTTTGACAGTTGAAAGTGATCATCACTGAGTGAATTACATATCCATTACTGTTTTACACGTCACGCTATTACGGCTCTTGTCGTGTAAAAACAGCAATGGATATGTTATTCACTCGGTGATCATCACTTTCAACTGTCAAAAAAAGTTAGCGAATAGGCCTAAAGGTTTGTGAATCTTATTTCATACCACTCTCCACGTCGCACTGAAACCGAATGAGAATGTGATATACTTCTCTTTTCTCGCCCGAGAAACCCTTTGAAGCGGGCCTAAAAAACCGACACCGACCGGAGAACAGGCGAGCGCGAAAACGAGAACGCGACAAACTAATCACATTCACGCTTCTCGGGTGTTCTCGGCGGAGTCTGGAGCACGCATCACGTGACCATCTATTACATCATGCGTACGTGCAGCATCATATTAGTTGTGGCGAGAATGAAAGAGAAAACGGACTCATTCAAAGGTTACTTGGGGTCAAAAAAGTTGTCTTCACTTTTTTATTGGTAGTTGGGTTAGTTGGTATTTACTTTTACAGTGAATTTAGAGATTGGCTGACGAAATATGAGACTGGGAAAAGGGCGTCAAACTTGCGTCAAATATATTCTTTCTAATCTGTGGTCAAATTCAAAAAAACATCGTATGGCATCTCTGATTATAGTTGGAAATATAGTTTTGATAAGTACTTGTAATTTACTAGTTTTAAATTTAATATTTCACTGACTAGATTCCAAAAAAACAACAGTAGCTAAGCGAAAGAAGAAGAAAAAACAAATATCAAAATGCATTTTTTTTTCAATCTATATTATATTCAAAATCTGAATCTAAAAATTCTCCCTCAAATGATGATTCTGGGGCCCGATCGCGGTAAATAATTTCAAGTCGAACGCAGATGAAACACAGACGCTGTCAAAGTTACGTTTCTCTTAAGCCCTGTCCGCACAGCAATAAAATATTCGCGCGAAAATAATATCGCGTTCAATTTGAACGCGATATTATTTATCGCTGTGCGGACAGGGCTTAACAGAAACGTAACTTTGACATCGTAACCCTGTCCGCACAGCAATGACGTAGGAATTCTATGGACCCGGCCTATTGTCTGTAGCTATAGTTATTTTTATATATATTTTGCGGCCAGGCAGCCATATTGTGTGACATAACTGTCAGTTACTGTTTGGTACTTCATGTGTCAACGATTTGTAAACATTATCAAAATTAATATTTAACTTTCTTTTTCTGGAGATTTCTTCATTGAAATTACGCGAAGTTGTGAATGATCACACCGTCATAATGCCTAAGTGTAGTGTAATAGGGTGTGGGTCAAGGAAAGACGAAAATCAAGAAAGATTAACGTTGCACCGGTAAGTCTTAAAATTTACAAGTAAATAGTAAATAGTTTTAGCATTTATGGGTACTCTGAATGTTTTAAATTTTTTATTCATCCATGTGATTCCATTCATGTGGATTTCAATTAAAGATTAGGCTTTATTTTGAATATTTTCAAGCTAAGAAAATGTTGAATTTGACAACTAGTGTTGTTCTCAAATTATCGAAAGTAATTGACGATAATACATAATCATGACACTATTATATTGGAGAGGCCTTAGGGGCAGATGGAGTACATATGCCATACCCAACCCAAATTATTTAAGATTCCAATTTTCATCTCCAATATATCTTATAGGTTTTTGTTTTTTTTTTAGGTTACCAAGAAGTGAATATAGGAAGAAAATGTGGTTGGAAGCAGTAGGAGTGGAAAAAGCTCTTTCCAAAGCTGAGTTTATTGCCGGTTCTTCTCAGAACAAGGCCTCTTGGTAGACTCATAAGCCGATGGCATCAAACTTCACTTTGGCATCAAAATTGTACCTAAATGAATAAAGAAATTTGAGTTTGAGTTTGTTTAGTCAAATTAATAATGGTACTGCATGTAAATAATAAACATATTGATTTACGTTCTAGTATTTCGTTTTATTATTTTAGCAAAATATCTTTGGTGTGTTTAACTTTAACCTATGTTTTAGATATTCGCTCCCCCCAGCCAAGCTTACAACTAGCCACCAGCTTAACGTACCTTCCGAAGCACAGAGGAAGTTTCACCCGATATCTTGTACCAATAAGGGAGATATTATAGAAAGCGCACCGGGCGGCGGGCGGGCGCCGTGAATACAATTTGAACTATCTAAGGGTGTAATGATAGCTTTATAATTACTGATGTTTATAGCTTGCCAAGAAATCGTGTTTGGTATTAAAGGCGAGACCAAAAAATGCACCAATGTGTGAGAAATGCGCACGTGTCCTTGAAAAATAGTACTGCAGTCTGAAAGTTGCTGTTTTTTCTACGTGACTGACAGGCCGACCTAGGCCGCCTGCGTATACGTGAAATGGTCTCGTCTGTCTATCTCATTCTAATATACGTGTTAGTATACTCTTTCTCTTTTACTTTGCCCATCTACAGTTTCCTATATCTATGCATTCATTTCATATTGATAAGCTAACTTTATGACACAATAAAGTATTTCACAAAATAATTTATTTCACAAAATAATTTTATCGATATAGCAAGATACTACCGAACAGCACTATAACAGCTGTCAGTCCGCCATTTTATGCGCTCAACCGGCACGGTTTTTTTGGTGTTAGGGCACGTCCATTGAATTCCTACGTCATTGCCGCACAGCAATAAAATATTCGCGCGAAAATAATATCGCGTTCAATTTGAACGCGATATTATTTATCGCTGTGCGGACAGGGCTTAACAGAAACGTAACTTTGACAGCGTTTGTGTTTCATCTGCGTTCGACTTGAAATTATTTACCGTGATCGGGGCCCTGAACTACTATCGTTATCTCTGACTCCTATTACGAACCCTTCCATATCTGCAGTATTTCCATCTCGTTTTTTATATTGGTATTCGACACGAATAACATTATCTGTATTTTTTTTCAGTCTTCTGGTGTTACGCTGTAAAATGAGTCTTCTATTAATCTTGCCATCTGTCATCAAATGAGTCTTCTATTAATCTAGCCTCTGTAGGTAAAACAATATACAGGCAACTTAGCGGTTTGCCAAACTCCCGCGTTTAAATCACAGTGGGAATCTCAGCACTTCAAGACCATGATGCTTTAGAAGTTCATCAACTTGGTATACTGGCGCTTGTTTATGCTCCTTTACCAAAACTCATAGTTCTTTTCTTGAATCAATCTTCATATGGAACACCATTTGACCACCATGCTTGGATATCAAATTTTCCAGTATTAGTTGTCGGAGCTATATTGACCTGAATACAGTGATAACTGGCATTATCCATCACGACTACACTGGGCTCACTTAATTTTACAGATACACTTATTGAAATTGTGGGAATTCATATCGTGATGATAGTTTGCATTTTTTGAGTTTGTACTGAATACAAGAAGGGCATTTTTTCCCGAAAAGATGTTTGTAACAGTACCACTTGTGGATGGACCTTGCCCTGACTTCTTGGATTTATAGTTCTGATGAGCATAACTTTCATTTAAATAGACAATTTCTTTGCCTTCTCTATGTTTAGTAGCAATTGTTCGCAAAAAACGGTGTCTCCATGCCGCTATATCATATCTTTCAATGAGTATTGAGCGTTCGTCCTTGTTTTTCTTAAATTCAAACCCATTTGATAAAAGGATGCGACGCAATGTTTTACGATAGCCAGTAAAATTAATACACTCCATTAGTTCACTTAAAAGGGACCTTAATATTGCGATTTATTTTTTCACTATATAAAACTGATTAATTTTCAAAAGTAAGTATCCAAAGTATCAAAATCACTATTTCATACTAACCAATGCACTGAGATATTTCACGTAAACACTGTTGTTTTTGTTTGTAAATTACATCTCTCTCTGCTTGTTTTACTTTAAATTTATAAATCATTGTAAAAAGAACCTTTGGCAAGTCACTTTTCAGTATATCAAACATAAATCGCATAAATATTTTTCACTTTGACACAATTCAACAAAACAACTCAGTAAAATAAAAATATAAGCTTCTTGCCACTCAGGCTATAAAACGCTATAAGGCAAGGAGCTTATATTTTACCAAGATTTTACCTATAGAATGGAGTCATTAGACAAATGAAAAAAGTGAGGGCAAAAATTTTGACAACCCTTGACATTTCTAGAGAGGCTCTGTCTCTTTCTAGTAGGGTGCCTATAGCACAAATTAATCACGGACAATCTTGGACTTCGTTAAGTTAATAAAATTAATTAGTAGGTACTCAAAGTTTAAAATAATTTTGAGTTTCTATAAAGAGACAAAGTGCTGCCAGATACACCAGTCTCATATTTCGTTGTTTCGTTAGCCATACTCTATGTACTTGTAACCTTTTAAATAAATATTCTGTGAATATTTCAAGAGTCTACCTGTTGCCGTTATCAATAACGAGCAAAAACAAGCAAAAAAAATCACGTTTGTTGTATAGGAACCCCCTAAAAGAATTGTTTTATTCTGTTTATTAGTATTTATTATTAAAGCGGCAACAGAAATACAATATCTGTAAAAATTTCAACCGTATAACTATCACGATTTATGAGATACAGCCTGGTGACAGACCTTACTTTTACAAATGAGAGGTTTAATTTACGATTAAGAGCTTTTACTATAGGCATTTTATTAGGCATTTTGGGCATTTGCATTCAAAAGCTTAAAATTCGAATGTGGACCCTCAATGGGAACGCAAACTGTCTAGACGGCCTCTTCGGACGACTGAAAGAGCTTCTATAGGCTGTGGTAGTAATAGGGTCCCGTTTTACCTTTTGGAACCCTTTTTTGTGACGATGGGAAATCCATTTACGGACCATACCGTAGGTACGCTGTCTGGGCGTACGGCGTGTGCGGGACTAACCCGCGCGGAACAGCGCCGGTCCTACTCCGCTAAAAACTAGAGATGAAACTGATAGTTCTTGGGCCGGATACCGGATACCCGGTGAGCTGCGAGGCCGGATGGCCTAACATCCGGCGGCCAGATATTCGGTCCATTGTCTCGTTGCATGTTGTGACGAGTTTGACAGGTGCAGCGAACGCAATCAGATCAATTAGGACGATTTCGCTAAGTTTTTCGTTTAGATATTTAGTATTTAATGTAGATATTTATCATTAGAGTGAATATCTCAAACGAAAATTTTAGTCTTTTTTGTAACTTTTTCCTTTTTCCACTTTAATTAAAAGCCGTCATAATTATAGGCCATTTTATTGATATTTACCTCACAAAGATTAATGTACTGCATTATAGGAAATTTTAGTAGTTTTTGAATATCCAGGATCTGGCCGGATATTGGGTTTCTATCCGGTATCCGGCTGGAAACCACCGGTACCCTCCTAAGCCCTTATGGGGGCGTTTTGGGATCGGCGCACATGGTGTACGCCATTACACCAAAACGTTGGGTACGGAACCCTAAGAAAGGTACATAACTCTGAAACTACAGGAGCTATTTTCATAACATTTTATTCATCTTGTAGATAATTCCATTATATAAATATTCATATAAGAAAAGGTAGCATCTTGAGGAAAATAATAGCTTTTTCGTTTTCTGTGTTTTTTGACGATGCAAGCGCGGGATGCTCCACTCGCTATGAGGAAGGTCGCACACACATATCGCCGCGATAATAATGCGATATAATAATTTTATATTTTCTTAGGTCTGATTTAAACAATTTAAAATAATTATATACATATCTACTGACTACCGACTTATGATGAGATCGATGAAGAAATGCAAAATAAAAAATGCTACGTTGTTTATTATTTATTATTATTAAGATTGGGCTTATCTTAATTCAACTTAGGTTTTAGATACATCTGATCGATTGTATGTATGACGCTTCACAAATTATTAACTTCATAATAAAACTTATTTACCTACTAAACGACGATCAAATGTAGCCAAATTCTAATTTGCTTTATCTACAAGGCAGTGTTTTTTTTAATATTCCTATTTTCTACTTACAGTATAAAATATTTGGAAAGGTTCCTCAGTTTATTAGGTACAAAATATTTAACAGCAGCGGTGCGTAAAATCAAACGAAAAAGATGCCTAGTTTGAAAATCGTGTGAGTAACATTTAAAATTGTTGCCAAAGTTTATATCTTACTATTCATTATAATATTATCACAAATGATTTTCTTACTTGTCTGTAATAATTGTGACTAGTGTTCATTAAAGTAAGTAAAATTCAGAATAATATTTTTAATATCATAATCATCAATAGAGGTACTTACACATAATATATTCGAGGAATCTTTTCATATGTTTTAAATGTAAGGCATGGTTTTAAATAAACTTATCAAATAAGTAATTCTAACGTTGAATTGCTTTGGCGTGATTTTATTAAATTAAATAAGTAAGTAACACAAATTGAATTAACTGTATTCTGTCTGATACATACAACATAAATCAAGTAATGGAAGGTCAATACTAATGATTTTTTTTTAATTTATATAAGTAGGTAAGTATTAAATTGACTTTCAGTATTTGGTTGTAAGTAATGTCAACAACCAATTAATTATTTAGCTATTACTTATATTCTGTACACAATAGGTTAAAATAGTTGTTTCCTATTTTGAATAGTAACCTGGAATATTAATTTTTAATGCATACTGCACATCTGGATACGAGTTCTAGTAACCTTCCAGATTTAAGAGTGGATCGTCTAGGACTAGAAAATTGTTCACTATCTTCAATAACCGTCAACCAAAAACTAAGTTTATTGGCAAAGTGATGGCATGTTCCACCTTCACCGTTGCACTCAATGAATGGGGTAGCACGGAAGTCTTCTAAACAGGACCCTGGACTAGCCAGCGCCTGGCCACCCCCTTGACCGCCAGCTCCAGTGTGCTAAAAGAAACAATCGATTTATTAACTTTATACATAGATTTTATAACTAGACGCTAACTTTTTTTCTTTATTCCTAAGTTGGTATGAAATTTAAGTATTTAAAAACATTTTCTTCACAGTCAAGTAGGTACTATCGCGGACCCATGAGATAAAAATCGCTTGCGCGCTCGTACGTAGCAAAACGTAGTAAAATACTATACTTACTACCTAAATTACGCGTCAAAGGCTCTCGTTTCGAATCGCCTAAGCCCGGACGTCAACGCCACGTCCTACCGTACCTACCTACTTAATATGAGTGGTATGAGGGTATGCCCTTAGATTAAAGCAAAATGCTCTAAATCTAAATCTAAGGGTATGCCTAAGAACTATTTTTAATTGTTTACAACAAAGTGCGGGCGCTTCTGGTATATTTTTTTAATATCAACTAATGTACCGGATCTTTAAATACTTTAGAGTTATTATTTGAACGCTAAGAATGAAGACAATAAACTAGTTAAGAACATTAAGCCAAAATCTTAGAATAAGAACATACTAAAATTACAGTTCCATACAATATGCCGCTTAAAAAGTGAAGCAGAGTTATGTGTGCTTACATACAGATACACGCACACTACTACAAATTGGTGTCGCCACTAAAATTTAGTCACCCCAGAACCAGGGTAATTTAAATAAAACATTTTGAAGTGAAAGTTCTTTAGAATCGTGATTTGTAAATTCGATTATTAAATATTATAATAAAAAGTAGTGTCCGCCATCTTGGATCGCAAAATGGATGTTGTATTCGAAATCAGGACTCCAAAAACCATGGCAATGATACCCACATAAATTTTATATCAAAAGTCGGATCACCCGTAAAGTCGTATCATCATCATTCGTAATCGGGAGACCCGAACACATAGGAGGTAATCTATGCCCGAACACCACATAAATAACACCCATATCTTCGCCCACGGCTTCGCTCACGTCAATGTTGATTATCGCTCCAAAAAGTATCCTATGGCCTTTCCAGGTTCTCAAATATCTATATACCTACCAAATTTCGTCAAAATCGGTTCAATGGTTTAGGCGTGAAAAGTAACAGACAAACAGACATAGCTACTTTCTCATTTACAATATTATAGTACAGATTAAAAATTCATTTCCTATTTCGTCCCTACATGGGTGTATTTTCACTTTGTATTTAATTAAAACCAAATCCCTACTAATAGGTACATATTAGAAATGCGTAAATAACTCTGTCTGTCTGTTAAGCTTTCACTTCTAAACCACTGAACCGATTTTGATGAAATTTGTTACAAATATAGACTAGAGCTCGTCATAGACTACTTTTTATTGCGAAAAAATGGGTTGAAGGGGTTGAAATAGGGGATGAAAGTTTGTATGGAAGTTCGTCATTTTTGAAGATACAACTATGAATGAAACTTTGAATTTAGACACTTGATAAGAAATAAATAAATCTTTATTCTAGCGTTTTTGAAATATTTACCCATGTGGGGATGAAATAGGAGATGAAAGTACGTAAGGAAGTCCAAGCAAAGTCACGCTTTCGTGCTTAACACTTGAACTGATTATGATGAAATTTGGCTCAAAAATAGACTAGTCCTTGAAATAGGATATAAGCTACCTTTTGTATAAAGGGGTAGAAATAAGGGATGATAGTTTGTATGCGATTCCCCAATATTGAAGATAAAACAATGAAACTTTGTATTTAGACCCTTGATAAGAAGTTAATAAATATCTGTTTAAGAGTTTTTGAATTTTGACCCATGTGGGGCTGGGAAAAAGTCACGCTTTCATGCCTAACACCCGAACCCATTTTGATGAAATTTGTTACAAAAATAGACTGGACCTTGCGATAGAATATACCTACTTAAGTTATTTTTTTTTTGTAAATAGGGCAAGAAGGGGTTGGAATAAGGTATAAAATTTTATATAGGATTCCTCAGTAATGCAGATAAAACTGATAATGTTTCTTTGGACAATAATTAAGAAATAATGTTTAGAGTATGTTTTCATAAAAATATGAAAAAAAAAATTATGACTTTGACCTTCAATAAAATCGTAACTATCAATTTCCCAGGTATAGTCTAAAGGAGGAAAATTGTTATGATAGTGCGCAGAATACATGGTTTTCGTTTGACTGTTCCCCGTTATATGGTAATAAATTTTTTTTTATCGGTAATGAAAGGACTCAGAATAATGGAGAAGAAAAAAACTCATTTTTTGTAGTATCTTGAAAATCCTAGCTCATTTACACAGGTCTTTTATTAATAAAGGTTTAAATTTTTCAATTAGGTAGTTTATTGGCTCTATTTTTGAGCTATCGAATATAAATTCTCTTTTGTATTTCTAGGGCCAGTAAAGGAGTTCATATTAGAAAATTAACACACACGCGAGCACTTTGTTGACAATTTTTTTTAAATAAGTATAGTTTAATAAGTGTTTTTTTTTTAAGAGGGATAATTTATCGATAACATTAATCTTGTACTTTATATTATTAAAAACTACTTACTCGCTCGATTTGTATTAAATCTGTCAATTGAATGGAACCCCTTTTTGATATGCGAATCGCTTTTAAGAATTGTTTATATGCTACACAAAAATATTCTAATACTATTACTTATACTCACCATAACAAAGCTGTATCCAATCCAAAGTTCACTCCAACCAGAAGGACATGAAGGTATATCTAATGTTTGACTATGTACGGCTATGACATTGGCGGGCACTTCACAAACTACACATCTGGAAATATATCTAGCAATATCATTGCCCTCTACAGGCATCATAGGTATTGGTTCTCCAGTTGATAACCAATAACTTCGATCGTTTCTGCTAGCATAATTACATACATCATTTAGGTCGCAGAATAGGAAAGGCATTGTACTAAATTTCCTTACACAAGAACCGGCGTAACCTAAATCTTGATTATGAGCTTTTTCATTTCCATCGACATATAGTAACGAATATCCGTCCCATAATTTTACATGACCTCTATCACATTCAGGTATGACAGACCTTTGACTATGTTTTACCAATAGATTGCCAGTTAAATGGTCTTGAGCTACACATGATGCACCCGGTGCTCCCGGCACACCCTGCCTTCCCATAAGACCTATCTCTCCCTTATCACCTTGTACACCTTGCATTCCTTGAGGACCAGTAAGTCCTGGTGGTCCTGGGTAACCTGGATTGCCACGATCACCCTTTGCTCCTATAACGCCGTTCAAGCCAGGTGTACCTGGTAATCCCTCCAAGCCCGGAAGTCCATCATTTCCAGGTGGTCCTCGTGGTCCAGGTTCTCCTTTGCGCCCATATATTAACTCTGCTGGTGCACCTTTCTCTCCTTTTTCTCCTTGCAGGCCTGTCAAACCTACTCTACCTTGAATTCCTTGATCACCTTTTTCACCTTGTAATCCCATTGGACCACGTTGTCCATCGAGACCGTCTCTACCACGATCACCTCTTTCACCTTTTTGACCTTGTAATCCAGGCAAACCTTGAGGTCCTTGATCTCCCTTTTCTCCTTGTAACCCAAAGCCAGTTGCACCTTTATCACCTTTATCTCCTTTCGGACCCGTGAAACCGACTGATCCAGGAGGGCCACTGACACCATCAACTCCTGGAGGTCCCTCTAAACCATCTCGTCCCTGGTCTCCCTTTTCTCCTCTTGGACCTGGACTACCCGGTATCCCAGGGCTTCCGGTTGGACCCGGAAGTCCTGGAAGGCCCTCTTCACCTTTCTGACCAGTTGCACCTAATAAACCTGGACGACCATGTTTTCCTGGTATTCCCGGTAAACCTTTTTCACCAACTAGTGTTCTTCCTGGGAATCCAGCGGGACCTGATGGACCTCTATCTCCTGTAATAATAAGATACATTATAGCATTATTGAGAATTGAAAAAAATATATTAGAGGAATATTTTTTAACTAACCTTTCTCTCCAGTGAAGCCAGTCATTCCCGTGTTGCCTTTTTGTCCAGTATATCCCTGATCACCCTTTTCACCACGAAGTCCTTGTAATCCTGGAGATCCTCTCTCACCTTTGTCGCCTTTATCACCAGTAAAACCTTGTCGACCCACTTCTCCTTTGTCACCTTTTACATTAATTGAAGGGCCGGGAGGACCAATATCACCTTTTGGTCCTGGATAACCCAATGGACCTGGTAATCCAGTTGGCCCTTGGGGACCCCTTTCACCCTTATATCCATCAAATCCATTTCTTCCAGGAGTTCCAGGAGTTCCTTTATTGCCTTTAAGGCCTGGAGCTCCAGTATAACCAGCTTCCCCTTTGGCGCCTGGTATTCCACTTAATCCCGGTTGACCAGCAATTCCTGGTGTTCCTGGGAGTCCTCTATCACCTTTTATACCCTGTGATCCATAAACACCCATATCACCCTTTTCACCTGGTGATCCAGGGTAACCGTCAGTACCGGGTCTACCGATGTCACCTTTTAGTCCCGGAGCCCCGGGCACTCCATAACCAGGTGCGCCTCTATCACCTTTGTCCCCCTTTTCTCCTCTCTGACCAGGTAACCCGTCCATTCCATTGCGGCCAGGAGTACCAGGTTCACCCTTTTCTCCCTTATCCGATGCTATACCAGGTTCACCTTTGAAACCAAAAGGACCAGGTGGACCCACATCTCCTTTGTCACCGGGTAAGCCCATTGCTCCAGACTGTCCCGGGACTCCAGTGTAACCTCGCTCACCCTTTAAACCAGCATATCCAACTGGACCTGGAGCTCCATCTGTTCCTGGCATTCCTGGTGCTCCCGCAAAACCAACATCACCTTTATCTCCTTTGTCACCTACAGTTCCGGGTATACCTGGGGTACCAATTCTCCCCGGTCTTCCATTTGGCCCTGGCAAACCTTTTGGTCCTTCCTGTCCCGGGATCCCACGATCACCCTTATGGCCTGGTAATCCTATAATTCCGGGTTTTCCTTGCAATCCAGGATATCCTGCTTGTCCCTTTTGTCCGTCTCTACCTGGTAAGCCAGGTACACCGGCTATGCCTGGAGGACCTACTGGACCAGGCTCTCCTTTTTGTCCTGGGGCGCCAACTAATCCTTGGCGACCACTAAAACCTCGTTCACCCTTCTCGCCTGTCAAGCCCATTGGCCCTGGCAAACCATCAATACCAGCCACTCCTGGAGTTCCTCTTGGACCTTGATCTCCTTTCTCACCAGATAAACCTTGTGGACCAGGTGGTCCTGGCATGGAAGGTCCAACTTCACCCTTATCACCCTTAGGTCCAGATACACCTGGGAATCCACGTGGGCCTACTGCGCCTGGGGTTCCTGGAAAGCCTTTATCGCCCATATCACCTTTTTCTCCTCGAGGTCCTGGTAGACCACGGGGTCCTACCGGACCTACACGTCCTGGTGAACCTAATTCTCCTTTCTCTCCATGTCTACCAGGCACTCCCTTGTCACCCTTTTCTCCTGAATCACCTACAAATAAAAGTATAAGTAATAAATTTGTAATATAATTTTAATATCTATAAATGTTTTTTTAACCGTTTAGAAATGAAACGGATATCTCATAACTATGAAATCATAATGATATAAAGCAGGTATGAAAATCTATGATATTTTTTTTATATAATATTTTATATAAACCTCTTAAACAATAAGTGTTCAGTGATCACAGAAATATTAATGTGAATTTATTTAATAGGCTGAAATAACGCTGCAACGTGTTTCGAAACGTCGGGCAATAATAACAAAATGTAAAATCTAATTACGCGGGAGTTGAAAGTTGTTTTATTTACAAGGCTGAAAAAAGTTTATAGTCAATTCAACAAGTCAGGCCTGTTGCACATTGTAAAAAATTTGTTGTATAATAATAATAATAATATAATAATATATTTCCACGCTCACACCAATTATCTAGCCCGAAGTAAGTATCCTTAAGAACTTGTGTTACGGATACTAGATAACGGACATTTTTTTTTAATATACATAATAATTTTAGATATTTTTATAAATAAACTTAAATAAATATATAAACAACCATGACTCGCAAACAAACATTCGTGTTCGTCACACAAACATTTGCCGCTACCAGGATTCGAACCCGGACCGCTTGATGTGAAGCCAGCTATACTGACCACTCCACCACGACGGATCTTGTCTTGTAAAAAATTTCTTACAAGATATTTGGTTAACCTCGTTAGTTACCCTATTAGTTATATAGGACCGCCCATATAACTAATAGGGTAACCAAATTACAACATCTACAAAATACCTACAATAAAATTTAAAGTACCTACCTAAGTACATTCGTAGTTATCGCTAGGGTAGATACCAACAAATTCTTTTCTGTCGCAAAAAAGGTTCATGCATGTATGAGACCGATAAATAACGGTTTGTACTTAGATATTTCTTATTTAATTAACGTTCATAAATAAATGTATATTTGGCGGACTTAACAAAAAACGTTGTTCTCTACCATTGGGCTAAGCAGAGACTGTTCAAGTGGTTCATACATAGGTAGGTAAGTACCTACAATATCATTCTGTATATACTTACATGTAAAATATGTATTATATGATATCGTATCGACATTAAGTATTTATACATAAGCAATAGCTCAAATATCAGTCACTATTAAACGCTGCCATCATACACTTAGTACGCGTGCTGGTATTGTCCGTGAATTTATCCGTGAAGGTTACACGCTGCGGACAAGACGTCGTGCGCGTGTTGCTTACAATGTATACGCTACATCAGACAATAAATTTTCTTGTCGGATGTGCATGTTTGATGATGTGCAAAGGCACTCAATAAAACAATTATTTCTAACTCCACTCATGAACGATAAATTCCGAGTTCAACCGAATCCCGCTCAATTCGTGGCTCCAACTAAGCAAACGCACTAAGCGACAATGTTCGGCCGAATATCTGGTTACATGATTGGCCGGATATCCGCCGATATCTGGTTAAACAACTATACATTTCATCTCTATTTTATATTTATAGCGTCATGCGTTACCTGAGGGTCCTGAGGCTCCAGGCTCTCCTCGCGCTCCTGGATCCCCTCTTGTAAGTTCTTGCAGGTTAGCTGGACATTGGCCTGGGTCACCTTTCAAACCTGTTTGCCCTGGATAACCTTTGTCACCTTTGTAACCTTTATCTCCAGGTGTACCCTTTTCTCCTTTTACACTCAGACCTTTTGCGCCCGGTGTGCCAGGGTATCCATCACTTCCTGGTATACCATCAACTCCAGGAGGACCCATATCTCCTTTGTCACCTTTGAAGCCAGGCATGCCAACTTGACCACGATCACCCTTTGGTCCATCACGTCCTTTGTCACCTTTATATCCCATGGGTCCCATTGGTCCAGGTAGTCCTTTTTCTCCAGGTGGACCTTTTATTAAATTATCTGGTATTGTAGCATCTTTACCAGCTTCACCAGTAGGACCTATGGGGCCATCATCACCACGGTCACCCTAAAATTATTATGCAATGAAATTAAATTAAATTTAACAAATTTACTATAATATTTAATAAATTAGCAAAATATTTAACACAAACATTTTTTTTTTCATCTATTTTTGATACAACTATGACTAAAAATACCCATTGTTTTTTTTATAGAATACTTAAATATATTGCTACAAACCGGTGCACCAGCCGAACCAGGAAAACCATTAACTCCATCAGCTCCTCTTATACCAGGGATACCAGCCGGACCCGTTGGGCCTCTTTCGCCTGGTGATCCAGGAATTCCATCAGAGCCACGATCCCCTTTAGGTCCGGGGCCCCCTGGCCAACAAGTATTGCATCGTCCACCTATATCTCCCTTAGGACCCGGGTTTCCAGGAATTCCATCAAAACCTGGATTGCCTTTGTCTCCTTTTTCACCTCGTTGGCCCATTTCTCCAGGGCTTCCAGGAATACCCAAAGTAGAATTACCAGGTACACCGCGTAATCCTGCATATCCTCTTTCACCTTTTTGCCCTTTTTCGCCTGGGATTCCGGGCAATCCACTGTCACCTTTGTCACCCTAGAAAAAAATAAACATAATAGTCCTATCGTAACTTTTATTGACGATAAAATTACTATAATTGTACCTACAGAAAAAAAAAGAATACAGAATAACAGTTATTTTTTAAATTCCATAACCGTTATTTTTTAAATTCTTTAAAAATTTATGTTATTCTGTATCCGCGAAGTAATCTAATGGTAGTATTATTATTATCTGTAGTAATGTGTTTAGTCTAGTCTTTAGTCGCGACTTGTGGATGTTTATAGAAAGCAGAGCTTAAGTACAGAGCTCTGAAAAAAAACGGATATCGAGCATAGAGGTTTCGAATCGCTTTATTTAAGGCACAGAAATCCCTCTGTCGTCAAGTGTTGAGTTAGAAGCAAAAATAATTAGAAGATTTCTTTTTACCACATTTTAAAAATATTTTTAAAGTATAAATAAGTAAAAATTTAGTTAGACTATACAAATAAACGGAATAAATACTTACTGGAATCGAATAACCATCATCACCCTTAACCCCTCTAGGGCCAGGTGGTCCAACAGGACCATCATATCCTCTAGGACCTATATCGCCTTGTGTTCCATACAGGCCTGGTTCACCTTTTTCGCCTTTGTGTCCTGATGGTCCTTCTATTCCCGGTGTACCCGGTTCACCTTGTCCACCAGGAGGACCCATCGGACCAGGTTGTCCTTGATCTCCAGGTTTACCATCAGTGCCTTTGGGACCGGCGGGCCCCGTATAACCTCTTTGACCTGGAGGTCCGGGTAGGCCACGTGATCCCGTTAAGCCGCCTGGCCGTCCTGGTATACCTTTCAACCCTCTTGATCCTGGCATTCCATCTCTACCTGGTTCTCCTTTACTGCCTGGACGTCCAGGTAATCCTGCTAAACCATCATAACCACGATCCCCCTTTTGTCCCATAGGTCCAGAAGCTCCGTACATTCCATCACGACCCTAAAATATTAAATGTTTATAGATATTTTTTTAAAGTCTAGATACTCTTACTACAATAAGAATATATTAATTTATACAGTAATGACTTACACGTTCACCTGGGTTTCCTCTGATACCCTTTTCACCTTTCATGCCCATTGATCCTGCTAAACCTGGTTCTCCCATTGGACCCATATCACCCTTTTCTCCCATACTCCCCGCTTCTCCCTTGAATCCCTTCTCTCCTACTTCTCCTTTACTTCCTCTAATGACACTATTACTGCCACCTTCCCCAGGTTGCACCGTCGTACAACCCGGACCTCGGTCTCCTTTGTCACCTCTATCTCCTTTGTCTCCCTTTATAGATTGACCAATAGGACCTTTGCTCCCTTTATCTCCTTTCGGTCCAGCGGGGCCCTAAAAATAACTTTCGTTAAATATTGTTATGATGAGCATAGTAATCATATTACTTTTTATTGATTACTTTCAATTCAATGGCCGAAAATGGAATGAGCCGCCTTCCTCACTGGCAGCGTTTTCGTTTCGGTACCGAGTCTATAGTAATTGCATGCATTCGATTAATAGTCTGTATCGGTACCAAAACGAGCCGATGGAGAAGGCGCATAAGTTTCCTTTGAGAAATTCCACGAAAGGACCGGGGGTCTACTCTGAATGTCAGTTTACGAAGTTTCGGCCGATATATCGTGGCATTTCCTACTCCGAAATACATTCGTTCCGAAGTTCGGACCGACCGAACTATCAATGACATTACTCGTTTCGGAGCTTACTCCAAACGCGCAAAACACGATCGAAGTTTTGAATTTGACAAACGATTTTTCGGGAGAACAGTGTCAAAATTCACGATAACAAAATAGGTGCCTTTTGTTCGTCGTAAGCGTTGTTGGAGTTAAAATTAATTACATTATAGCCGTTAATTTGTGATTAAACATTAGTAAAAGTGAAATAAATGGTGTGAAGATAAGTTAAGGTGTACTGTGTATGTGTACCGACCTATAATTCTATTGTTAGTTCGGCTCTTTTACGTCCTAAAAGGGTAGCCGTGGAATTGATGCCTTTCTTAAGGTATGAGTTATATGTTATTTAGTAAAAAACAGTTTTGCGACTAAAACTAGAACTTTGGTAATAAAGTAGGGACTTACATACATAAAATTATGATTTTCATATTCTCTAATGCGTAAATAAATAGTTATTTAAATTTATTTAGAAATAAATAACATACGTAGGTACCTAATTATTTTATTCATTAATAATAATTATTAAAAAAATACTAATACAAAATGTGTTACCGACTTGACACTATTTCCCTCTATATTGCACACATTTACATGAGGGCTTCTTGCACAGTATTATTTAATATGTCTGACTCTAAATGAATGACAAACTTTTAAACCCGTAAGTCATAATTATTCATTACGGAAAAACTTTTTTCAACACTTAAGTAGCTCACTCTCTATAAATAGGTATATTTAAAAAGTCCCTAAAAATATTTTAATTTACCATTGCTCTTCACTTTGCCTCTCCACAAATGTCGTAAATCAGTCAAGTAATCAATTGACACATGTATTTCTTAATAAAGACAAAGGCAAGCAGTAGACAGCCATATACCTACGACTTTTATTAATTTACGAGATTATGTTATTATTTTTATTACTTAAATGTAAATACTACTTCACATTTGAACTAAATAACATAGTTTTTTAAACTCTAAAACGCATAAATGATTAGAAAATTTAATATAAAAACATATCCATAATCAAGACCCAAATATCCGCTACGTTAACTCTATCGTTCTTTTCTTGTTCGTTCACGATAGTAGTCACGTGACTCCGATATAAACTCTTGAGCCCGATATTGTTTCGGAGTAAGGTCACGGCATAAACTTCAATCGGCTATCGGTCGGATCCGAAGATTTGAATGCGCGGTTTCGGAGTAGACCTCCTGGATGTGTATCAACAGTTAGTCTTCATTAAGTTGTCTAGATAGCAACTGTTTTAAAAGTGTTGATATAGGTAATGTGTTCACCACTTCACTTACATCTTATTTTTGAAAAATGATAAATAATCTTAGCTCTAGGTATAAATAATTTAGATTCGTATCACAAAATTGTACAATATAGTTTTATTAGAAAATTATAAATAACCAGCAAAATATGTTTTGTATTAATTAAGTAAATAGGTAATTTATTTATTGCTAGGTTAGGTGATTTTAGGTAATAACTAACCAAAGGACCAGGGCTTCCTGTAGAACCTTGCAATCCTGCTGGTCCAGGTGGCCCGACAGGACCTTGCCTGCCTTGCATTCCATCGGCGCCAGGCTCTCCTTTTTGTCCTTTTGGAAAACGACCTATGTAACCTGGATCACCTTTATCACCTTTGTCTCCCTTTGGTCCGCTAAATCCTCGAGGACCCTGTATTCCTTTCGCACCAATTGGTCCCGGATCACCCTAAAATTATTTTACATTTAAAATGTGTAGTTATTCGATGCAACTACAAAGAAGGTAATATTTAAACTTACGTCGGTGCCGTTGCATCCGTCCCTGCCAGGCATACCAGGTATTCCTGGTTCACCTTGCGGACCAGGTCGCCCCATCTGTCCAAAGAATCCTTGGGCTCCTGGTTTACCTCGTTCTCCTTTAGGTCCTCTTGGACCTTGAGGTCCTATACTTCCTTTCTCACCCTTTGGTCCCTGTCCGCCCTCTATACCTTCATGCCCTGGGAACCCTTTTGGACCTGGTGGCCCTACCATACCAGGGAAACCCTAAAATAAAGTTCCTTGTCAATAACAGAAAAAGCTTATGTTATGTCACTCGAAACATAAAAAATATCATTGCATAAAAAGAAGAGTTTTTACTTTCTCGTAATATAGAGGAAGTCTTGTAATCGTCAAAAAATTCGACCTCGTATTTTGACGGATTTACACGTGTTGGACCTCCGTGAGTCCAAAAATACAGTTTTTGGAATTATGTCTGCGTATGTGTGTCTGTGCGTTAGCACGATAGCTCGAGTATGCTTTAACTTATTGCAACCAAATTTTACATGCATGTATGACATCAAAATATAAGGTTCCTATCAAATTTTGTCGTCGTCGTCGAGTCGTCGATCACGAAAGTTAAGCAACTGAGTGCGCGGTCGGTACTCGGATGGGTGACCGAAATTTAATATGCTACATGCATGTTAATTTTTGACATTAAAATAAAAGGTTTCTATCGACTTTTGAGTTGTTTCCGGTATACGAGAAAGTCAAGGGGAGACTACTCCCGATTTTTTATGAATGTTACAGAACATATTCGTACATTGTACGGTTGTTGTAATAAGTATAACGACCGGTTGGATCAAGTTTTACTTTTTTCAATTTCGTAAAAAATTAACATATTTTTAAAAATGGAACAATCCATTATATGAATCAAGTTGACTTTTACGTTACTTTTTGCAAAATTGGAAAACGTGAAATTTGGTGCAACTGGCCGTAATACTTAGTAAGTATATAGTTTATGTAACTGTCACAATGCTATCACATAACGAGTGGCAGTTTAAAAAACGAGCCTTGGCGATTTTCTTAATAGTAGCGTGCAGTACCTACATACACTACATTATGTTACAGTCAAAACTCATAACCGGTCAAAACCACTTTTGACTGCAAAAATCAGTCAAAAGTGGTTTTGACTGATGCCATTAGTAAAAAAACCAGTTTTGACTGCAAAAAATAAAACTAATTTTATTTAACCTAATGTTTAACTAATAATGATTTAGTCGAAAGATCGTATTGAATATTCAGTTCAGTAATAGTTCAGTGAAAACGCCCTAAAGTCGCTTCTGGCACTGTGTTCTGCGCTATGTTCATGTCAACCTAACTCGCTTGTCGCTTCGCTCCTCGCTAACCTATTGTTCAATTGAACATTCGATGAAATAAAAATTATACCACCTGAATAATACATCAATCGAACATTATACTTTTTGATTAATAGCGCAAATGTTGTTATCGCAAATGAACATTCGATGAAATAAAAATTATGTTAATTGATATTATTCAAAGTGATTATTTTCTTAATTGTTGTTCGAAGGATTGATTTTCGACTAAACGTTGTTATACAAATCAAGGGTGAACCATTGCCAGCATCACATGGCATTGCCGGCATCACATGGCATCTCGTCTATTCCCAGTCAAAGTAGTTTTGACTGACATGACATTCTTAGTCAAAACCATTTTTAACCGATACAATTTGTTCACAAACACTATTACCCATATTTTATCAGTTAAAAGTGGTTTTGACCAGCGTCCTTAGTTCTGACTGCGAAAATCAGTTAAAAGTGTTTTTAACAAAGGGCATCGGTCAAAAACACTTTTGCTGGATTTTTGCAGTCAAAAGTGGTTTTGACCGGTTATGAATTTTGACTGTAACATCTACATTCATATCGACATAAATTCAAATAAAACAAAAAAGGCTCATATTACGTTAATTTTCCATTTAAGTAATTGGTTTTAAATCATTTTTTTTTTGTTTGTGTGTTCCTTGTTATTCTGTAAAATGATTGCAATGCTTTTTTGATTTTTCTGGCAACAAACTTAGCTCCTTGTTAACTCGGTGGCTTTTTGCAAATTATCTGGCAGAGTAAAATTTTCTATATGGGTTAGGTCCCTTTGCCTTCCCGTTTTGCCAAAGTTATTTTTTTTTTAATTCTGTAACAATGAGTCAAATAACCGTTGCGGTCACTATGTATGCAGGAAGCTGGCAGGAAGCTGGCAGGAAGGTTACAGGTTGTTTTTTTTACGTAATTCAAATTAAAGACATTAGGTAAACCATTAGGTACTTACTTATTATTATGTTATATTGTTTTTGGACTAATTTTTGTCGAAATTACCTATAGTAGGTATATATTTTTTTATTTGTAGATAATGATTCAGAATTCAATTGCAAGCAAAATAGGTATCTACCTACTTAAAAGATGTGCGTTATTACTTGTATTGTCTGTTTTGTATCAAAATAGGCATATTAGCTACGCCATCATCATCAATTCATAAGATTGCAGCTCATTAAAATAAAAATACAGCGGTCCCACTTACCCTGTTACCCTTTTCTGCGAAACATTTTGGTACACAGCAACCGGGCGCAGTACAGTTCCGATCATAAACAGCTGTACGTTGCCTTGTTACGGGATCATAGACGGCGAAGTTGGCACCAGAGCCAGGAGCCGGCCTAGGCGGCGGCACATCCGGCCGCTGGGACAGGCCATAGGTCTCATAAGTTCGTGGCTGATCCGTTGCTGATGGTGATTGCCAATCCACGGCTCCCCATCTACTTGGGTCTGTTCGTCTGTTTCCCTCTAGATATTCTCCATATTCTCCATCGTTTTGCTGTAAGATAACAAAAAACAGGTAAGTACAATCACAGTTTAATTTAAATTCTAATTAGGTATAACCAAAATTATTAATAAAAAATTAAAGTAAATTTCTTCAGCATATAGAAAAACGACAACAGCCGAATCACAAGAATGGGTAAGTTATGATATTGCTGATATTGCTTATACTCGAGATTGCTGAAAAGTCTTAAGGGGCTGACAGTTTAGATCATTCACAAGAGATTTACAACATCAATATGTAGATGCCACATTTGTCATAGACGAAGTCGAATATTTTTTATTTATTGTAATTTAAAGTTTTTGATGAAAAACAAACATAAAACTAATTAATTAATAATAATACATAAAATTAATTAATTGTTAATAATATCCGAAACAACTGGTTATTTCAATATCTTTTTATTTACAAAATTAAAACAATATGCGGCCAAGAGATGACATGTAGGTATGTATGGAAGAGAAAAACATACCTACCGATTGCCTACCGACCCCAAACATAATTGGGAGCAGGGCAGTCAAATGATGACGATGTGGCCAATCGATCGATACCTGATCGATACATTTTCAAGCGTATGAGCCACCAAAATTTTTTATGGGTATTTGAAGGTACCAAAAAATTATAAATTTGTGTGAAAGTGTTTGGTTTATTGTTTGAAAACCTACATTGATTTAAAAACATGCTTGGTTATTGCTCTTCCTAACCTTCCTTTTATATCACTTACGCATATACCATTTAGTATAGGTAGGTATCTACATATTAATTTAAAGAAGTAAAATTGTACCTAATATTTTGTTGAATCAATAAAACATTTTTGTTAAAAAATATATTTCTCGTGTTCAAAATATCCCTCACGATTTTATACACACACGTGCTCGCCTATTCTGTGGTGCTCATTTTTACTGCGGTACCATTCCTCCTTCATCGTAGAAAAAGCCGATTGAATTCTTTTAATTACCTCCTCTCTTGTTTCTATCTCCGTTTTTGTAAACTAAGTCCTTGGCTCGTCCCCACACGTAGAAATCAGGTGGAGTTAAATCTAGTGATCAATCTCGCAGGAGGCCAATCCAGCTCTCGGGAACACTGTTATTTAAATGTTCATCACATGTGAGGGACAGCTCTTGTTGAAAAATGATTGACCTCTCTGTTGTAGGTAAGCTCAGTACCCGTGTAAGATTTTTAGTGTAAAAAACGCAACTACTTTAGTTTCGTTAAGAGCTCAATTTGTAAAGGAAACGTGAACAGCGCCCCTAGCGGAGAGAAGCGCAAATCATTTTTCCCATACAAATTGAGCTCTTAACGCAACTACAATCGGTGCGTTTTGTATACTAAAAAACTTACACTACGGGTACAGGTTGTCAGCTAGGATATCATCGACGTCAATTAAATAGGCATTGTTAGGGATAACTCAAAAACTACTGGTCAGATGTCGATCAAATTTAAATGTAGCCACATGGCAAGCACCAGCTCCCAAAGGTTGAAAGAATCTTCAAAATCAATACTTCAAACAAATCTTCGAAAATAAACAGCTATGAGGTAACAAACATTTAAAAAAATACAGTCGAACTTAGAAGCTCCTCCTGTTTTAAAGTCGGTTAAAAAGGAAGGGCAGTAACCAATCAAAGTTGTTTAAATAATATAAACTACTATAGCTGTTTTTTTTATTTTCTTTTAAATCATAAACCAAACACATAATACTATTATAGATTTTTGTTAACTTTAAATACCGATAAAAAATTGTGATGTTTTATGATGATTGACACGCTTGAAAATTGACCACTAGTGACAAAACCACACCGCACGCCCCCTGAGGGCCGGGCTTTTCGCTAACTTTTTTTGACAGATCAACGTCATAATCACCGAGTGAATTACAAATCCATTGCTGTTTTATACACTCCAAGTGCCATAATAGTGTATCGTTTAAAGCAATGGATATTGTATCGGGTTGGAGATCCTTGGTGGCAAATATGCCCACAACCCTAATAGCTACTGAAAAGCAAGCAAATATTTCACAAAAAAGGATTTTTTTGATCTAATGATTATCTAAATCATAGACCACGCAACTTTGTTTTCAGTTTACGCAATAAAATTAAGGATTTGCCCTAAAAGACAGGAAGTGAGAACTGACATAATTACAGAATACTCGTAGCACGACAGGGCGTAATACTCGTACCTATATTTTGTAAACATCTCCTTTGTAGGAATGCACTATATCGATCATAAGCGAGTTCATACTCCGATTTGCACTTGACCGATTTTTAGGTGGTTAGGGGAGGGCTATGTCCAACAGTAGGCGTCTGTCAGCTGACATGATGATGATGAAGATATTCATGATAACTTACTTAAATTGCCCGAATCGCATACATGTAAGTTACACCGGCAAAGAATATACATTGATGTTTCTGCCGGGGTTCTATGGGAATATTAAAAGTTAAGAGGATATATTTTTTATTACTTTTAATGTTGGCCGCAAATGGCCTTACAACGTTACCAGTTTATTAAGAATCATCTTCCGGAAACCCGTAAGGCAAACCTGCCAAGAGTATTTCTAGTCAGTGAGTCTCTGCCGCGGAGAATCTCTGAGTAGAGTCTCTAGTCTCTGACGCATTAGTGTCTAAAAAAGTTTTATTGAAACATCGATATTGTGCTGTAAAAAAGAGAACAGGTTTGTATTTTTGTTGTTTGTTAAAAACTACTTAGACCGAATTTAAAAATTCTTTCGCCGGTATAGTATACATGTAGGCTTTAATTTATTTTTAAATAAATTAGGGGTCTCTACGAAAACTAACTAAGTCAGTCGGTAACTATTGACGCGTAAAGCACTGAAAAAATCTTTGATGGATTTTCGTATGAAGATAGATAGGGCCATGGAAAAGGGCATTTATTGCTGCTTATCACTGCGAAAATTTTTAACGATCGCTAAGGAGCGCGATATAAACCAGTCCGCGCGGGCGGAGTGTAATTGAATAATTCAAAATTCAGTTTATAGACTTGAAGAATAAGTCCGCGATTATTCTGTCTGCGAATAATTTGGATTCAATTCCTACTCCGCGCAAAAATTACTGTTACAGACATAAACAATATTTTAAAAATCAAACAAAAATACAATGAAAATATTTCCGGAACTTTTTATTTTGACTCTAACCAATTCATTTATTTCGTCACAAAATTTAGTCGTTATATGCGCCATTGTATGTATAATTAATGTCGGTTATAATTTAATAGAAACTTCTGGTGGCTTATTTATAAAAAAAAATAAAGAAACGATAAATAGCGGAAAAAAAACTTTGATAAACGGCCTAACTATGAATTGCCGCCAAACTAAATTTTCTTTAACAAACCTTGTTCGCTTCTTTTGTATTTAAAACATTATTTATTTACACACATTTTTTGGTCTGATTGCGTAAAGAAAACGTGAAGTGACACTGTTTATTTTTTTATAACAATATTTAATAGTAATTTGTTCCATTTCTTATTTACTTATAGTTATTGTAAATTTATATACGGTGTAGGCGCAGAAGGCCTAATTTTCAAAAACCATAAAATCTTTTTTTTTTTCGTTTTTCAAAATTCACTGCGATAAACCAAAAAGTGTCTTTATAAATTATTGTGAAACTGTGGGTTTCATCTTTGCGCAATGGATGACCGATACGCATCCGAACGGTGATAAACTTTGTCGGTCCTGCTTGTCATTGCGTAATTTTATAAATTATGTTATTATGGATAAGTACTTAAGTATAATAAGATGATTTTGGTTACTTTATATTTTATTATTTCTGTTGTTCCTGATATCTTTTATAGAATATACTTAATAAAATTACTATATAAAATATGATGAAACCGGTTAGGCACGGACTATGAATACGGTTTAACTAAATTTTGATACAGTTCGCGTTTTTATATGTGCAAAAGAACAAATTCAAGCGTCCGGGCGAGTTGGCGAGATGACCGTCTGGGCCGCACGGCCGGCGGGTAGCGCCATTCCCCAAATCCAATAAAGTTTTTATTAATTGCAATCTTATCTCTAACAATAAAATTAGAAAAAATTAGAGTACTCACTGTGTTTACTCCGAATGGCAGTAGCGCCACCATCAACCTAGAGAGATTAACAATTAGTTGTATATTAAATTAAACTGAATAAAAATGTATAAATGTACACATAATTCAAAACTCCCCGTTAAATTTCATAATCATACTTCAAGAACTAATCGATACGTTCGGATAAAAAAATGTAGGAAAATTAAGATAATTAAATCTCACCACAGTACGGAGACCGCCATGGCCCCGAGCGCGCTGCGGCTGAATCCCGTGCGCGCGCGCCGTTTGTGGCGTTTGGCCGGGATACTAAAGGAACGAGCAGAGGTCGGGCAGCGGCAGCGGGCTGGTCACCCCCGCCCCGCACAGGCGATGCCTCGCCAGCAGCCCGCCGCCGAGGGCGCGCCGCCAGTAGTACGGCGCAGCCATGTCGGGCCCGGCGCGTGCGCGACTCTTCGCGTTCCACCTCGCGCCCGCCGCGCTTCTGCTTCTACTGTGGAGTCCTAACTTCGCTTCAGCTGTAAGTACTCATTCCATTTTATAAATTTGCAAAAATCTATCACAACCCTAACGTAAGTTTCTCAAAATACACTTAACTCCAACGAAAAGACTTCAACGCATTATTAGCTAACTTGAGGTTTCCTAACCTGTATCTTTCCCTAAAACAGTGTCTAAACACAAGTTATGGTTATGTATTTGGATATAGTTAGCTTTCATTAGCTTATCTATGAGCCGGTTAACTTTAACAACTTGCAAAAAAAGTATTGTTTCCTAGATATTTATCAATGCTAAAATCATAAAAAATTTCACAGCTTATTGTAAAAGTCAAAATCATTAGAACCATCGTTTTTGTTATGTCATTTTTGGTTACCACTCGATAAAAATATATCTTTAAAGTAAATTTGATAAAGTTTTATGATATAGCTAATCGTAAATTTTATGTATGCGTCAAAGTTGTTATTATACTTTGCCCTATCTATAAATATTGATTAAGTTCTGCATTAATTACCTATTGACTGGTAGACATATTTGAGTAGGTACTTGAAGCAAGCTGAAAACCTGTCATATAGATAACTCTCCTATAACACCCCAACACATAGCTGCAGCCCTGGCTGGGAAGTAGTGGGGCTAAGTCAGCCCTAATAGCTCCAGAATTGCAAATTAAGATAAATGTAGAAGTCCTTATAGAATACCAAATTAAACTAATTACTTGGCAAGTAGAATGTATATCTACTTTTTAGGTATCTTGCAAATACAATAGTTGAAGGACTATCGTATAAATGTGACAGGCTGGTAACCTGTGACTATTTTAAAGGTACTGCAAGGCCCATACTGACAGATGTGGCTTTATGTGTAACCAAAAGTTATCTAAAGGGGTACGAAAAAAGGGGTTAAACAGAATCAACCCCTTTTGAACGTAATTGTGTCTAATTATGTTTCTAGTAAAAAGATTTGATGAATGGTTTTACTTTAAAATATACATACAAAAGTTATTACTCTTATTAAAGTTTCCCAACATATTTTGAAATTTAATTCTTTGGAATAAGGTGGTTACCAAATCAACATTAATCGAAAAATACAAAGCGAAAAGCTTTTAGAGTTTTGTGATCGAGCTTAATCCTGTTTCAAGGTGACAATTAACCTAATGCAAGATGTACAATGCTGACAAGGCTAATCTCTTCTTTAAGCAAAAAGCTTACCCCTATATATTGAAATTTAATTCTTTGGAATAAGGGTGGAAAGCAGTCAAAAATATTTTCACCTCTCCATTACCAAAATACCTCTTTTGCTTCGTAAAATCTTGAAGGATAAACCGCTTTTAGCTGCGAGCTCTGAACAAGACGTTACGTTCAAGATAAATTATTTTAGTAATCTTACTTTTAATTTTCAATAATTATTTTAATCTACAATATTGGCGTGAATATATGTAATACATATAGTCATATATGATATTAGTTAAAGATTGCAACTTTCATTTAAAACTCCCGTTAAAATATTCAATAAACAAAGATCCATAAAGTCGTACAATATTATCTTAACTTTTTTCTGGTTTGGTTGACGCCACTCTAATACTATGCAGTTCTAGTATTAACTGCAGAGCTAAAATGAGATAGCAAATAGTCAAAATCAAATAGTCACGGATAGTACCTACCTACTAAACTCATTGCAAATAGTAGATAGGTACATTGTTACCCTGGGGATGAATCAAAATCAAATAGTCACGGATAGTACCTACCCACTAAACTCATTGCAAATAGTAGATAGGTACATTGTTACCCTGGGGATGAAAGTACCTTATTTACTACAGCCAATAGTTCAAAGTTCTTTTTTCGTTGAAGGAAAATATCGTAAGGAAACCTGCCCACCCATGAAGAAATTCTTAGGTTGCGTGTGAAGTCGACCAACCCGCACTTGGCCAGCGTGGTTGACTAAGGCCTAATCGCCCATAATGTGGGGTAGACTCGAGCCCCTCGGTGGGGACATAATATGAGCTGTTGATGAATAGTTCAAAGGACTAAATAAGTACTGATATAAACACTGTTCTGTTCATTAGGAATAGGTACAAGGAAAATAAAAATAAAAACATGAATTAGCTAAAAAAAAATGTGAATTTTATTTTTACATAAATCAACAACTTTTGTGACATATTTACCTTAAAATTAGTTATGTTAGTAAACGGTTTTTTTTTAAATTAAGTACTCTTTTAAAAGTGAATTATGTTATTTAAGTAAAACTTACCTTCTTATCTTAAATAATTATGACTTCGCTTTAGCATTTAGCTAATGTCGAGTTGATTTTACAATCCTTCAGTAAACAAACAAATGTTACACTCAACTCGCTTTTGAGATGCAGAAGTAGAGGCAGGTTTATGATTAAGTATTAGTATGTAGGTATATTATTTAAAAAAATAAACAAATTTTTTAAATGTTTGGGTACGTGGATTATTTTAAATTCTTAATTCTAGTGTTAACCTATTTCTTTCCCCTTAGAATTCCAGGAACTCAATTCAGCTCTACCAAAAACAAATGAATATCTTTGAATTAAAAAAAAAGAATATATTAATAAATATACTATGTATAAAGAAATAAATTTAAATGACTACAAAAATTCGCCGGTATATAAACAAATGAAAATATTATGAATTTTGAACTAATACACTTATTTTAGAGTTGTGTGTAGACAACGATTAAAATTAAGGAAAACAAAAATTTCAATCGAGAATATGAGTTAAGCTGTCGATCGCCTGAAATCCTGTAAATAATAAGTTTACGTAGAAAACCCCTGGTAAATAAAAGTTGTGCCGTGATACATCCAGATACTACAAGTGTTGTGTGTAGACAGCAGTTTTATAAATAATAGTGAGACTGGTACGGGTGGCGAGCGTAGTAAAAGCCTTACAAAGAGGGAAGACAGCTTTGTCTGCCAATAGCATTAATTCGCATAAGACTTCAGCTCATCCGTGATCATAACTGCGCCGAAATATTGGATTAACCAAAAATCAAAGGTACATGTTTAAATCCCGTTTTCTTTCATTTAAATAAACATTTTCCTTTATACTTCTACCTCAGTACAAGAAAAAATATAGCGATATCAAAATAAGTTTAATTTCAAAACGTAAGAAGCGAACACAAAACTTGCTTTTAACTTCTTTCTCGTACTTGAAATGAAAGTTAATTCAAACTCAAAAAAATTTCGACCTGGTACGCAGTGAGCGGTCACTGCGTACCAGGTCGAAATTTTTTGGTCGTGAAGGAATAGGAGAAAATCGCGCGGTACATTTCTGTACCAGATATATAGCGTGAACCGATCCGTTCGAGTAATACTCAGATGAACACTACACACTCAGGCACTAGACACACTTTTGTTATACACCGCACTCGTCGAACAAGGGTGCGAAGACCCGGTCTACACACGACGCGCTATACCCGGTACAGACATTACGCTAGGCGGTCGAGAGACTCCCCACGGGGGAGATGCTCGGTCGCCCAGTAATCCCCTAGGAACGTTCGACCTACAGGCTTGAGGACCCCCCAAGGTCTTCGCCTTCTTAAAAACCCGGTGACGCAGAAAATGTCATCAGAGGCAATCTGCAATTTAAAAAAAAATATAGCGTGAAGAGTGTAGACCGGATCTTCGCACCTTTGGTCGACGAGTGTGGTGTTGAAAAAATTTTATCTAGTACGTGAGTGTGTAGTCATGTGTGTGATAAGCTGCGAAGGACGAGGCGACAGTTCACTTTTCAGCAGATAATTTAGGTAACTAATTAGGTGAATAACTATTCGAGTCTTCGAGGGCGTTTGAGTCGGAAGGGTAACTGGGTAAACCCGATTGGCGTGAGAGTCCAACATAACCTTGCCGTAGCTTATTTACTTTATATAATGCATTTTTTACATAATAATATATTTATTAATCATATATAGTCCAGTCAACAAGTTCAAAAACGTGAAAAATAGAGATAAAGCTCCTAAAAATATGAGCAATAGCTCATTGGATTCGGAAAGACCTCTAGAAAAATGAGTTTTGAGGATTTTACTGCACGTAAAAAATTGCAATTGTTATTAACAAAATAAGATGAAAAAAAAGAGGTATTTACGTTTTTGTTAATAACTCATAAACTATTAATATTTACGATATTTGGAAAAAAGGTCCTTAAAGAGGAGGAAATTTCCGAAAAAAAAGTCTCAGCTCCCGGAACTCTACCTCTATTATTTATAATTTTAATTTAACGCTGAAAATAGGGCTTCGCGCAGCCATTACGGCATGGGCGCACTGCCGTTAAAGACAGTTTCTTACATAAAATTATTTTTTAAACAACAAATATGAATTTAAAAATTTAAATAAATTATGGTGTCATCCAGATACTTGAAAGAATATATTCCCGTTGGAAAAAAAATTTTAAATTAATTTTTCAAAAAGTTATGCAATTGTTAATTAACGAATTTTTTTCCTATCTCCGTTTTCATAAATGACGACATAAAAATTTAAATAATAAACCTATAAATTTTTGGCTCTGTGGAGCTCTTCTTATATATATACTTAACAATATCCCGCGATAAAAGTTTATTAAAGTTAATTATTTTGTTTATTACAATTTTTTAAAGTTAACAAAAAATGAAAAGTCTAAGAAATGTTATTAAAAAAATTTTTTCAAACAAATGTTATATTATTGCTGCTTTCTTATCCAACAATGGCATTAAGTAACATCGGAAAAAAATTTTTTACATCATTTGTTAAGAAATTGTTTATAAACAAATAGACAAGTTTAATATTTAAAGAAATTTTTTTTTTACCATTATGTTGTCTTGGCAAAATAATGATTTTTAAAAAAAAAAATTTTTCTTAAATAATTTATTTTATTGTTTATAATCGTTTTTTTTATATTTCGATTGTTTAAATAATTAGTTAAGGAATGATTTTCTCTTTAAAAATCATAATTGGCATTTCTTCATAGTTAAATAGAAAAAAATTTTTTTTTTATCAATAATTTCATTGTTTGTTAACTTAACAATTTGTTATAAACAAATTCTAACTACCATTATATTTTTTTTCTAGAGCTAAAAAAAATAACAAAAACAGCCATATATATCAAAATACTAAAAAAAATTTAATATAAAAGCGTTATAAAAAATAGAAAAAATTTTTTTTTAGTATTTTGATATATATGGCTGTTTTTGTTATTTTTTTTAGCTCTAGAAAAAAAATATAACGGTAGTTAGAATTTGTTTATAACAAATTGTTAAGTTAATAAACAATGAAATTATTGATAAAAATTTTTTTTTTTTCTATTTACCTATGAAGAAATGCCAATTATGATTTTTAAAGAGAAAATCATTCCTTAACTAATTATTTAAACAATCGAAATATAAAAGAAACGATTATAAACAATAAAAAAATTTATTTAAGAAAAAATTTTTTTTTTAAAAATCATTATTTTGCCAAGACAACATAATGGTAAAAAAAAATTTCTTTAAATATTAAACTTGTCTATTTGTTTATAAACAATTTCTTAACAAATGATGTAAAAAAAAATTTTCCGATGTTACTTAATGCCATTGTTGGATAAGAAAGCAGCAATAATATAACATTTGTTTAAAAAAAATTTTTTAATAACATTTCTTTAACTTTTCATTTTTTGTTAACTTTAAAAAATTGTTATAAACAAAATAATTAACTTTAATAAACTTTTATCGCGGGATCTTGTTAAGTATATATATAAGAAGAGCTCCACAGAGCCAAAAATTTATAGGTTTATTATTTAAATTATTATGTCGTCATTTATGAAAACGGAGATAGGAAAAAAATTAGTTAATTAACAATTGCATAACTTTTTGAAAAATTAATTTAATTTTTTTTTTCCAACGGGAATATATTCTTTCAAGTATCTGGATGACACCATAATTTATTTAAATTTTTAAATTCATATTTGTTACTATATTAAAATAATTTTATGTAAGAAACTGTCTTTAACGGCAGTGCGCCCATGCCGTAATGGCTGCGCGGAGCCCTATTTTCAGCGTTAAATTAAAATTATAAATAATAGAGGTAGAGTTCCGGGAGCTGAGACTTTTTTTTCGGAAATTTCCTCCTCTTTAAGGACTTTTTTTCCAAATATCGTAAATATTAATAGTTTATGAGTTATTAACAAAAACGTAAATACCTCTTTTTTTTCATCTTATTTTGTTAATAACAATTGCAATTTTTTACGTGCAGTAAAATCCTCAAAACTCATTTTTCTAGAGGTCGTTCCGAATCCAATGAGCTATTGCTCATATTTTTAGGAGCTTTATCTCTATTTTTCACGTTTTTGAACTTGTTGACTGGACTAATAATGTAGGTCAACGAATTAGGAAATATAGGTAAAGTACAATTTTTAGATAGGTACATTTTGTAGATGCTTAAATACGAAAAGTTTCTTTTAAAATGTACTTGTCAGGAAGATTCCGAATATGGAAAATGTATATATTTATTTACATTATACCTTTGGAAAATTCAAAATTTGTAAAATCAACAAACTATGATTCCAATGAATATTTCGTAAACTTCAGAATTAGACCTTGACCTCTGACATCATCCATAAGAAACTCTAAAAATGCTGTGCAAACAAAAATGCTAGATAGAAATAACAACTGGGTTTATTTATATTTAATTAAATGAGCTCGACCCTGCAGCATCACCATAACAGATTCGATTTCGAAGCAACTTACGACTTGGTTCACCAAAAACTTAGAATCTTGAGCTGCTCGGCACTTAATTTTTTTTTTCAAAGAATAATATTGATTTGGCCTCACACTCATTTTAGTAACGTTATAATCACAGATTTAAGTATACAAGGAGATATGTCAAGCCGGCGGGCGCTTAAATTGTGACAAGTGAACACAGTGAAAAAAAAGATTTTTTCATCCCACCACCTCGGAAAGTGTAATTTTGCGCTTCGAAATCTGGCTGGAAAATTCTATTTTATTCGCTTGAGCGGCAAAGTAGATTTGAATTTAGAACATCACATATAATGAGTACTCAATATAATTGTAAATTCAAAACGTCATTAAACCTATTTAATGTAACCTCTATGGTGCCAAATTTATGATTAGAATGAAGATTATTTTGTCATTTCCTCGCTGAGGTGGGATGAAAAGTTACGTATTGCACTCGAGTGGAAAGATTTTTCACCTTGTGCTCGTTTGTTTCCCTCGCTGACGCTCAGGATTCTAATTTAGAATCACTCGCTGCGCTCGTGATTCAACTTTAGAATCCTTCGCTTGCTCGGTCATCCAAATCGAGCACGCGGTTAAAAAGGAACTTTCCACTCTTGTATAATAAATAACTATTTTCAGTTCGCCCAGACGCCCAGTTAAGATGAAACTTATAATGGAATAAGTTACAAACGCGTAAATATTTTTTAAAGTAGAAAAAATACATTGAAAAAAAAAAGTATTTTCAGTGTATTTTATCTTAACTGGGCGTCAAATATTTGCAAAAATATTTCGTTCGGATCTTAAAAGTGTAAATTTCAAAGATTTGATGAAACAATGTTTACCATAAAAACATAAGCACCAAGATGGGTAACATTACTAAAACGTCTGTGAGGATGCTGGGTTCGATTCCCGCCTAGAAAAAATACACAAAATTTCTAGTTTCGGAAACATTCTGCATGTTCATCACACATCACCTTTTGAACTTATGCTATCGGGAAATAAACTTGCATGGGAGTGTAGGTAATGGATTCTACAGCGACATAATTATGCATAATAGTTTGTGATATAACATCTATCATCATATAAACATCTAACTTAAATTTTATTTTTCCATGCGACAGGAACTGTCGACGCTAGATAATAAAGTAGAATTGATCAATTTTCATAGGTCAGGCAAACAAAACAATATTTCCAATATCTATATTTTGGGACTAAATATAAATTTATTATCTGTTGTTTACTAGGTACAAATTAGAAATTACTATTCGGAATATTGGTGACTTGTTGTTGTTGCGTCGCGTGTAATATATTATGTTCGGCGTTAATACTGAGAAATTTTACGAGTTTTTGTTTTCTTTTTTTTAATATTCGACGGAGTAAAGAAAAATTTACTAAATAAGTGAATACGCAACGTCAACGCAAAGTCGCCACTTCGTGTTTCCATGGAACTATGTGCAACCATGGAAATTATGGCAGGTAAATAGTGAACATGTTATCCGGATATACCTACTCGTACTAAATAAGTTTTAATTAACACTCATAGGAAAAATGTAGATTTTTCATACTGTTAATATTATTTTTATTTAAATGCGATAAAAGTAAAATTGCCTATTAAAGGAAATTAAAACAAAGGTAGATTTCATCGCGAGGTGACAATTTTTTATGTGAAAATTTCTTTATTACATTTACCTTTTAAGCAAAGTGATTTCATAAAATACTCTTCCGACCCAAACACTAGAGAGCATCTGAGAATCCAGTTTTAAAGAATTACATATTATCATCTATTATAGGTAACTCGCTCTACAGACTAAAAAAAAAAACAAAGAAATGATATCGGTCAAAATCGGGGTTTTCAAGGTAAAATTGACTCCTCCTGTTTTTAAAGTCGGTTAAAATGTAACCTATGTTACCCAGATCATAATATCAAAGCGATTGAGACCTTATTCATTAAAATTGGATGAATAGTTTAGGCGCTACGCAGAAACATATCTACCTACGTAAATACAAACAAACACTAAAATAATAATCCTTCCTTTTGGCTTCTCGGCTTCTCTTTCTTCTTCTCTTTGGATTAGCGCAAGAAACCATACAAGAGTTAGGAGGGAGCATGAGGTGGAAGTTGACGTGATGTCATTGTAAATGTGACAAACTTTGTTTTTTCAACATTTACCGTCAGGATATTGCCCTTTATCAATTTTTACCTACTATTTACTACTATTTAGTTTCTTTACTTTAATACTATTTTAGCTGATTAATTGTTAAGCCATAGAATAGAATAAAACTTATGTACCTTATAGATGTGTACATTTTATTGACTCATCGTACTTTTTGTCACCCAACTATATTGACTATTTCTGCGGGAGGGATATGTGGCATTAGAGTTTATCCTATTTCACGCACCAGTCCTTCACAAATTAGGTAAAATCCTGCTGTTACCTATACTACTAGCTGAGTTTGCTCTTATGAAAATTTATGAACTGACCAATAAATTATTTTATTATTATTTATCCCATTGAGATTCTGCTCTCTCGTCTCACCCCGCATACACAGCGCTGGCGCTCAAACTATAGTTCTCAATTTTTTTTGCAAATTAACCACAACCATGTATGGCGGGTCAATTAGTATAATTTAAACGACGATATTGACAGTTCAATAACATATTATTCCTTCATAATATCTTTATTAGACTCCTTGTAAATAACATTTTTCTTTACGCAACATAGATGAAAGAGAAATAGTTTACACAAAGTCAAGCAGCCTTAACTATTCCGTGGTGATAATTATTACATTTAATATGTAATGAACAAAATTGCTTTTTTTTTAAATTAAGCAGGTAGTTATATAATCAATGGCTAATAACATTGCAGGCTATCCTATTTTTGTTAATTTATAATCCGGCGAGCTTTGGAAAGCTTATAACCGAAAGATATCAACACTACGGTAAAAGGTATTGTACTAAGAGTACAATATTTTTGTCATAATTTATTTTACTATATCAGAGTTGCACATACATATTAGGTTATTATTATTAAAATTAAATACCCAGTAGGTAGACAAATAATTCGCTCTGCAATGGAAACCAAGCTTATAAAATGTAAAGACAAATAATTTTGATTCTTTTTATATACTTAAATGAAAAATATTTTTTCATCCCACCACCTCGGAAAGTGTAATTTTGCGCTTCGAAATCTGGCTGGAAAATTCTATTTTATTCGCTTGAGCGGCAAAGTAGATTTGAATTTAGAACATCACATATAATGAGTACTCAATATAATTGTAAATTCAAAACGTCATTAAACCTATTTAATGTAACCTCTATGGTGCCAAATTTATGATTAGAATGAAGATTATTTTGTCATTTCCTCGCTGAGGTGGGATGAAAAGTTACGTATTGCACTCGAGTGGAAAGATTTTTCACCTTGTGCTCGTTTGTTTCCCTCGCTGACGCTCAGGATTCTAATTTAGAATCACTCGCTGCGCTCGTGATTCAACTTTAGAATCCTTCGCTTGCTCGGTCATCCAAATCGAGCACGCGGTTAAAAAGGAACTTTCCACTCTTGTATAATAAATAACTATTACACAAGGCTAGTTGGAAAACTCTTGCCTTCGTAACAAACATAGAGCAAAACTTCGGACCACATGGAAAATCAATCATATCCAATATTAGAGACTTAAAAATATCGGCGCCTTTAGGTCTTTTGATGATAAGATGACTGTTAACTGTTCATGTTTGATATCAAAGGCTATCTAATAAGTATACAAAACATTGATGTCATCGTTTGGTCCAATTAATATCCTAATATATCTATTTAGATTTTTGTTCTTATCTCGTTTGAAACTTAATTAGTATGTTATGAAGAATCTATTAAAATACCTGCCGTACTTACACTGCCGTTTATTTGAAATTTTATTTAATTGGTATACAGATAATTTGCTTCGCTATAAATATCTATTTGGACTTATTATAACTGGAAAATTACACGCCTTAGGTATACCTACGTAGCAGATTATTTCAATTGGACTGTCTAATACTTAAGAAAGGTAGGTTACCTATAAATTGATTAATTTCATACAAATTACAAACTTTCCTATAGCTATTTCTCCACGATCTTCCTTCATGAAAACAGATTTAAAATTATCTAACCTTAAATATATAGCAGTGTACCAACTTACTAACCAGTAACGAGAAGTCAAGAAATCTATCTTAAATTCCACACTATAACATGAATCCTTGATTCCTCCGGTTTGTTATTGCAAAAAGTAGCTATTATGAACGGTTTAAGTTCAGATTTAACGACCTTCCGGCTGCCGTCAGATATATATAGGTAGGTATACGATGTCGATTTTGAACCCAAAAAAAGTTTAGGCAGCGTGAATGCGATCCACATGCACGTTCGCAGCTTCGGTTAATATTTTGCAATAAACTGAAAGCTATCTAAGTAAAACTACTCTAATTTCGAAAGCTTTGTTTATGAAAATTACACGTGGTTCTTATTTCACTAGTTTCCACTGTTGTCAAACATTAGATCCGGCATTAATGAATGTACTTGTATTTTTATAAATGTACATAGGTACTTGTTACTTTAGCAATCAAATGTTACGCTAACCTTTGCTCTATTATCATTAAAGTTTTTATTAAGTACGTATCAACTGGCAACTAGATATCATTCCATAGCCTCATGACCTAAAAAAATATTATAAAGTATATTTTTATGTAATTAACTCTATATTCACTTCATGAATGATTTCACGTAGGCATGTGTGTATTTCATTATATGGTTGAAATTAAAATCATATAAAAATATTTTACGAACTATGTATTTGAATATGAGTATCTACATTTATAGGTCAAACACAACTCAAAGTCAATATGAACTAAAAGTACGATAAATAAACAAAAATAATAAAAATACATGTATTTAATATGTTTGGTGCATAATTTGACACAATTATTATCTACCAGTATGAATCTTTAATATAGTAAACGTATTTAAAACTATCTTTTTTTATCTATCCTTGCGTTTGTAACATCGCATAAAATCTAATTACACGCGAGTTAAATCCGTAAAAGTTGTTTTATGTACAAGATATTTATTTACTTCTTATCAAATTCCTAAATACAAAGTTTTATGGTTTTTTCTTCGATACTGAGGATCGATATTTCATCCCTTATTTCAACACCTTTATGCCTTTTTTCTACAACAAAAGGAAGCTTATGTCCTATCTCAATGTGTAGTCTATTTTTGTGCCAAATTTCATCAAAATCAGTTCAGGTGCTAGGCGCGAAAGCGTGACTTTGTTTGGACTTCCTTACGACTTTTCATCTCCTATTTCATCCTCACACAGGTCAAAATTTTAAAATCCCAGAACAAATATTTATTTTTCTTTTATTAAGTGCCTAAATTCAGTTTCATGGTTTAATTTCAAGAATGACAAACTTTCATTCCTTTTTTTGCAATAAAAAGTAGCTTATGTCCTTTTCCGAGCTTTAGTCTGTATTTGTTTCATCAAAATTGGTTCAGTGGTTTAGACGTGAAAGCTTAACAGACAGACAGAGTTGCTTTCGCATTTGTAATATACTTGCGACCCGCCCCGGCTTCGCACGGGTGCAATGCTTATGTAAATATGCATGTATTATACATATAAACCTTAAGATGAATCACTCTATCTATTAAAAAAAAACCGCATCAAAATCCGTTGCGTAGTTTTAAAGATCTAAGCATACATAGGGACAGACAGACGGCGGATAGCGAATTTGTTTTAAACTATGTAGTGAAGTAGGGAAGTAGGGATAATAAAAGATGTTTTAACTGATGCCTACGTAGTAGGTATGTGAGCCCCTGTATGAAAAATAAATAAACATTCTTGCCTTGTCGTAATAACATGAGTATATTTTTAATTTTTTTATTCGGCACAATAATACTCTCAATACAGTATTAACTATTGCTGTTATCTTGAAGACTGATTTAATTTTTTTAAAGGTTATAACCCCGTGATAATTCGTTAAATTACGCATGATGCTCTCAATATACTCAGAAACAAGGAAACGATAACTACAGTTAAATAATATAATGCCCTAATTATATTCTTTATCCTAATATCTTCTATCTATTCTAACAAAACTGTATCAATTTTTTACACTTTTTTTAAAGAAAAATCCCATGTTTCGTAATGTAAGTTTTAGACGAACTCTATCTCCAATATTTAATTTTATTTCTTTAGGCCAATCGCAATGAAAGATGTTTTAACAGAAAGACGTTCTTTAATAGGGTACCGTTCGGAGGAAAATTTTCTCCGTTACAATAGAGTGCCAGCGATCATCTCTACAGTCATGTATTTTACTTTCTCGTATACGTAGTATAGAGGAAGTCTTGTAATCGTTAAAAAATTACCTCGAGATTTTGACGGATTTACACGTTTTGGACCTCCCTAAGTCCAAAAATATTTTTTTTGGAATTATGTCTGTGTGTGTGTCTGTGTGTATGTGCATTAGCACGATAACTCGAGCATGCTTTAACTTATTGCAACCAAATTTAACATACGTATATGACCTCAAAATATAAGGTTTCTATCAAATTTTGAGCCGTCGATCACGAAAGTTCAAGTGCGCGGTCGGTACTCGGATGGGGGAAAATTTAACATGCATGTATGACATCAAAATATAAGGTTTCTATCAACCTTTGAGTCGTTTCGGGTATACGAGAAAGTTAAGGCGAGACCACTCCCGATTTTTACTTTTGGTTTGTTTCTGGAAAACTCTGGAAAGCTTCTCTCGGTCAATCTCCAGTCCACGAAAATGGATTGACTAGAGATAGGACTAAGCCAACCCATAGAGCATCGACTAAGGCACGAACGTCATAAGTCTTTTGGTTATAATAGCTGCAATGTAAATGACGGCACCTTGTTGTAAAATTGACCATTCTTGTTAGAAAAAGCAGCAAGTAATAATACACAAAAAGATGCATTGAAAAGTATGATTTCATTCGAAATTCCAAAGGTATTTTAAGGTTAAGTTAAACTTGACTTGTTACGTGGAAATACGGAGTACTTCTTTACGGGGAAATAACGTAGGTATTTATGTTACGCATAAAGTCACAATTTCATAGAGTAAAACGATAATGAGCGCATGCAATTTTCGAACGATCAAACGATCATCACGCATTAACAATAAATTTATTTTTATATATTACAAATAAAATAAAAATACTTTTGAAATATTTTTATTAGACACAACAAATTTGCATGAGATCATTTCAAAATGTGTAAACGTACATAAAAAAAATTAAAATAGTTCTTACCAAAAGGAAAAAGTGCCATAGCTCAGTAACTACTGGAGTTATTTTCATAAAACTTAATTAATCTCGTAGATAATTTGATTATTTAAATATTCATATGAGAAAAACTTGCATCTTGTTAAGATAACTCAATAGTTTTTTTCATTTTGTGTATTTTTTGAGTGTGTTATGCAGGCGCGGAGTGGTCCGATCAGTTATGGACAAAGACTATCTTACTCCGTGGTTATGGCTAAGGTGGCTAGCCGTATTGTCACCTTAGTTCGTAAGTACCTAATTGTGGAGTTAATTCGGTGAAATTAGAAACTCCAGACTTAACAGTAACATACTTACATGCAAAATATCATACGGACTTTATTAGAAGTTTGCTATTCAAAAGTTGATTTACTAAACATCTTAGAAACCTAAACAACAAAAGGTGAGAAGCACAAAGTATAGAGTTTATTACTCTGTGGAAGAAGTGTGTGTTACCTATATTGTCAAAATATTTTTAGGTAAATTTTTTTAAAGACTCTTTTTGCCAGTTCATTTTCATTTACATTTATCTCGTATTTCATATTATTTAGTTTTAATAAAAACAAGTTGAAACACATATTTCTTTATATGTGTCTGTAAATTACCTACTTTTATACGCTTGAAATTTCCGTAAAAATAACTTTTAAAAATATATGCTGAAAGAGTTTTTATTTCGGCAAAAATTTAGACCAGTGGACGTGCATATCAAGCTCGAAATCTAGGTCAAAATCAGCTTCCATTGACAAAGCTCTAGAAAGGAGGCCGCGACACAAACAGCAGCTTCTCTTATCTGCGCCGCAGGAAGCTATTATCAACTTGTCGTTAGGTACATAACATAATTTTTGCAATTATTGCCGAAATAACTCCCACTACTTTTTGTTGTCTTTATATGTATAGGTACGGCACAGCCAAAGTAATAGACCTATGTGACAGCCAGATTAATAAATCCGGATATTTTATAATCTATCCAGCCGTTATGTTAATATCTAGTCGATTTGGACAAAGTGATAAAGGACACAAAATTAATCGCATCCACTATCTTGCAAAACTTGGATAAAGTAATGAAACAAGTAGAGAGTCTAGTGTTTTATGAACATACATGGCTGAGTGATGGGTAGGCTAGGGTTATTTTTCATGACGGGGCCTTATCTATTATGCTATTTACAACGTTTTTACCAAAACCAAATCTTCTTCTTCTTGTTTTTTTAATTAATGTAACGTAATTTTTAATTATATGTAACGCATTTAGCCAATGTCAAGTGAAAATGTACTTCAAAGTAGCAGACAATTGTACGGTAGATTGATGTTAAAAATGGAGTCTCTCAACACGTGTTTTTACAGCAAGAACTCGGGAGAAACTCCAACATTTTCTGTAAAATATTCTCGACGCTTTTAAATTTTGAGAGATGTCTATGAAAAGAAAAAATGATTATGAAAATGAAACAAATTCAATAAAGCAGGTAATCTAATTATGATTCCTCCAATGAGTACTTACGGGGTGGTGCAGGCGTATTGGATGTATTTCATCACTATTGTTTGTTTATCAATTTATCAAAAATACCTATAGTTTTAAGCTGTAAGTAAGAAAAGTTATCAATTGACGTAAAGTTATCTCCAGTAACCTATATCAAACGTATATAAGTTAAGTCTAAATATAAATAATTAGATAATGTATTCATTTTATTAATGAATTAACCAAAGGCTTGACGAACATTGAAAGCATAGTCTTTCAATTACATTGTTATGGATACAGCTACATAGGAATTTATAATGAACTTCTTGAAGGAAATTGATTTGTAGGTATGGAAATTGAAATATTAACTATTTTAAGAATAGGTACCTCTAAGCTAAAAAGGAGTAAATTTCAAGATAGTTTTTTATAGAAAAATACAAAATAATAGAATAGTAGTTAGATACATTATCTATATAATTTTATGTGCACTAATACAATAGCAATATTTACCTACACAGAATTAGAATTTATTAACATAGATAATTAATACTTATGTAGGAAATGTCATCAATTTCAGATTTTAAGCACTAGGTCAAATGCAGGGCAGTGCCACGGTAATATTATCTATATTACCGTGGCAGTGCTCCGAGCATCGTAGTTAAAAAATGACACAGGGTGTTTTGGTGTCTGGTGGAAATGTTACATTGACCGTCTAATTTTATCTTAAAAGTTAGTGTGCGGCGATTGCTTACGTTAACTAGCTTATAAAACATTTTGCTGTGATGTCATGTCCATGAAGGCGCTTTCCGCTTATATGGCACGTGAACCATCGTAAGCACAGGTACTGTCTACACACTATCCAATCGCATACTTACCTATCAGATTTCTGTAAAATTAGGTAACCTTGATTTTGACAACCAAGATTGATGTTTTCATAAATTCTAAATAAGATTCAACTTTTATGCGTTTATATTTTGTATACACAATTAATAGTGGAGATACTCGCGAAAGTGGATAGTGCAACATGCACTGAGCCCGTTATCCCGGGGTGAGAGTCGCCCTGTCAACGCTCGGGCTCAATTCATGAGTTGCCTTTATCGTCGTGACGTGCTCTCACAGAACATTGAACCCAAGAGGAAGTATTCCATGTTCCTCAATTTTTACATATTGATATCACTTCCACGCTCACATTAAGTTTATAAATAGCGAAAGTAACGACTGAGCTTCGCCGGCCTAATTTTTATTCTGATAATACTGGAGTCATTCGTAATGTAGGTACACAACAAGGCACTGTTCTCGTTACGAGCCTTCCGCTTTGCGATTGTTGATAGTTTTAACTTTTATGACAAAATTTTACCGATAGCCTTGTTGTGGTATAATCAATCGATCGTGAAAACTCACAATTTGTGCAAAAGTATCTTACCTCTGTCAGTAGGTATCAGTACTGCAGTGCAGCTACAGTTTGTGATTTGTATCGTAATATTAGACAAACAAAAACTCTTGATTATGTTTTTCTTACATCTTTATACATAATTCAGTAAATTGGTTGATATTCTTATACTCCAAGCGTAAGTAACAAGTGCCGCATTGCGATACGTTAGTATTGTGGTTACTCACAACTCGGTTTATGACCGCGAGCATTGCTCTGAAAGTTATTGCTTACTTCCAGTAATGTGAAATAGGTCAATAGTTTCAGCGCAGTCACAAAAGCCAGTGGAACATTCGGTCATATTCCTAAACTATATTTAGCGAAGACTGGACAGTCGATGACCGATGTACCATTTAGTGGGGCTAATTGCTAATATTCTTGAGAAATAGTACTTATGTTTCATTATTGTAGTTTGCAACAATAAAGTAGCCCCACAACATACTTAGTTTACAACCAAAATGCTTACGGTTAACCTCAAATTGATAGTCAAAAACTGGCGAGTAGATAGATAGGTTGGATGTTTCGTGCTTAGGTCAAAGACTAGTCGAGTATTTTGCCCATTGTTTACCTCAACGTCTGTTCGAAAGTCATATTTATTTTAACAGTTGGATTATCATGAAATAATTTTACATACAATAGTTAAAATAAAACTTTATAGGGTTTTTAATAACAAAAAGAGAGAAAGAACTTAATAATAATATTTTAGGACTCTACCATTAGTCCATCCTTGTTCAACATTTTCTAGATTTTTTTTATAAATTACGTAACCCGCTATTAAAAAAATCCATTCCACTTATCTATTTGCAATGTATTATTAGCTAAACAAGGGGCTGAATTTCAACAATGGTAAAACAATTAGTCAGGTTTGCATTCAAATGAAACACGATCTTCAGAGCTTTACTTGGTAGAGGTTGCACATTTTTTGTCCTTATTAGCAAGTACAAAAAATGTTGACGTTGTAGTGTATGTACTATTATGTATGTAGTTGTCCGATTGTATAATTGGACAGATCATGAATTGCCTCGGCATAATAATGAAACGCCCACCATATTTTATATCGCCTTCGTGGTCTAGTAGAGTTAAGTCACTGAAAGTCTAGTAGACTTCGTCCACCAGAGTTAGTCACTGAAAAAACATTTTTTTTTTCCACGCTCACACCAATTATCTAGCCCGAAGTAAGTATCATTATGAACTTGTGTTACGGATACTAGATAACGGACATTTTTAATATACATAATAATTTTAGATATTTTTATAAATAAACTTAAATAAATATATAAACAACCATGACTCGCAAACAAATATTCGAGTTCGTCACACAAATATTGGCCGCTACCAGGATTCGAACCTGGACCGCTTGATGTGTAGGCAGCTATACTGATCACTCCACCAAGACGGCGTCCGCCTGGGTGGGTTCATCTTATCAAAATCTATCGCCATACATTATAATTTAATGATTTGCTAATTTTAACAGCATCATTGTGTTTCGACAATTTATGTTGAGGTAAATTTCTTGAGAGTTCCAGGAGCAGCTCGATTGCATCTTCAGCCTTATCATCTGGTGAGATGATGGCCTAAAACTTCCCTGTCAAGATTTTAAAAAAAATCATGACGTGTCTAAATAATTTAGTAAATATAGGCTAAACATTATAATTTAATGATTTGCTAATTAATTAATTGATAGATTTACATATATTAGTAGGAATTCTCTAGCGAAGGTTCTAGAAGCTTTACTTAAATGATCTGAGGTCTACACACCACACAGCTTGGTCATAAAAAAATAAACATGAACCTACCCATAGCATAAATGTTACTTAATTGATTCACCTATACAATATTACTAAGTACTAGGTACTTTACGGCGTGCTCAGTAATTACCTAAATGGGAATATCAAAGATTATGCGGGTCAGTCGATCTTCTCTATTATCTTATATATATAGGGCATCACGGTATGACTAGTCTTTAGACAGATCTTGATCAGTACAATTCAACGATTGGCCTACGACATAGTATATAAAACATGACATAGGATTTCTTATGATGACACGTGTTGAGCCAGGCGCGGGGTCGGAGAAGCGGCGCGGCAGGCGCGGGGCGGGTGCGGCAAGCGGGATGTGCGAATGGCCGTTATCAGCTGGGACACTGCAATGATTGTTTATCCAGCCCGTTCCTTGAATTGCAACTAATGACTCACTCGTCCTATAATCGTATACATCAATAACATCATAGTTTATAATTACTTCAACAATCGTAACATCGCGTCATCAGAAAGGAAATCTGGTAGTTCTTTTGAACACGATTGCACAGGGTACTTGATGTGTCATTAATTATTAAAACAAATAAAGCACGTTGGATGAAACTAGGTTTCTTCACCGATAGGTTGAAGGTCTAGCAAACTGTAATTCAAAATATCCAATGAGTTTTGCAACCACTGGTTTCTTTTCCTATTCACAAACTAACATAAAAATAAAAAAGAATTTTATTTTTGTATTTCTAATGTTGTATTTTTACTTTCTCGTACGTAGTATAGAGGAAGTCTTGTAATCGTCTAAAAATTCGACCTCGACATTTTGACGGATTTACACGTTTTGGACCTCCCTGAGTCCAAAAATATTTTATTGGAATTATGTCTGTGTGTGTGTCTTGCGTTAGCACGATAACTCGAGCATGCTTTTATATTGCAACCAAATTTAACATGCGTGTATGACATCAAAATATAAGGTTTCTATCAACTTTTGAGCCGTCGATCACGAAAGTTAAGCAACCAGTGCGCGGTCGGTACTCGGATGGGTGACCAAAATTTAACATGCATGTATGACATCAAAATATAAGGTTTCTATCAACTTTTGAGCTGTCGATCACGAAAGTTAAGCAACCAGTGCGCGGTCGGTACTCGTATGGGTGACCAAAATTTAAAATACGTGTATGACATCAAAATATAAGCTTTCTATCAACTTTTGAGTCGTTTCCGGCATACGAGAAAGTCAAGGGGAGACCACTGTCAACACACACCGTCAAGCGTTACAATGCTTCTATGAATGATAGGCTAAAGACTTCGAACAACCAGGACATCAGCAGCTATCAAAGCCGTCAGAGAGACAATCTGATCTGGAAGCAGAAAATCATGGCTAGGAAATGAAAATTTCCACTAAGGTCTAGTCTCGTATCATAAAAGAAAACCTTACAACTTAGGGATTATCGCAGAAGGACAGAACAACTTTTTACTGCAGCCCTCCGTCACCATGGGAACCATGGCAGACTGTGCAACTCATAACGGATGCAGACAGCTCCCAAGAAGCTACTGACACCCGTATTCACAAATTGAATAGAGCTCTGTAATTGGTTCGTTTCTTATTCAAGTGTCGAGAGATCTCATAGTAATGTTTGTGAATACGGGTGTGAGATAATTTCGAAGGTCAAAAGAGGCCACCACCCAGCAGCAGCGATGGTTTAGTGGGGTGTGGCCTACGAAGGCGTGACAACGCTACATTTTTGTGAACAATGGCTGAAAACACGAGCAACTAATTATCAATGCGATATTTTACAGAACATAGTTAAGGCACTAACTATAACTAACATGTTTTCGCTGGTAGACAATAGATATTTAAAAAACACTCAGCACCGTTCGGTTGAGATCCTTGGGGCAGGCTTATGTTCAACAGTGGGCGTCTCTCGACTGATGTGATGATGATGAAGATTGCTTATGGAATATTTTAGAGTAGAAGACCTGTTTAAAACCTCATCGAAATATCGAGTCGAAAGCAGACTTAGTGAAGACAGCCGTTTTGCCTCGATACCATTGGATGTGGGTGCAGCCCAACCATAAATGAAAGACCAGGATGTTTGAAGAAATGTTGTAAAAGCTAATGGTGGTCATTTTGAATAGTTTTAAATTTAATATTTGTGATAATCTAATACTTAAATGTATAAAATACATGCTTTTAAAATTTTACTTCATTTTTTTTCTTTACACTAGGCATGTTTATATGAGGGACAGAATTTATGGCACGACTAGGTTGGTAAGGTACTTTTTAGTGTTATCCACTTAAACAGAGATTTGGCTCGGTTATACAGTAATTCTATGATTGGGAACCTAACCATTACCCCAAACTAAGCTAAAAATTGGAATACTTAACTATACCTACGTATCGTTTACAGTCTTGTTACTGCATATTGGTAAATCAAAACAGATGACAACATAGGACATAATTTTCATAATAAAAGTTAAGTTTTTGGACAAAACTTACGGCGGTGTCATCCTTTTATCTAGTTTGCATTCATCAAAAGCTCACATAGAGTTTCTTGCTATAACAACACGTATTGTGTGCAGGGTTGCCAGGTCTTTTTCAAAAAAATACCGAACAGTGAGCAAAAAAAAAAGCTCCTCACTTGCCGTATTGCTGATCGTTTGACTCGCGCCTATCCTAGGGAGTATGAAAATAGCTTCACTTTGTCGAATCTCCGGACTTTATTACTGGGGGGGGGGTGCTTTTGCCCAGAGAGCGGTGAAATAGCTAGATGGGCCCTGATAACGAGGCCACGATTCGTTTATCAGGAAGAAAAATTAATCAGAAAAAAAAATACCGAACCTCCCATACTTCGGTATTTTTGTCATACCGAACACCGAACACTGTGCTAAAATACCGAACACCTGGCAACCCTGATTGTGTGTGATGCTTATTTTTAACTCAATTTTCACTAGGTAGTAGACTCACATGTAGGGTCGTCTGGGTAGGTACCACCGCCTTTCTTATTTCTGCCGTGAAGCAGTTCGCTGTGGCGGATTAAAGGGAAAGGTAGGTAGCTAGTAATTACTGGGCATGGAGGGCATATCATCTTAATCCCCAGGATGGCAAACGCACTTGCGGTGTTAAGTGATTTACACTTAATATTGCAAGTGTCTATAGGCGGCGGTGACCACTTAACACCAGGTGGGCCGCAAGCTTGTTTGCCATCTCGTAACATAAAAAAAAATCTAACGTACAATTTATTGATACTTTAGATAGATTTTCACTTGAAATTGGCTAAATCACAGGAGTGGGTACGACATGGGAATTCGAAATATTTTTCGTCTTAGCCATGTTCATTTTAATACAATACTTACCCATTTGTTGGGAGACAGAGATCATCCAGCATTGTGCTCAAGTCTCCTAAGGTCTCTGACTAAGATATCGTCTGCAAAGCGAAGTGAGTTATGTAACGCTTACAGTGGGCCTCAGACTCAAAGTCACTCAAAGGTCAATAGAGAGGGCTATGCTCAGAGTTTCTCTGTGTGATCATATCAGAAATAATGAGATTCGCAGGAGAACAAAGGTCAGCCCAAAAAAACTTTTTTTCTTTAGTCCCCTCTTTGTTTTTTAGAGCCTTTATTTTCCTTTGTTTTAATTTTCATTAGTTTTACAATTTTCTTTTCATCCCTTCTATTCGAAAAGTGTCGCTTTATTCCTCTATAAGTGGGAACAAAATAGCTCTTTTCCGATAAGAACTTTTTAGCGGGCGTAAAAGTGATTTGAATTTAGAACATATATCATTCATAGAAATCGAACGCAAATTGTATGAATTACTGGCTGGTACGTGTTGGCTGCACGGCACTAACTAAAAAAAAAAAAAACAAAAGCGCGCGAAATACTTTTCTGTTCTTGTTACCTCAGTAAATATTCTATTGTATTTTGCAAAAATAATGAGTTCTACTACCTCGAGTTATGAAAGTGATAATGCATTAACTCCTGAAACAATAACTATAGAAGCTTACAACAATATCGATCCCAAATAAAACAGTGACAATAACTTTTAATAATTGCGCTAGGTATCCAATATAAATATAAATTTGTAATTATTTTTACTTCATTTCTTTTAATTAAAATAATATATTCATTAATTACATAACAGCGTCTTTTCTTTATTTTCTCATAGAAAGGGGATGAAAAGTAGAGTATATAACTCGAGAGCAAATTATTTTTCCCTCGGGCGATGTACTTTGAATCCCTCGCTGCACTCAGGATTCTACGTTAGAATCCTTCGCTTCGCTCGTGCTTCAAAGTAGGGCCCTCGCCATAAAAATACTATTTTGCTCCCTTGTGATACAATCTACTATTTCTTATTCTACGTTACATTTCTTTCTTGCTTACTATTTGTTGTTTAATATTCTGTAGACACAACAAATAAGTAAGATAAAAATAAAAGAAGAAAAGGAAATGTATTTCCTTTTCTTTATTATTTATCTTTTCTTTATTAAAATTAGGTCTGAAAAATCCACAAAAGGTGTCAATTTTTACTTAAATCGAGTGCACGCCCTTAAGAGAGTATTATTTTTGTTGCTTTTCGTTTTCTATTTAGTTTGGTACATTTTTAATCATATCAAATAAAAAAATATAAACAAATTCAATAATGACTAATTATTAAAGCGTTTCATATAAAATGCACAGAGGACCGTGTTCGCCGGACGCCCGGCCGCCCACGCCGATGGCCCGGAAGTGCACCATGTTTGTTTATACATTTCCCTCTTCTACGGTTTTTTTTAACACTCTTATATTAGTTTCACCTGTATGTTTGTATGTAACTGACTCGTTTGGGCTCCATTTTGCCCCACATTTTGACCCACAGCGATCAGATTTAAGTACTTTTAACGTTGTAGACTTATCAACGAACGTCAACAATACAATATTTTGATAAGCTTATCTCATTATTCTGATTATGAATAAGCTTAAATAACATTCACCTGTATGTTTGCTTTAAACGGTTAGGGGTGGAATTTCCAAAAATTCTAAAAAAATTTCAAGTCTCTAAGTTCAGCGGTTTGGGTTGTGCGTTGATTTCTCAGTCAGGATTTTGATTTTTATATTATAGATCAAAGACCGATGAAATTACAATAATTCGATAAGAATATCTCATTATTCTGCAAAAACGAAGTATTAATATCTGCAGCACTCCCCCAGAGAAGAATTCCATATGACATTATGCTGTGAAAATAACTAAAATACACTATTCTAGCCGTATCTACATCGGTTAGCCGCCTAATAGTTTTAACTGAGTATGCCGCAGAACTTAGTTTACCCGAAAGTTTTACAATATTTGGACCCCATTGCAATTTGGAGTCTAACATTACTCCTAAGAAAGAATTGCTTCTAATACGATCTTTCATCCCCAGACAAGATAAAATTTCAATAGCTCTAGAAAAAATATTTCTATTGCTTATGAAGTGCCATACAAACTTGCAACCCTTGTTCCAATTACTTTAAAACTTTTTTGGCGATAAAGGTACCCCATGTCTTTTCCCAACGTCTAATCAATACTCAGCTCATACTTATAAGTCAAAAACTACTTGACAGATTTTGATGATATTATATGTTACCTACAAATATTGATTCTTAAATAATCTGAGCATTTGTACCATAAATTCATCATCAAAATCAGCAAGTATTTTTGAGTTTATTCGTTAAAAACATTCAAAAATACAAATATTTCCTCTTTGTGATATGAGTATAGAAAAATCCTAACTTGTGTATTTGTTAGTTATCGAACTAATATCCATAACACAAGTTCTTAATGATACTTAATTTGGGCTAGATAATTGGTGTGAGCTTAGAGTTTTCATTCTATTAGGATCATCAAATAAATAAAATTTCCTTTTAACTGTATTTCAAAAACACTAAGATATACTTACAGGATGAATTTTTCAAGTGGGCCTTGGCCGTCACCCATCCCAGTACCGACCGCGTACTTGGTTGCTTAACTTTCGTGATCGACGAATCAAAAGTTGATAGAAACCTTATATTTTGATGTCATACATGCATGTTAAATTTTCGGTCACGCATCCGAGTACCGACCGCGCAATTGGTTGCTTAACTTTCGTGATTGAAGACACAAAAGTTGATAGAAACCTTATATTTTGATACCATGCATGCATGTTAAATTTTCGGTCACCCATCCGAGTACCGACCGCGCACTTAGTTGCTTAACTTTCGTGATCGACGACTCGATTAGATTGTGCTTGATTATTAATAAATAATGCAGTAAAAACCCACCAAAATACAAATATACAAAAATCCACTATTAACTCATGAGCCAAGTCCTTCGATAGCCTATACCTATCTTATAATGAACATTCTCTCATTTTTAAAATAAAAGTAAAGCACCAAAAATCCTCTAACATTCGTGTAACGTTTGAGAAAAAGTAGCGTCATTTGAAATGTAACAACTTTTTTTTTTTTTTTTTTTTGAATACTATTGCAGATTGTCTCTGATGACATTTTCTGCGTCACCGGGTTTTAAGAAGGCGAAGACCTTGGGGGGTCCTCAAGCCTGTAGGTCGGACGTTCCTAGGGGATTACTGGGCGACCGAGCATCTCCCCCGTGGGGAGTCTCTCGACCGCCTAGCGTCCCTAGGGCGTCCGTGTCGGTAGGGAGCGACATGCCCGAGGGTGCCTCTAAAGGCTCGGACCTCGGCTCGGGCACATCGTGTCGTGGTGGAGGCGGGGAAAAGCGCCCCGGTACATGTCTGTACCGGGTATAGCGCGTCGTATGTAGACCGGGTCTACGCACCCTTGTTCGACGAGTGCGGTGTATGACAAAAGTGTGTCTAGTGCTTGAGTGTGCAGTGTCTGACTGAAAGTTACTCGAACGGATTGGAGTGAACGGAGCGTTTGCGCTCGAAATTGGATCGTCTGGGTCCAAGAGAATGTTTTTCGGACGGCGTTGTTTACGTGCGACATTCCTACTAGCGCAGTAATCGGAAGCTTGGACTACTAAAGGATTGGGATGGTGAGGAGCCTTATCGAAGTAGCGCCTGGACGCTTCCTTCATGAATCTGGCTATGCTGGGGAGATCGAAATCTTTATGGAGATCTACGTTGCGCACGTACCAGGGACAACCTGTTGCCATGCGCAAGAATCGGTTTTGGATAACCTGAAGTTTGTTAATGTTGGTATGAGCGGCGTGTGCAAAGACAACGCTAGCGTAGGTCATAATAGGGCGTACACAAGCTTTGTAAAGTGTTCTCTTATTTCTAAGGGACATTTTACTTCGCTTCCCTAGGAGATGGTATAAGCGACCTAGCACGAAGTAGGCCCTATCACGGACTTCCTTGATGGGAGGTGCAAACGTTAGCTGACGGTCTAGCGTAACTCCCAGGTATTTGACCTTGGATACCAGAGGTATTGGTCTATCGAACATGAATGTAACAACTTTGACAGCGTTTGTGTTTCATCTGCGTTCGACATGCGTTCGCTCCCACGTCACTGGTTCGCAGCAGGCTAAGGTTCGCAGCATCTGTCAAATCAACGTCGCGATACGAAAACATTGAAAAGTTGCATGCCTCTCATTGGTCTGAGTTGCATGCTGTGTTCCATTTGCGCTTCATCTTGAAATGATTTACCCCGATCGGGACCCAGTTTGTAATTAAGAACAGTTATTTCTTTTGGATCTTTCAATATAGATAGGTACCTACTTGTAACGCACATCTACATCCTGTAACTATTGCATCATTTTTATTTTTATTTGAGATGCGATTATTCTTGCATATGTTTTATTAAATCTCGTTGATGACACGAGTAGTGTGGTCATCGCTTGTCCGTGATAAAATATTTAAGAACAACAATAACAGATGTTTCCGCAGCACCATTCCTTAGGCTAATGAAATTAAAGTTTAATTTGAAATTGATACCTACTTAACATTATTTCAACAAAAAAACATGATTTTTCTGTTTGATATGATTTGGCATTAAATTTCTAGTAAGCCTGACACCACCCTCTTTAGGGATGACGGCTATCTTCCGACAGCACCACAGATTTAATAATACAAGGAGATAGGCGAAGCCGGCGTTTAACTTGTGGCAAGTGTGTATGCCCAGTGGGCATACATTGCCACCAGTTCGCCGTTTTTCTTTCAAAATGCCGGCCTGTTCAACTGTAACATGCAATCATTGCAGTGAATCAGTTATTTGTCAATTAATGGAATAACTTTTCAAATGTAAGAACCGAAAGACTTAGATTTATATTTAAAAAACAATATTTAAACAAATAGTCCGACTTTTATTCATAATAACACAATCGCTTTATATTATGCGTTACTATCTTAGAAATTGTATTACATTGCGGCTGTGCTTAACTTTCATTGCTTCGCAGTCCTTAAGACGCGCGCAATGAATAGTGTATAATTACGGCATGCTCAGCTAGAACCATGTAGTACGGCCGCTGATCGCGACAGTCGGTCTTCCTATGAACTGGGCGATTCGACCGATCTCCTTAGATTGATATATCTGTGGACAGCACCCTGGACCACCAGCTTAACGTGCCTTCCGAACCACGGAGGAAAATCAATTATTATAGTTTTTCGGTCACCCATGTGATTACCGACCGTGCACTTCGCTGCTTTAACTAAAAATGTTAAGGAACCTATCTGACATTAACATAAAATGATGGTGGGTATCAAAAGTATAATTTCAGTTCATTAATTGTTGTCTGTCCGTGACGCTCGTGAACACAGTTGTGCCTGCTCTGTGCGCGGGTCAAAATGTCGACGGCGGTAAAATGTTCAAGTTGCAATATAGTGATTAATGAGCTACTCGCCTACATACAAAATAAGATTTCGATCGTGAATGAGGATAGTTTGGTGAAAATATGTGTATCTACGTTTAATAGTGAACAAGTGAACGAAGCAAAATCATTATTATTTGAATCGTTGTCGGCTGAACATCGCAAAAAGTTACGCAAAGGGCAGGGCAAAGAAAATCGGGAGTTACATGACATCATCAGTCTATTTATCGTGATACCAGTGTTTGTAGCCCGAGACTTGGAGAAACTACCTCCAATTACCTTCGATCATCTGGATGTCTCTAAACTGCTCAAAGATCTCTTACTGCTACAGTCGGATGTTCAGTACATTAAAAAGTCGTACGTTACACGAGACCAGCTAGAAGATATGAAGACTGATATGCAGAATATGAGAAGCGCTGCCACACCATTCTCTCTTAGCAAGGTAAACATGAAGAGAGGAGCCGCAACGTACCAAGATAGCGGGCCAATTGGTTTGACTCACCACAACGATTCGGTGCTAAGGGAAGAGAATGAGTCTTATAAATGTGCATCATCTCCTAATGAGTTCAGTGCAATATATCGAGACATCAACAACGGTATTCCAATGGAAGGTAGTATGAAAACAATCGAGATGAATGCTACGTTGTTATCTGTTTCGGGCGATATAGCGGGTGGCGGCGACGCCGGCAGCCGAGTCGCAGCGGACAGCGAGACGAGGGGAGGCGCGGGGCAAGGCTGTGCCGGGACCAATGTAGCATCGTCGCCGGCGCTCGGGAACCGGTTCGCCGATCAGCTGACTAATGACGGCTTGAATAGATCGTTTGCAAATGTACTGGGAACAAACACGACTAAAAAACTAGAGAGTACGACGAATGGAGGATGGACTTTAGTAAGGAAACGTAACCCATATTATAAATATAGAATAAGTGGAAAAATGGGCAACAGTGAGGTCGACCCCCAACAGAAATTTAGGGCGGCTGATAGAAAGATTCCTATGTTTATTACTAATGTTCATATGGGAACTTTGAAATCTGACATTAGTAATTACATAAACATGAAAACTAACGAAACCGTGAATTTAGAGAAAATTGCCATGAGAAAGAAAAATGATTATGATGCATATAAATTCTTTGTATCAGAATCTAAATTACATTTGTTTTTAGACGAGAAACTATGGCCCAAGGGTATCATTTTTAGACGGTTTGTACATTTTAGAAAGAAAAATGCGCCCGGAAATATGCATACCTCCGGTGACGGCACTACTAACAAACCACATGAATAGTGGCACTTACAGACTTGCTAGCTTTAATTGTAAAAATGTAAAACGCTCCGTGCATGGGGTACGAGAGATCTGTAAAGCAGCTGATATAGTAGCATTGCAGGAGACGTGGTTGCTGCCGAGTGATCTGACATATCTGAATAGCATCAATGACGAGTTCTCCTGCACGGGAACATCGGCGGTCGACACGGCGGCGGGGATGCTGCGCGGGCGCCCGCACGGCGGCGTTGCAATTCTCTGGAAACGTAGTGTCTTCCCTAACGTTATAGTGGTTCCGTGTGAAAGCCCCCGTTTATGTGCTATAAAAGTTGTGTTACACGATCGGTCAATACTAGTGGTGAGTGTGTATATGCCCACTGATGTGCCCACAAATTTAGTGGAATTTACGGACGTCCTTGGCTCGGTAAGTGCTATCATAGACAGTACGAATGTTGAATGCGTTTACATTCTTGGGGACTTTAATGCGCACCCTACGGAACCGTTCTATAATGAGTTATCATTATTTTGTGAGGAACAAGAATGGACTTGCATAGATACGCATATGTTAAGGGATTTTTCTAACTGTTTTACGTTTGTGAGTGAAGCACATGGATCACAGAGGTGGCTTGATCACTGCGTGGTATCTAAAGCAGCTGTGACTTCTGTATGTAATGTCTATATACAGTATGATATGCTGTGGTCGGACCACTTTCCATTGTTTGTTGAGTGTAATTTAGACGTAGTATCACCTAAGATACAAGAATCAAAACCGGCACCTAATAATGTATTGTGGGGGGATAGAAGCTCAGAACAAGTTAATTGTTACTTTGAAGAGTGTCAAGCCCATTTAAAGCTAATAGATTTTCCTTTTGAGTTTCGGAACTGTGCCGATAGAATTTGTAATGTGTTAGAACATAGACGGGTCATTGACAAATTATATATGGATATTGTAAATATTTTAAGGAAGGCCGCAGTGGCCTCTAAAAATTGTAATGTTGGCAAGAGAAAAAGAAAGAAAGCTGTATTGGGGTGGAATAAGTATGTTAGCGAAGCACATAGGAATGCGAAACAAAAATTTCATCTTTGGTGTTGGTACGGTAAGCCCAATGTTGGCACTGTCTATTGTGAGATGTGTGAGGCCAGAAGGAGTTTTAAACAGCGTTTGAAGTGGTGTCAAAACCACGAAGACCAAATAAGGATGGACATTCTGGCTTCACATCATTCAAGTAATGATTTCCGTTCTTTCTGGAAAGCCACTAAGAAATTGAATGCGAAACCCTCCGTTCCTGTGTGTGTCGACGGCATAAGCGATGCCGGTGGGATAGCGGATCTTTTTAAGGAACACTTCACGATTAAATCGCCGTTAGGGTCCTCACAAACGGTGCTCAATGTTGAAACTGGAAAACTGCTGGGTGTAAGCTGTAACGCTACAGAAGTAAACCTCATAGTAAAATCCATGACGAGAGGTAAATCAGCCGGTCATGATGGTCTTAGCATTGAGCACCTACAACATGCGGGTCCTCATTTGTCTAGACTATTGGCATTGCTTTTTAGTTTTTGTATAAGCCACTCCTACTTGCCCGAAGACATGATTAAAACTGTAGTGATTCCGATAGTTAAAAATAAAACTGCTGATACAAGCAATAAGAATAATTATAGACCTATCTCGCTAGCTACGGTTATCTCAAAAGTGTTTGATGGCATGCTTAATTCCCGGCTTTCGCAGTACATAAAACCTCATGACAACCAGTTCGGCTTTCAAGCTGGACTGTCCACTGAAAGCGCAGTCTTGTGTGTTAAGCATGCGATCAAATACTACACTAGTCGAAAAACGCCAGTCCATGCATGCTTCCTCGACCTGTCGAGGGCGTTTGACCTGGTGTCCTATGATTTGCTGTGGAAAAAACTTGAAAGTGTTCAGTTACCATCAGAACTCATAAATATCTTCAAGTATTGGTATGGGAACCAGGTCAACAGCGTGCGATGGGCGGGGTCTATGTCACAATCGTACGGGCTGGAGTGTGGGGTAAGGCAGGGGGGGTTGTCATCGCCTTCACTATTCAACCTGTATATGAACGATCTCATCGTCGTGCTCAGCAGCACTCGTGTTGGCTGTCATATAGACGGAGTTAACGTTAATAATATCAGCTATGCCGACGACATGGTGCTGCTGAGTGCGTCGGTATGTGGCCTTAGGAGGCTTGTGGCTATGTGTGAGGCTTATGCTGTAAGTCACGGCTTAAGCTACAACGCGATGAAGAGTGAAGTCATGGTCTTTGAGGCCAGGGGCAGAAACACGGTCGACTTCCCTGAAATTAAGCTCAGTGGTGCCGTACTAAAAAGGGTATACAAATTTAAATACCTAGGTCACGTATTGACCGCTGACCTCAAAGACGATGACGACATTGAAAGAGAACGGAGGGCTCTGGCGGTGAGGGCGAATATGATAGCTCACAGATTCGCACGCTGCTCTAAAGAAGTTAAAGTTACCCTGTTTAGAGCGTATTGCACATCATTTTACACGTGCAGTCTGTGGGCCGTATATACCCAAAAAGCCTATAGCGCCCTAAGAGTGCAGTTTAACAATGCGTTCAGGATTTTGTTGGGGTTGCCACGATTCTGTAGTGCATCGGGGATGTTCGCGGAACACCATGTAGACTGTTTTTATGCTACATTGCGTAAAAGGTGCGCATCCCTGGTACGCAGAGTACGTGGCAGTGCCAACAGTATCCTGAACTTAGTCGCGGGCAGGCTGGACTGCGTGTATATGGGTCACTGTTCCGCAATCTCACATGGGGGTGCGCAGCAGTGACTTACAATAATTATGTTTTGTTTACTTTAATTTATTACTAACACTAGCATAAGAATACCATTGTTACTAACATAAATTGGGTCAAGGGCCTGAAATAAAAGTTATTATTATTATTATTATTATTATTAATTGAATTATATTCTGATGATGAAAATAATCCAATGCGTGGGAGTAATAACTGGCCAAAATTTAGGTACGCATGTAAAACTTTAATTTAAATATATTGTTATTAACTTTGCTAAGTAGGTACTTTCAAATCGTCAAAAGCCCTACCACCATTTCGGGGCGAAATAATTGTTCTACTTATATAATAATTATTATGCTCAATGGCGAAAGAAACTCCACAGCTTACAATTTCGTAATGATTTTCAAAACCATAACAAGTCATAGATCTATTGAAATTCGAGAAATCCTAAAATACCCCTTTCTTAATTTTTAATCGAAAGGCCATATACAATTTTTTATGGATTTTACTTTGAATATGACGGATTTCTACACAAACGTATTTCCATATTTTACCCCTTAGGGGTTGAATTTCGAAAAATCCGGCCTTATCCCTTGTTTACATCATAAAAAGAACCTCTGTGAAAATTACAGCTATCTAAGTCTAAGGGTATGGGCTGGGCGTTGATCAATCAGTCAGTGGGTCAGGACTTTTCTTTTTAAATTAAATGGTTAGAAAGTGTTGTAAAACATTAGCTTTCACACGTTTGATTTCAGCAGAAAAAAAAAATAATAATAATATATTGCTTTCCAAAAGTGTACATTTATAAGCTTACTGAAACAGTAGCTAGAAATTTCCAACCCTGTCACAGCCTGATTGGTATTACAAAAATTCCCACACTAGGCTTGAGCCTGTCCTGTGAGAATTTTATGTATTCTATGATTTACAAACAGAAGTGGCGGCGATGAAAAGCGATACTTTACATCAGTGTTGACTCTGTACACAAATTAATAACAATAAAAATGAAATAATAATAATACCAAAGTTATAATAATAATTAGAGCTACTAAACAATTCTGAGGATTTCCTCTGAGTCCCTGTAGGTGAGGCTCAGCAATTTTTTATTGATGATATCTTTTGCTTTACGGTAATTCAAGTTAAAAATATTGAGTAGCATGTTTATTTTGTTGTATATAAAAGGTTTGGCAAAATAACAAGAACGCTTGGCGAATGCCGTTTTGACTATTGGAGTAAACGGGATTTGATGTTAAAAAAGTGGTAATCACGATAGTGATATATTCTGTTTACTAGCTTTTTACGTCACATCCGTTTCAAATATTTGAATTTCACACAGTTTTTTCGCAGTTTTCAATAATAAATTTCTTGATCCAAAAGAAATTTTACTTAAAATATTGATGGAGGGACAATTCTAAAGTGATACATGCTTACATACTTATATGAATTACATGCATATTCTCTATTCAGGATTTTTCTAGCTGATGTCTATTCGGTTCCACTGGTTCAGATTGTAGATTTTTTAGGAAACTTTGCTTCTTCTCCTTCTTTTCCGAACCTGGTTTTTGTGGTCGGAGGAATATATCATCAATACTGAAACGGCTCAACGTAAAAATTACCGGACAAACCTATGGAGGTGTTGGCATAGGTTTATGTCTGTAAGGGGTGTAATGGAAATGTGTGTCGTGATCAGGAACTACAGCTGACTCTAGAAAACTACACTTTTGAGTATTTAAATCTTTAAGAACTTTATGAAACGCTTTCGTTTAAATCAATGAGAATAAAGTCGGTTCAGAATTGGTCTTCACAAATCACGAAGTATAAAAGATTCAAGTATTTTAACCTATAAGAAGAATTATTGTTGACAATGCACTTCCATTGCGATGCGACATGATGCAAATTTAGCAATGTTGTCATATCAACTGCAAATTGATCCATTAAATTGTGCCTTAACAAGTAGAGATGAGGAGTGTTGTCTAAATTATGGCCTACTCGTAATTCTTGCTAGAACACATAATATGTAGGAATTGTTAGAACAAGGTTACCTAGTTAGAATTAAGGGTTATGGCAATAATAAACATATTAAGTTTCATTTCTAAGATCATTTATTTCTAAACTACAACATAATAACTACTCGTATATGTAAATATAACGTCTGTTGATTACTGCAGATAACTGATCTTTTTTAACACTAACACTTACTCCTTTTAAAAATACCGGACAAGTGCAAGTTGTACTCGCCCACCGAGGGTTCCGTACAAATTTGTATTTTTTGCGTTAAGATACTATTTAAGATGTTTATTATTTGTTGTTAAGTTTTGTTTTTGGATACTATTATGGATATAAATTGTTTTATAGACCATGCCCAAGCCTCCCACAGGGTGTGTCCAAACCTTCCTGCCATGGGGCGCATTGTGACTTAATTTCTGAAATTATCTCGTAATGCGACACTGATTATAATTTTATGAAAGTTCTCTCTAGATATCTAGCATAATGTGTGGTGCAATAAGAATTGGCAATAAATATTATCTATAAATTCTGATTTTTTATGCATTAAATTGTAAAAAAGTGCCCTTCCCTCCTCTACCTTCTCTACTTATCAAGATAAAAACCACATAAAAACTATCATTATCTCTCAAGTTGGAACAAAACACACATTTAAAAAAAGTTAAAATCGGATGGTTAGTTTCAGAGTTTATCACGGACAAACATCATGACCCGAGAATTATATTTAATAGACTATAGCTATACCGCCCGCGACTTCGTCCGCGTGGACATTCGAGAAAATCCTAAAGGATGATTCACGCTACACCGTGTCACGACCGGGCCGGGCCCCGGTCAGACATTATAGTATACTTTTTCTATGAAGTTATTCATGCCAGACCGTGGCCACGTCGCCGGTACTCGGCCGGGGCACGGCGTTAAAATGTCGGTGGGTATTGTTTCCTGTCTCCGGCACGGTCCTGACCCCTATCAAACAAAAACCACATATAGTCGTAAGTAGTACACCCAAACAGCCCGGCGTAACATGAATGACTGGCCCGGCCGGCGCACGATGGACGAGTCCTGGCCGAGGCCCGGATCGGTCGCGACACGCTGTAGCGTGAATCATCCTTTAGGGGACCAATAACCAGGATAAAAAATATTCTATGTTATAATTTCATCAAAATCCGATAAGCCGTTTTTTCTTGATTAGGCGAGTCCTCACCAAGCGAGCAGTCTCGTGCAAGGCCCGCCGCACGTGGCGATTCGTTCTGCCGCGCGCGAGGTAGCTCGCTTGGTCAGGGAGGACCCGCCTAATCACGTAAAAACGGCTGATCGGATTTTGATGAAATGATTAATAATAATAAATAATAATATATTTCTACGCTCACACCAATTATCTAGCCCGAATTAAGAATCTTTAAGGACTTGTGTTATGGATACTAGATAACGGACAAATATACTTAATAATCTAGATATTTTTATAAATAAACTTAAATAAATATATAAACAACCATGACTCATGAACAAATGATCGTGTTCATCACACTAAAATTTGCCACTACCAGGACTCGAACCCGGACCGCCCGATGTGTAGGCAGCGTTACTGACCACTTCACCACGGCGGCGTCATAATTAAAACATAGAATACTTTTTATCCTGGTTATTGGTCCCTTAAGGATTTTCTCGAATGTCCACATAATAATCATGCTTATTTTAATATAGGTACGAGTGTCTTCGTAATTTTTGACAAGTCAATAAAAAATTATGTACTTATCTTTTTGTCTTCTTAAAGATTTGTATGCTATGTAAGCTTTATGTAAGTTGTTATAAATATAACGTTTTTTATCGTGATTATTACAACTTTATATTATACCTATCGGTCATTTCTAGATTTTATGAACCACCCAATAGTGCAAAAAAGAAAACTTTTCGAAATTATTTTTATTGTATTTTTACAGGTGACGTGTAATCAAACGATATGCAATTGTGACGGTATCAAGGGAGATCGAGGAGCACCGGGGCCTCCAGGACATGAGGGTCCTCAAGGTGATTATGGAGAAGATGGGCCTATGGGAAGAATTGGCAGATTGGGTGAACGTGGTGATTCAGGAGAATATGGAGATCCTGGCGATAAAGGGGAACGGGTGCGAATAATTAAACAGTATTGTAATGTATTTGTGGTTTTACATACTTTGTAAATGAAAATAGCCATTTGTTTTAGGGTATTGATGGATATTATGGGCGAAGAGGAAATGAGGGAATTCAGGTAAAATAAATTTATTAGAAATTACTTATTATTAACAAAAAATGTTACACCACATTTATACTTGCTATTTTTTGTTGAATAGGGCTCTCAAGGATTTCAAGGTATCACTGGACTACCAGGCTTAGACGGTTGCAGTGGTGTCGATGGAGTTGTAGGCCCCCCTGGAAGACCAGGCTATCCTGGAGATAGAGGCCTACCGGGTCCGTATGGAGAAAAAGGCTCACCAGGATTAGCTGGTGAAGGTGGATCTAATTCAAGAGGGGCCAAAGGAGATCAAGGGGAATATGGAACCCCAGGAAGTATAGGTCCCCTAGGACCTCAAGGATGGAGGGGAGATAGTGGATTACCCGGTGACGAAGGTGATGAGGTATGAATACTTTATATAAGTAGATAATTAATAGTAATTACTTACTATGTTTTATTGTTAAAATAATATATTTTATAGGGACCGGTAGGCCCGCGCGGTAAACCCGGTTACAGGGGAGACTTCGGTGATGATGTGATTGGACCTGTAGGACAAAAAGGTGATCAAGGTCAAATCGGTGACCCTGGCAGACGATCGTCAATTATATTTGTTAATGAAGTTCAAGATAACACAACTATAGTCGCTAAAGGATACAAAGGAGAAAGGGGTTTAGATGGGAGAAGAGGTGAAAAGGGAATTAAAGGAATGAGAGGATCAGTTGGATTTCTGGTAAAATATAAGAATAATCTCTATTTTTAATTAATTGTGAAAATAATGATATGTTCAGTTACATTGATAAGTTCAGTTCATTACATTACACTTACATGAATATCACACATTACTTAATATCATTGATTTTGACACAATACCAAACGCGTAAAACTCCAACGAAACGACTACTTCACATTTTTGTAGACAATACACATACTACTAAAAAACAGTATGTACGGAACCTATTAATTACCTACATTCAGTTATGTGCTGTCAGTATTTAGAAAAATATTTTTGTTTCTACTCGGTGAGCTTGCTGAAGAGTGTCTGCGTCTTCGGTGGTCTTTGTGGGTGTTAATAGATCAAAAATTTGTACCACAAAGATCTATACATTTCTAAGATATTTGATGTTTCATGGTTCATATGGCAGTTGTCACACCACCGGCAGTCAGCACGCGGTCGGCGCAACGAGAATTCAGTAGAAATATGTACCAAATAAAAAATCGCTAGTCAGCAAATTATACAAAAAAAACTGTGTCGTCTAGGGAAACCCGAAAGAAGCGAAGCTTTATAGTATAAAGCGTAGAACTAAGCGTTAAGAATATATCGTGTAACGGTACTAAATCTAACGATCTCGTGTAACCACAGATTTAATAATACAAGGAGATAGGCCAAGCCGGCGTTTAACTTACGACAAGTGCATGCCCTGTGGGTATACATTTCCGCCACTTCGCCTTCCGATAAAGTCAAGTGAATACGTAACTCAGCGATTCGACTGATCTCCTTTGCGGCTGTGCTTAACTTTCATCGCTTCGCAGTCCTTAAGACGTGCGCAATGAATAGTGTATATTACGGCATACTCAACTAGAACCATGTTAAGTAGTACGGCCGCTGATCGCGACACTCGGTCTTCCTATAAACTCGGTGATTTGATCGATCTCCTTGGATTGATATATCTGTGCGTGTAACAGTAAAATCTGACGCTTAGCACGGATATACTAGGCTATAGGACATAGATAGCTCTATGCGAGCGTCCCGAACGTCCGTATAAGAAGCTTCTCTTTAAAGCAGAGTGTTACGAGATACCCCTACTTTCGGGGTGTGACTCGTTGGGAATGACTACAAAAAGTTGTTTCCGAACGTGTAGCGTGTAGGTAACACGGTAAGACGTTGGGGAAAAAATCCCAACGAGCGTTTAACTCAACAGTGATACTCGTTGTGGTGTGACTCGTTGGGAATGGGAACAAACTATTAAAATTGAGTAAATTAGCATACAGCAAGGAGCAAGTTTAAAGTTCCGATATTTTATCTGGGCTATATCTAAGTGAGTGTGCGAATTTGACGGGGATTACTCTGACCACTTTTATTTTTTTAAAGCGAAGCTTCTATACGGATTCTTTTAACGCTCAGTTCCTACGCTTTATACTATAAAGCTTCGCTTCTTTCGGGCGTACCTAGACGGCACTATTTTATTTTCTAGATGTACAGTCAACAGCAAAGGTGATAATGAAAATCAAAACTAAGTTGACTAAGTGAAAGCTTTGGATAATTAAGAAATTTAAATGTGGTATTAACCAAATGACTATTACGCTCACAAAATGAATGTTCTTATAGGAATTTTACAAATCGGCATTAAATTTGCTTCTAATGAATTTAGAAATTTTGTTATTGATCATCTGATCAATAACAAAATTTCTAACTTCTGCTGTTGACTGTACCTACTGGCTTCTCGTCAGTCGTCGGCTGTGTTACATGTGCCTGTTAATCGTTAATGCAAATTTCGCGAGAGGTGAGAGAATGCTCGCTGACACATTCAAAATAGTCAGCGATCAACTGTTAGGTACTATGTGCATCTCTTATTGTTGAAACAGAAAAATCAGGTGTAGTTTTTCTTAACAAGCTAACCACTCATCTGTAGCGTATTTGCGTCCTTCACTAATCTATAACTTGCTGTCGTTAAGAGCTAAATCTGTATGAGAAACATGATTTGCGCGATAATTAAGAAATTTAATATTCCTTTCGGGCGCTATATTCGTTTCCTATGTAAATTGAGCTCTTAACGCAACTAAAATATTTACGTTTTTCATACTAATAGGTAAAAGTACACAACGGGTAATGTACACATTTTTGCTTGCGTATCGTAAAGTTAGACTTGCATGATTTTTTTATTGAATTGAAGAAAGTCGTAGTAAATAAGTAAAATGTCTAGTCTTAGTAATATCTATATGGAATAAAAATTACTTTCTTATAGGGACGACGTGGGCCTAATGGTAATCAAGGTATAAAAGGAGAACAAGGCATAGATGGACCAAGAGGAAAACCAGGTCATAGAGGTGCAGATGGGCCAAGAGGTCCGAAAGGTGATAAAGGAGCACCTGGATATGCAGGGATAGATGGAACAGATGGTTCAAAAGGAGGAATCGGTGAAGATGGACATCCCGGAAATCCAGGGGAACAAGGTCCTATGGGTGAACCAGGGATCTTTGACCCTAATTTAAACGAACCTTTATTACCAGGTACATCAGGACCGCAAGGGCCAGTAGGATATCCAGGACCGATTGGAGCTCCTGGATTAGACGGGCCGCCTGGCAGGCCAGGTATTATGGGTCTTCCAGGATATCCGGGTATAAAGGGTTTGCCCGGGCAACCAGGACCTCTGGGTAAATCTCCTAAAGGTGAACCTGGTAACGATGGCTTTAAAGGATCGCTTGGTCCTCGTGGTCCACCAGGATTTCAAGGAATGTCAGGAGTAGTGGGAGTGAAGGGCTTTAAAGGTGCAACAGTTAAAGGGCCCGATGGTGAAAGTGGCACCGATGGTGTAGATGGTATACCTGGACAGCGCGGCGATCGTGGTGACAATGGTCAAAGGGGGCCCCCTGGTTTCCCGGGTAACGGTTGGATTGGAACTGGACCTCCAGGCGACGATGGACCCCCAGGCTTCCCAGGATTCCTTGGTGACAAGGGTCGTGATGGCACGCCGGGATTACCTGGTTCGAAAGGAGAACGGGGTGATGACTGTCCTTTCTGCAAATCAGGTAACAAGATTTTATATTTTTAGTTAATACCTGAGGTCAACCTATCCACTTAGTTGTTATTTGCAAGTTGCTTGCAAGCGTCATATAACGAAGATATTAATAATTGAAATGTTTATATTAAGGCATGCCTGGACCCAAAGGCCCACGAGGAGACGATGGCTTCCCGGGACTAAAGGGAATCCCGGGTCCAGAAGGATTGCCTGGTCCGCGTGGGGTGGATGGCACACCTGGTATAGATGGAACACCTGGAGCTAAAGGTCCAAAAGGCAATAAAGGACAATCTGGTATGGCAGGTCCTCAAGGTTTCAAGGGACGAGAAGGACGTTTAATAAGACCACCCTTATCTTTGATAATAGCAGAGCGTGGACCTCCAGGAGACAGAGGTATAATAAAACTAGAATGTACTTTTAAAAATAAGTTGTTTTTCCGAAAAATATTAGATAATGCAGATGAACCTGTAACAACTGATCTATTGATGTTTAATAGGCATATTCTTTCAGGACCTATGGGACAATTTGGATTCATTGGATCTCCAGGTACACCTGGTATAAGTGGTGACTTTGGTTTCCCCGGCATCAAAGGTAGAAGAGGTGACTATGGCTCCGAGGGGTTACCAGGTAGAAATGGAACAAGAGGTCGCGACGGTCGTCCAGGATCTGCCGGTGCACCCGCCAGTATTCCTATAGCTTTCCTGCACGGCGAAAAAGGAAACATGGGCTTCAAGTAATTTAAATTTACATTGTCTAATAGAATTTTTTAAGTTATTTATTTGAAAGATTATGAAAGTTATTGCGTGAAAATTAAATTTAGAGATAGAAATCAAACTGAAAGCTTAGGTACTAGATGATATCTTACAAGGAGCTTAGATTAATAAATTCTGAGTCAACTCATTTCATTACCAAGACCATTGTCTTGGTAATGAAATGAGTTGGACCAGCCAGATACAGAGATACCTAATACTGTCTCTAAATCTAAGGAAAATAATAATATTAATTATTTAAAGTTCGAAATTGGTTCTTCTACCCTGATCCCAATTCAGGCGGTGAAGCATGTCTTTATTATTGACAATATTGCTATAGCATTAGATTTTTACGATCTAACACCAACCCTCCTTGGGAACGACTGCTATCTATTATAGTGGATGGTCGGCACCCTTCCGAGTGCCGACCATGCACATGGTGGCATTGCTTTCGTGATTGTTTGAAGTTTGAAAATTGTACCTTGTACCGAGAAAGGTAAATTATAAGATCTTGCACTTTCCATTGTCAAGATTAGAGATGAAACTGATAGTTGTTTGTCCGGATACTGAGAGACCGGATGGCCGGATATCCGGCGGCCGGATATTTGACCCATTGTCTCGTTGCATGTCGTGGCGACGAGTTTAGCGCTGCACATGTGCAGCGAACGCGATGATATCAATTCTTGCGGTTTCGCTATTTTTTACTAAAAGTTTTAGGTTTAAATATTTACTTTTTATGTATTCATCATTAGACTGAATATCTCAGAAAAAAAATTTAGTTTTTTTTAGAAGGTTTTAACTTTTTGTAGCTTTTTCGACTTTAAATAATAGCCGTCATAATTTTACGCCATTTCATTGATATTTACCTCACAGAGATTAATGCATTGCAGTTTATTATAGGCAAATTCGTAGTTTATTAATATCCGGTATCCGGCCGGATATTGAGCTACTATCTGGTATCCGGCCGGATGTACCTACCTACCTATGTATATAAATATACGTGCCTGTGGATATTTTTTTATGTCCAAGCCGAGTATATTTTAAACAACATGTATGTAATTCGGCAAACCATAGGTTGATAGATATTTAATAAAGAGTTAATAAACTGTGCACGCAATCTTGACTAATGATGAAACGGATATCCGGTAACTATCCGGTATCCGGCCTAAATATTAGGTTTTAGAAAGTTTTAAAAACTTTATTTGCAAATATTTGACTCTCAGTTAAGATAAATAATGGAATATAATAAATATAATGATATTATAGAATAGTTTTTGCGTTTACAAACGCGTAAATATTTTTAAACCTAGAGAAAATACACTGAAAAATAATCGATCTGCCCCAGTCGGGAATCGAACCCAGCATCCTCTATGCTACCAGGGCACTGCTTTACTGTCGAATTTTTCAGTGTTTGGTGCTTATGTTTTTATGGTAAACATTGTTTCATCAAATCTTTGAAATTGGCACTTCTAAGATCCGAACGAAATATTTTTGCAAATATTTGGCGTCCAGTTAAGATGAAACTATTTTATAATAAGGAATAATTTTTGCGTTTACAAACGCGTACATATTTTTTAAACCTAGAAAAAGGTGGATGCTGGATTCGATTCCCGCCTGGGGAGGTCGATTTTTTCACTTGACGTTATGAATGTGTTCAGATATTATTGGTTAGTTGTGTGTATAGAAGTTGTTGAGCCGCATCTGCTCAGATATTTTTGAAGTAATGAATCTTCAGATATTATTGGTAACTTGTAAAGTATGGAACTTATTGACATTTTAAACTGTTCAGAAGTATTTGGTCGCTGTCAGCTCCAATATATCTGATGGCGACTGTACCTATGTATGCGCAAACAGTAGGTAATTCGGTACACTATTAGGCGTTACTTACTGAAATAGAAAGCTTTATATTATATTTTAATTGTTAAAGAGGTGACTTCGGCGAGCCTGGTGTAGATGGTATGAAAGGTGAAGTGGGCGAAGCTATACAACATGGAATTAATGCTAAGGGCCCCAAGGGTCCAAAAGGATATCCTGGATTCAAAGGTAATTGTTTCAGATGTTGTTCTTTTTAATGCTCTCTGGTTGGCAAATAACTTTACGAACTGCCTGTATGACGGTAAACTAGGCGTGATAATAACTCTGTAAGTTGTGCTGAAATTCAAAATCTTGATTATATTAAGTACTTATGTAATAAAAAAAAATCTGTGAAATTTTACCCCAGATTCGGTTATAGACGAAGTAAACACAATAATCGAAAATCCTTTGGCAAACATTTCAAAGGAAAGATACTTTACATACAGCACTGTTAATCAAATAGTTAAGTTTGTTAATCGCTAATCCGTACCCGTAATGTACCTAAGTTTTTTTTTTTAATAAATACGTTACTATTGCAGTTGTGTTAAGAGCTTAATTTGTATGGGAAACACGATTTACGCTTGTTTTCGCTAGATTTGTATAGGATTTGTACCTATATGAGCTCGATTTGTATAGGAAACGTGAATAGCGCCTTATTCACGTTTCCTATGCAAATCGAGCTCATAACCGCTAAAGTGCTTTTTATTGTATTTTTTAGAAAATTATCTAAGTTAACTTTTTTTTGTAACCGAAATGTAACGTTTTAACGTTTAAAGCATTAAATTTTGGGAGATTTAACGCAAGTAAATGTTAATCCGTTAAGAAAAATTATAAAAAATGCGTTTTATAATTTTTCTCCTCCTCCTTACGTCGTATTAGTATTCCTAAGTGTTGAGGGTCGTGACCCTCTCTTTCTGCATCACTTTCACACGTATAGTTTTTCTCCATCCTGTTTCTGCCTCCGACGGTTTGGAGGGCGTTTTGAACTGTGGAGACAAGAGCGGTGCGGATCTGCCGACCTATTCGCTAACTTTTTTTGACAGTTGAAACTGTTGAAAGTGATAATCACCGATTGAATTACATATCTATTGCTGTTTTTCACGACAAGTGCAATATAGCGTGTCGTGTAAGACAGCAATGCACTGACTCCACGACCACGAGGCCTAATTTGTCGGCCACGATGAGATTTTCGAGCTTATCATCGTATTTTCTTGCAATGTGACCGAAGTATTCTATTAGGATTCTGCGTAGACACTCTGATGATAGCCGCGAGAAGATTTTAAGTTCTCGCAATATTAGAGATACGTTAGCCCGAAATGCTGTCCAAGGGAACTACCTACCTACAACCTACCTATTACATTTTTACCTAGTCATCATCCCTCCATGACTATTTGGGCAGATATAATAGGTTGGGGAAAAAGTTTCTTCGCATTTTTTAAGAAAATTCAAAACATTTTTTAATATAGTTTATTTACATTTAACTAAAGTATGTAGGTACCATTTTGTTCGATAACTTTTTGCCATCTTGTAGGTAGGGACATGATCCCATTGCTATAGAAATTTTGGGACTTCTGGTCAAAATACCGCGACAAGTGGTTTTGGCAGTCCTCTCGTGATGTTAACCTGACACTGCCTAAAGAATTCTGAAGAGACCGAAACAGGTGGAAATCTGAAGGTGCAAGGTCAGGACTATACGGCGGATGCATTAACACCTCCCAGCCAAACTCTCTTAATTTTTGCTGAGTGGCTAAAGATGTGTGAGGTCTAGCGTTATCATGATGAAAAACCACACCCCTTCTGTTGATTAATTCCGGCCGCTTTCTCTCAACTACTTGCTTTAATCTCATCAGTTGTTCGCAGTAGAGTTCAGTATCGATGGTCCTGCCTGGTGGTAACAGCTCATAATGAATAATGCCCTTCCAATCCCACCACACACACAGCATCACCTTGTTGCGAGTTAACCCGGGATTCGCCACAGTCTGTGAAGCCTGACCGGCCTTTGACCACGACCTTTTTCGCACGTTCTTGTCGTACGTGATCCACTTTTCATCACCAGTTATCAGCTTCTTCAAAAATGGTTCGGTTTCATTACGTCGTAATAAAGAATCACAAATGAGTACACGGTTCATTAGGTTTCTTTCAGTGAGCTCGTGAGGTACCCAAATGTCGAGCTTTTTTGTGTACCCAGTTTTTTTCAAATGCGCCAAAACTGTTTTGTGGTAAATTCCGAGTTCTTCAGCTACGTCGTAACTACTGACATGCCGATCTTGCTCCACTTTTTCAAAAATGGCATCCATTTTATCTGTAATAGGGCGACCAGAGCGACGTGCATCTTTGACATCAAAATTTCCGGATTGAAAACGCTTAAACCCAAGGAGCTTATATTACCTATAGAATGGAGTCATTAGTCAAATGAAAAAAGTGAGGGCAAAAATTTTGACAACCCTTGACATTTCTTGACATTTCTAGAGAGGCTCTGTCTCTTTCTAGTAGGGTGCCTATAGCAGAAAAAATAATTACGGACAATCTTGGACTTCGTTAAGTTAATAAAATTAATTAGGACTCAAAGTTTAAAATATTTTTGAGTTTACCATGACAAAGAATTAACATTCATAATAATTAGTTTTAATCTTCCGTACAACTGTCTGTTACTATAAGTAAATTTACACTTAACATTGGCGAAATATAAAAATGAAAAAGCTAGAAAAATGCACTGAAAAAAATCGACTTGCCTCAGGCGGGACTCGAACCCGCACCTTCCACCCGGATTGTGGAAGGTGCGGGTTCGAGTCCCGCCTGAGGCAAGTCGATTTTTTTTTCAGTGCATTTTTCTAGTATTATATTTACGCGTTTGTAAACGCAAAAATAAAATTATTCCATAAATAATTATCAATTTAATTTAAGTTACAGTTTTACATGCGTATATTTTGGGTAGTTATTAAAAATAAATAAAGTAGTAGTAGTGGTAGTTTTATAAATTCTGTAACACACTAAGTTTATTCCTTAATAAAAACTTCATCACAAGAACTGTTCTATTTTAAATCTAAACATAAATAACAATCTAAACATTCATATATTACATATGTGACTCAAGAATTTATGTAAAACAAAGTTATATATACACATAATATTGATACTTAAAAGAACAAAATCCTTTATTATTATATGATACAGTGATATCCGCAGAATATAGTTACATATTCACATAGATACTTCTAAATTACAAAATATTGACCTAAAATATATTACTTTCATATCAATCGATGTTTCATAATACTTTATAATGATTGGCAAAATAATCGATTCTGTAAAACAACTAAGAAAAAAGTTACAGCTAATTTTGTACAAGACAAACTTAATATCGCTCTGCTATAAAGAAAGAATTATGCAGATGTGACTTTATTCTATCATGAGACCAACAATTAAAAATATGAATACCGGTAAAAAATGTAAAAGAATCATTTGTACTCGTAACTCGATTAATACTGGTTAACGTATGACAAGGTATATAACTTTGTCATGTGTTAACCAGTATTAAAAAAATATGCATAAAACTTAAATTGAACGCCCTACGTATATATATATCAACCTTCTGTACCTGTTACTCAGTTACGAAGTCAGAAGGATAAGAGCCTTGTTCCTAAAGCCGTAATAGTGTAATTTCCGCCTAGGGTCTTTCGGAAATCTAAAAAGAAAAGAAAATTTTATGTATACAGGCACTTTTAACTTGTAATTAGCATATTAAAAACTATCATTTGATAGGCTTGAATAGCACAGTCACAATTTTATTAATGCTGTGTCAATTTTACTAACCCAAATTCGAGTGAAGTTTGAGGTCACTGTGCATATTGCACTCTGCGTTACATGTTAGTAGATGCAAATGTGAAAGATAAAATACACTATTACACTGGTAAAATCCAATCAATCATTTTGAATATGTTTCTCAATTAAAATAATGTACATTGCATAAATTACATGTTTTGTTTGTAAATAAACGTTCCCAACCAAAAATGGGTAGAACGATTTATGTATTATATATAATAAATATAATCTATAAACTATATATATAATCTATATATATCTATATAACAGCTATTTCAAAGACTTAAAAAAATATATATATCAATTTTGATTGCCATTTCTGAAAGGAAAAAGGTTATTATTTTATAATAATTCTGGAAATCCTAGTCACCCTAGTCAATTTGTTTACACAAATTTGAATAAGTAATTTATGTATGAAAATTAATTAAATTCAGATAGTATTAAAGCCGAGTATCAGAAATTACTTTCCCCTATGGAGTTTCGCCCAATAACGATAATCATATGGAATTACATGTGAAAAACCAATTTTACTTAGGTGAACAATAATATGCAATTATAACACTTACAAGTGAAATTTCACACTGCATCCTGGATACCACTCACTTCTGCAACCACGAACTATACAGCGATGCACCATTTTGCACTATTTATAGTTATTAAAATGTAAAAAGCCGTACCAAAATCGCGAGTCGATATTTATGAATACTTCAATTACGACAATTTATGTCATGTTGAGATTTCGGGACATTGACACATGAAAAGAGTGCTGCCATTACATAAATCCTTTCATTTCCCATAAGTTATAGAAAGAATCACAATCATGATTTTCAAAATAAAATACAAACCAAAACATTAAAAGTAAATATATTATATTAATTTCTTTCATTGATAATAAATACTGATAATTGAATACAATATGTTAAGTTTTTAGCTACTTTTCTACTTTTGTTTTAGAAAGATGGCAAAATACTGGGGAAATCTTGTTTCTATGTAGTCGTGTTTAGAAAGAGATGGCGACAATTTCTAGAAAGAGAAATGTGAAATTTGAAATGTCAAGTATTGTCAAAATTTTTGCCTTCACTTTGTTACTTTGTCTAATGACTCCATTCTTTAGTATAAGCTCCTTGCTTAAACCAAATTTGTGCTACTCTCACAGACACTGCACTAGGTCCATAAACATCGCAATTTTTTTTCACGGCTTGCGTTGCATTTTTACCTTTTTTGTAGTAAAATTTTAAAATGTATCGAATTTCTTCATTGGATTCACTCATCTTGGCGGTACGAAAAACAAATGAAAATCACACATTTTCATAATTTGAATTTGGAATTATGTTCTTTAAAATTTAAACTTTCAATGATACCAAAACCAGCCAGATACAAATAGTATAGCCAAAGAGATTTTATTACAAGTTTATACATACTATAATGCGAAAAGACTTTTTCCCCAACCTAATACAAGTATTGCTTTTATATGTCAGTCATGACTCGTAAGATAAAAATACTCGATATACAATACAACATCTGTAATTATTAACTAACCAAATCTTGTAGGTATCCGTGGCAGAAAAGGTCAACAAGGCGATATGGGCGATGACGGATTCCCTGGAATTCGCGGTGACATGGGAATATCTGGTGGAACCAGACCTGGTTCTGTTGGCTTAAGAGGGCATAGTGGTGAAAAGGGTGACATTGGTCTGTATGGTGAACCTGGTACAACAGGACAACAAGGACCAACAGGTTACCCTGCGCCGAAAGGATCAAAAGGATCGCGTGGTGATTTTGGCGCACCGATTCTCGGTGGGGACAGGGGTGCAGACGGATTCCCTGGTGGCCCTGGAGATGTAGGAGAACCTGGTTATCCTGGTGAATCTGGTCGTAAGGGCACTATTGGTCAGAAAGGTGAAATGGGACCTCAGGGTGATGATGGTCCTCAAGGACCTACTGGACCACAGGTTAGTATAACTGGTAAATAATAATTTTACGCTAAACTCTGGCGAGCAACCATGCCTCAAGCTCCCAAGGCCGGGTACGGGCAGAGCGCACACTCGGCCGGTACCCCACCTTGGTAGTAACCCATCTTGCTGCTGCGAAGCCTACAGAGTAGTAGGTTCGCGCCACTTGTTGAACGATGGCTCTTTGGAGCGCCCGGATGGCCGTGGCATTTTCCCTCCTTTGACTATTGAAATATCGGTGAACTTGACTTGCACTGATTTTTCAAAGACCAGACTGAAATTTAAAAATCGAAATCTCGGCTTGAAAAGCCCGCTACGAGGCTCATCGGCAGGTGCAAGGTTATCCATTAGTTACGTCCACAGATTTAATAATACAAGGAGATAGGCCAAGCCGACGTTTAGCTTGCGACAAGTGTATGCCCTGTGGGCTTACACTTCGCCTTCCGATAAAGTCAAGTGAATACGTGACTCAGCGATTCGACCGATCTCCTTTGCGGCTGTGCTTAACTTTCATCGCTTCGCAGTCCTTAAGACGCGCGCAATGAATAGTGTTTAATACGGCATGCTCAACTCGGTCTTTCCATGAACTCGGGGATTCGACCGATCTCCTTAGATAAATATATCTGTGGTTACGTCACACTCTGTATATATGCACATTCATGAGCGCATTGCGGGCTTATTCCCAGAGATCCACTAGTCTATTGTTTAAAAAGTAACTAAATTCATACTTTAATTCCCAAGCAGGACAAGACATTTTAAAATATTAAATTTTTCTTTGACGCCGCCCTGGTTGAGTGGTCGGTCAGTAATGCTGCCTACACATGCCCGATGTGTGGCCGAACATTTGCCACTACCAGGACTCGAACCCCGATGTCCGGGTTCGAGTCCTGGTAGTAGCAAATGTTAGTGTGATGAACACGATCATTTGTTCATAAGTCATGGTGGTTAATATAATTTTTTTTTAAGTTTATTTATTAAAATATCTAGATTATTAAGTATATTTGTCCGTTATCTAGTATCTATAACACAAGTTCTTAGTGATTGGCCAGACTGCAAACGCGGGCGCGGTGACAACGCGGGCGCGGCGACGCGCACTACTTCACTTGTCCGCAGTAGAGCGCGCGGCTCGTTCGAGTAGTGTTCAGTTTGTCAAATTCAATATGGATTGATGAAAACTTATTTTTACTTAAAAATTCTTACATAAAATGACAAGTGCTACAAGTGAAAAATGGAATTAATGAAATTTATTTAACCAGAGAAAATGAAGGAGAATTTTATACGCTCTATGAATAATTCTTCAAGAACAAATTCTTCAATATTCAAATCAGAAATGAAATAAAAAAGCTCTTTATTTAAATGGACTTCGCTAACTTCTTTTAAATCGCCATGTTGCCAAAGCGCGCGGTTATTTCGGAATGGTTTTTTTTTTTACTGACTACTGCAGTTTGCTGCTGATGGCATTTACTGCTTCACCGGGTTTTTAAGAAGGCGATAACCTTGGAGGGTCCTCAAGCCTGTAGGTCGGACGTTCCTAGGGGATTAATGGGCGACCGAGCATCTCCCCCATGGGGAGTCTCTCGACCGCCTAGCGTCCCTAGGTCGTCTGAATCGGAAGGGAGCTCTCGGAATGGTTTGAGATCCCCGCACTACGCGTGGTTTACCGCTTGACGCCCGCACACTCACTGCGGCCGGTTGGGGCGACCACCGCGCCGACGCTGTCGTGTCCCCGTTGCCTCGCTCGTCGCTGACTTCGTGTCCGTAGCCTTAAACAACACTGTCGCATAACACTCGTGAGCTTGCTCAATACGCACATGTTGGACAGCCTAGCTTACTTATAACCCAATGAACACACTGTACTTGCTTCCTTTAATAATAACTATTTTTCTTCTACACAGGGTCGAAAAGGAATATCTGGTATTGCAATACAAGGACCTCCTGGTTTTCCGGGAATCCCTGGGCTACCAGGACGTGAGGGTCTTATCGGAAACCCTGGAGTACAGGGACTGACTGGAGTACTAGGCGATGAAGGTCCTAAAGGAATGAAAGGAGAACCTGGTTTTAGAGGAAGGCGTGGAATGCAGGGGAGAGATGGATTCGTAGGATTAACTGGATTTCCTGGTAGAGTAGGAGAACCAGGTTTACAAGGTAAACCCGGTGATCGTGGTGATCCTGGTGCCTCGGGTTATCCTGGACGTACTGGTTTACCTGGAATTAGGGGACCTCCAGGACCAAAAGGAGAAAGAGGCGATGGTGGTATGGTTGGTATGCCCGGCCGAGATGGTATAAAAGGATTGAAAGGAATACAAGGAGCCATCGGTCTTCAGGGTCCTAGAGGTATTCCAGGTGACAATGCATTAAACGGACAAAAGGGTGACAAGGGCAATGAAGGATATGATGGCATTGAAGGAAGACCAGGATTTATTGGCCTTCAAGGAGAAAAAGGTGATGCTGGAGATATAGGATTGAGTTTTAACGGAGCACCTGGTCGCAAGGGCGAAGATGGATATACAGGAAACCCAGGGCGAAATGGATTTAAGGGTATAAAAGGACAACCCGGTGACAGCGGCCTTAGAGGTTTGCCTGGTGACATTGGTGAAGAAGGATATCCCGGTATACCGGGTGCTCCAGGAAGACCTGGTTTAGATGGATTTAAAGGTGGAAGAGGTGACAGTGGTTCACCTGGCCTCAGGGGTCCTACAGGTGACAAAGGCGAAGATGGTCAACCTGGTAAAATGGGCATGCCTGGTCTACCTGGTGATCAAGGATATTCTGGATTAGAAGGAACAAGAGGAGGCATGGGCTCCAAGGGCGCTAGGGGAGATCCCGGACCCAGTGCATATTCTCCTGCCTCCAGAGGTGACATGGGTGAAATGGGTGCTACAGGGTTCACTGGACTTCGAGGAGATGCTGGGGAAACTGGTTATACAGGAGTCATAGGTGAAAAAGGAGAACAGGGAGATATAGGAGCACAAGGAATAACCGGTGACACAGGCACACCTGGTCAAAAAGGGCCTATTGGAGATCAAGGACCACCTGGAATGCCTGGATTAGATGGAGCATTTGCACAAAGAGGTGAGACAGGAAAACCTGGCATTGATGGGCTCCCTGGATGGCCAGGTCCAATGGGTCAAAAAGGAGCACCTGGTAACTTTGGCAGTAACGGGCCTCCTGGAACTCCAGGTCAACCAGGATTAACCTTTCAAGGACCAAAGGGTCTGAAAGGCAATGATGGTTTACCGGGTAGGCAAGGATACCCAGGTGCACCAGGCCCCAGGGGTATGGAAGGAGTACCTGGTTCTGCTGGGCCACGAGGAGACGTCGGAGAGCCAGGTTTCGCAATTAGTCCCAGAGGCATACGCGGTAATCCTGGTTGGCAAGGCTTAGAGGGTATCAAAGGTGAAAGGGGAGAAATTGGTGAATTTGGATACAACGGACGCCCGGGTCCTCAAGGATTTACTGGCATAAAAGGCGAAAGGGGTGATGAAGGACAAATAGGTCTAACAGGTATGCCTGGATTACCTGGCCTCAAAGGAGATAAAGGTGAAAGAAATCCAGATAATCAGTTTCTTGGTGGACCAATCGGTGATGTGGGTCCTAAAGGATTTAGTGGGCGCAATGGTCCCGTAGGTAAACCAGGATCACCAGGCCGCAATGGAATACCAGGGTTGAAGGGCATAAAAGGAGAAGATGGTTACAGAGGACAAAATGGAATTATCGGAGCCCCAGGTTTACCGGGATTAAAAGGTCGTCAAGGAGACCGAGGCTCAGAAGGTTTACAAGGCTTACAAGGGTTACCAGGTAAATCTGCAGGCCCACCGCCGATACCAAAATCAAGAGGCTATTATTTTACAGTCCATTCTCAATCAAGAATGATTCCTCAATGTCCAACAGGAACATCTCCTTTATGGGACGGTTACTCTCTTATTCATATTGTTGCAAACGCTAATGCACATGGACAAGATTTGGGTGAGTAAAATATTTTATATAAAACTTTGAATGAAAAAAGAAAGTCAGAACTCTAGTGCTTGCCTTATGTGCTATTTTTTTATGCAGACTATGTGTATTATGGGAAGGAATGAGTTTGTGCGTGTAGGTAGATCTGGAAAACAGTCATTTTCAAATAATAATTATTATACAGATCACAGATGCAATTAAGGCTCTGCAAAGCAATACCTATAGTTTAAAGTCTATTGTCGAAAGATATTATTGCACAACGAATTACATAGGTAGTAGGTACATGTAGTGTTGTGTTTCTGTTGGAGAGTTTTCTAGAGCTCCACAGAATAGAGGATGTTGTAAGAGCTGAGAGTGACACAGTGTTGCATTTACAATAGGCCATGAAGCTATACAGTTCCTTATAGCTTCATACAATGGGCGATCTTAAGTCTTTACTATGGTCTTAGTTTGACTAATATTAAGATATCCAGGAGCGTAAATTTCATGTGTTTAATAATAATAGATAATATCGCGGTACCTACTATACAAAACTTATCCATATTATCATTTCAAATTTTAGTCGGTTTTATATTTTGAGTATACCTACATGATGTCCTAGTAAATAATATTTTATCTACGGCTACTACATAAAATATCAACTTAATCAATTTATTAATTGCAGGTGCCCCAGGCAGTTGTCTACGTAGGTTCTCCACTATGCCCTACATGTTTTGTAATTTGAATAATGTATGTGATTTCGCACAACGCGAGGACTACAGTTTCTGGTTGTCCACTCCTGAGCCAATGCCCATGTCTATGAACCCTATACAGGCTAGAGATGTTGTAAATTATATATCTAGGTATGTTTATTTTTTGTTTATTTGTGTTTGTTTATATTTTGTAAGTACATATATATCTATTTTGTAATGCTAGAGCTATGTATGCTCAATAACATGAAAATATTCGATCGGTACAATTAAATTGAGCACACCACGCTTTTCTCTAAATTATAATTATACTTTTCGTTCATCATTTAGTTTCTATACTAAAAAGTTATTTTTCACTTTATAATTCGATTTAATATAAGATTTAATATAAATAAAAATTGGATGTTTGGCCAACAAAAATAAACAGTTTTGATAGGTATTAAAAAAAATTAATACTAATATTTTAAAATTAAATATTAGAAGAAATTTGTGAAAAATATAACAATTGGTTTAAAATTTATACTGACGGATCCAAGAGCGCGGGAGGGCTAGGAGCCGCTTTCTTTGTCCCTAGCAGATATTGTGGCAATCGTTACAAAGTAGAAGAGCGTATATGTATAATGTCTGTTCAATTGTTAGCGATATTAGAAGCCTTAAATTATATCTTATCCAATATACCTAATAATAATGTTGTTATTTTTTAGCGATAGTAAGGGTGCCACTCATGATATTGCTAAGAGTGCTTCTGGTGACAAAGGCACATCTTTAGCATTCCATTTTAAAGAAAATGTATGAATGTCAAAAATAACATTGTTCTAAAGATCCAGTGGATACCTTCGCATATTGGGCTGTTTGGTAACGAGGAAGCTGATCGATTGGCTAGAGCAGCAGCTAGCGACAGTTCTACCGTGAGAATAAACCCAAATCATTCGTAAATCTTGCCAAAATTCAAACATAAAATTTACGACCTATGGATAGAGCACTTTGACAAACGTTCACTTGATAAGGGCATTTGGTACAAAACAATGCAGAGTCAGCCTCCTCGTATACCTTGGTTTGCTAACTCAAAAATGAAACGAACTCATGTTGTTACTGCTCTACGACTGAGATCTGGGACACATTCCATTAAATAAGTTGCATACCTAATGAAAAAAGTAGTCTCACCGATCTGTGAAGTATGTAATCGTATAGAAGACGTACAACATCTTTTGATGGAATGTGTTCAATACAGGCATAATAGGCAAAATCTCGAAATAAAATTAGGGTTGAATCAGTGTGACATCGGCCTATTCCATCAGATTCTGGCGAACCAACCTCCGAATCGGCGAGGGTTTTACTGGATTTTGCTACAAATAGTATTAAGTTAAGGTCTAGGGTATAAGAAATTATATAATTTTATATAAGTGCTTTAACATTACCTATAGGGTAAGGCAGTGTATTTTGCCACTTGTAACATAGAGTAACATATATAATTCTATGTTACGGTAACGTAAAAGTATCACGAAAGTAACTAGTAAAGTATGTAAGGCCGATTTCATACTGCATCTTTTTGTATAAGACTTTTCTGCCTTCTAAGTACAAACAAACATTCTTGTTAAATAATTTAGACTAAGGTAGTACTAGTGTTGACAGCAATTAAAAAAGTCAACAAAAAAATTAAAAGAATACTTCTATAATCGATCTTGTAAATACCTAGGTACACATAGTATTTATAGGTACGTCTCACTAATTACGCTGATTGTCCTTTAACGCTCTTTGCATTGAAGTTATGAAAATATTAATTACTACTTTTAATTTGTAGTCCTGAGGTAGCTTGAAGTCGGTTTATGTATTTTTTTCTAATTTTAGGAATGTAAGAATATTTTGATTAATATGGATAGACGTATAATTAAAACTTTTGTCAGAAGCGCGCAACAGAGCCAGTGCCGTAACTAGCCTTTTATGCGCCCGGTGCGAGCTTTTAAAACTGCGTCCTTGAAACACGTGGTCTGGTCATTTCTGCGCCCCTCCAGGGTCTGCACCCTGTGCCTGGGCACCGTTGGCACCGCAGTGCCAGTTACGGCACTGCAGAGCTCGCCGTGACGCAGGCTCTCATAGTTAACTAGACTGCTGATGCAGCAGTTCCTGAGGGTTAGCAGTTTCGCTAACATCGGAACGGTATAACATGGTGCGGTACCCGTAGTGTAAGTTTTTTAGTATAAAAAACGCAACTATTTAGTTGCGTTAAGAGCTCAATTTGTATAGGAAACGCGAACAGCGCCCCTAGCGGAGAGAAGCGCAATTCAAGTTTCCTATACAAATTGAGCTCTTAACGCAACTAAAGTAGTTGCGTTTTTTATACTAAAAAACTTACACTAAGGGTACGGGACGCTATTCCGCGAACGTTTTGATTAATATGGATAAGCTTCAATGTGATCGTTGAAACTCGTTAGGAAACCCCTCCTTTTTTGAAGTAGGTTAAAAATTTATAAATTTCCCGAAATGTACAAATCTTTACAATACTTCAATGTTACGTAACATACAATTAATGTTACCGGTAACACAGAAGTAATTTAGAAGTAACGTGAAAGCGAGATTTTTTAGGTTAAAATTGACCATAAATCGATAATTTGAGATTAATTTAAAACAAAAACTCACACCGCGCATTCCTTATTAATTTATACATGTTTTCATATTTGATATTTGTAATAGAATTTGTAATAAAAGCTATTATTTACCGTTGAAATAGTCTAAATTCACTAAAATAATCTCTAACGAAACACGATGCGTGCACTTTGCTCGAGTCCACAGACAACAAAATGGCGTAATTTTTTTTATCTCATTAGTATAGATGCTTAAGTGTTTTTAGTATAAAGACAAAATAGTACCTTAGGAGCTTAACATTATTTAGCGGTAAAATTTTGGTTACATAGAAAATTGTAACATAGAAGTGAAAATACGGGGACAAAGATATAAATTGCGATAAAATAATAATATCCACTTGATTTAAGATATCAAATATGATTTAGTTGCTTAATTTTATATTATTTATGTTAGTTCTTCTGAAATTCACTTTCAATAGAAAAAACATATTTTTTTTTAATCAAGAGTGTTATTGGATGTATTGAAAAGACAGCAAGCAAGTTGTTTGCTTAATTTGGGGGACGGGAAGAATTGAACTCACCCTAGTTATTAAACTACACGGAGTTTTTTTACTTTGAGATAAAACTGTAAAATTTAGAGAGCTACTAAAGATAATGAAAGTTCTATAATTACAATTTACCAGTTACATTTTTTGTGACATGCAATCAAAGTACCTAGGTATGAGACATTATTTTGTTTCAAAAAGTGGAAAAATCACGGCCTTACCCTCCTATGATTTTTTATAAAAAGAAATTCAGATCTCAATATCTGCAAAGAGAGAAGAACAGTTATTGATATGCACAAGAAGAAACTTTAAGTACCTACCTAGGTATTTAGGACTGAGATAGTTGCAGCTCTAAAAACACTAAACATATACCTACCTACGTTATAAATATATAATCCACAGTATACCTACGTTTATATTTTGGATTATATGAAAGACCCAAATTGTGATTTTCAGATGTCAAGTATGCGAGTCACCAACCCGGTCCATTGCTATACACAGTCAAAGCAACGATATTCCCGATTGTCCTAATGGGTGGGAACAACTTTGGGTTGGTTACAGTTTCTTAATGGTGAGTATTTTACTTCATTTTCTTTTATAAATTCGTAAATAAGCAGTGGCGTAACTATACCATGTGGGGCCCGTGGCAAATTATACCATGTGGGGCCCGTGGCAAACCCTATAGTTACGCCACTACAAATAAGTCTCAATGTCAGCAAACCTAAAATATGCGACACAATTTTTTAATGCAAACTAAGAAATTAAAGACCTAAATAGTACTAAAAACTCACCAAAATAACTCTTGGTTTGATCGCTTCGCCTTTCCTGAAAAGACTGATTTAAAACAAAACATAAATAGAAGGGTTCTGCGCTAATTCATGGCATCAGGGAAATACAAAACTGCTTGTGGCCGGCCACCACCGGTGGCGTTGCTCTGTTGACAAGAAAGTACCGAGAAAAGATCAATAATACTTACACAAAATGTAAGTTATTCATCCAAATTTATTTTATCATCTTAAAAGTATAGCTACTCCTTCAGAAACGATATCACTTAGGTACGCCAACAAATAATCCAATCGTCAAAACATTTTTTAAACGCTGTTTCCGGAAACCGCGAATTCTCCTTTATGTCTTCTTACCTCTAATGAAAACGGGTGCCATGAAGTGATAATTTGAATTATGGCCTTGTGCGCGAAGGCGCATTATCGTGGTGCAAAATCCAAGAATTTTCTATCCAAAAATCTGGCCTTTTTCATCGAATTTGCTCCCTTAAACGCCGAATAACGCTTAAATAATATTCTTTATTTACCGTTTGACCTTTCGGCAAGAATGCCAAGTACATCAACACTGCGAGAGTGGAAGAAAACAATCAACATGACTTTGACTTTTGATCGACTTTAGCGTGGTTTTATCGGTTTCGGTTCAGTTGGTAGGCGCCACTCCGAAGCTTGTTGACTAGTTGCATGTCAAACTCGTAAACCCACGTCTCGTCACCAGTACCAATGCGTTTCGTGAATGTTGGATCGGAATTGACTCGTTGTGGCATGTCCTCAGCGACTCTCATGCGATTGAGTTTTTGAAGATAATTCAAGTCTTTTAGGACCAGCCGAGCGGGAACATGTTTCATACCTACCCAAAGATCATGAATTAAAATGGTACGGATCGATTCGTGAGATACAGAAAGTTCGGCGTTCTGTCAAAGTTGAATGAGGATTTTCAGTTATTTACTTCCTTCACTTTTGCGATGTTAACTTCAGTTGCAGACGTTGATGGCCTACCCCAGTGTGAGGCAAATCTTCCATCACATCTCGACCACTTTTGAACGCTTTGTACTACTCATAAGCACGTGTTTTTGATAAAGTTGATTCACCGTAAGCCTTCTGCAACATTTTCAGTAACTCCGAACACGAAATATCATTGGCGATGCAAAATTTAAGACAAACTCTTTTTTCGATGTTTTTGTCCATTATGGAATTCGCAATAACACTAGATATGATATATGTGATATTATTGAAAAAATTGGTTGTCTGTAAAGTCGGTTACTATTACACGCTACTATACCTACGTACCTACCTACGTATACAACTAGATACTATAGACTGTTTAGTTAGAGAGAAGTGAATAGCACACAATAATTTAGGAATAGCTAGCCTACCTATACCTAAATTATTATGTGTGCTACCTATTTTGTAATTTGAAATGTTTTGTCCCTAATAGCACACTGCGGGTAGCGATGCCGCGGGTCAAAGCTTGGTTTCACCTGGATCTTGTTTAAAAGATTTCCGCACCAGACCGTTCATAGAGTGCAACGGTTTGGGTCGCTGCAACTTCTTCGCCACAGCAGTATCGTATTGGCTTTCTACTATAAACGATTATAAGATGTTTGACAAGCCAGAACAGCAGACTCTCAAAGCGGATCAAGTATCAAAGATAAGCAGGTGAGTTACTATTTACTACATAATGTAATCCGCGTAAATTATTTTTGAATGACAACAAAATACATTTTGCAACCACAAGCAATCTTTGGACGATTCCAAAGTAGGCTCTAAAATCTTTTATTAGGTACCTATCTAAGTACTGGCAGAAACGCAGCGCAACGCAACGAAATGCAACAAAATTACAATATAGATACCTACACACCTCAGGAAACCATGGTTGTGTCCGGCAGCGGCAATCAGACATTCACCGATTGCTACTGGTCACAATTAATTTTGACTGATTTCGGTTTCTTAAGGTAGAAATTTGTTTCCTACAGCGGCCACTGCCAATTAGAAATGGCTCCTCTGGGACCGAAATTGATCCTCAACTTGCTTGCGTACCTACCCATATGTTGGTGGGTACTTAATTACAGGACCCCCGACTAGGGAGCGCTAGGTTACCTTTTTTTTCTGTCGGGGAGGTCAAATGCATTTACGCATCGTCCCTGCGGGGTGGTGCCAACCGCAGGGGATATGTGGGATTCGAGGTAAAGGCGTTTCCTCCATACCCACTACACATACTCCCCGGCCTGACCTCCAGTGCGCTATTGCGAGACGGCTCGGGATCTGCGCACGTGAGCGCAACTACACCGAGACCGTCCCAACGCTGCCCGTCTAGGCACTCCTTGTGCATCAATTGTTGGCCAGCAGCCCACAGGGGCTACCGACTGACGACAGCCCCTGTGGGCCGCTGGCCGACGCCGGCTTTATAGGCCGCCTCCTCACCGAAGGCTGCTCGACCTGGCGCGACCTGGAGGACACCGGGAGCAGCCATCGGACCGCATCCGGAGGACTTCGGGCGCGGTCGTGGCCCTGAAAAGACATGGGTTAGAGGCGACCCTGCGCTTACGGCACTTTGGTGTTTTCTTCATTAAAATCCTTCATCGTCATCATCATCATCAACAGCTCATATTATAATTTTCCCACCGAGGGGCTCGAGCCTACCCCACATTAGGGGTGATTACGCCTTTAGTCAACCACGCTGGCCAAGTGCGGGTTGTTCGACTTCACACACAACCTAAGATTTTTTTCATAGGTGTGTGCAGGTTTCCTTACGAAGTTTTCCTTTTCTGTAAAAGCGTCGATTAAACGTACCTATCTACATATGAATTCAAATTTTGAAAACACCTTGGTACGTGGCGGGGTTCGAACCGGTGCCTCCCGGGTGGGAGACAACGCCCTTACTTACGTACTACGCCACCGTCGCTTTCCTTTTAAAATCGTTGTATTAATTGAATTGCAGGTGTTCAGTGTGTATGAGGCGGCCTCCGGGAACAAACTACGCGCGGCCGGACGTGTTCCCCAGCGGCGACGTGGGTGCCGTACCCAACGCAGTGGTCCGGCGGCCCGGCGGCGGCGGCGTCTACCGGCGACCACGTCAACGGACCGGCGCAGAATACCGTCGCAACGGCCGCATCGTGCGTGGCCGCCCTAGACAGTGACATTTACCCAAATTCGTCTGGTGAACGATCTGATCACAGTAACTAAATAAAGATTCTTAATTGATTGTAACACTGCGGTCTGTGTTCAAAGAATCGTCTCTAGAAGTCAATTTAGCATGTAGATACCCTACATACAGACTAGATAATTAAATAACTAAATAGAATTAAACATTACCACAATCCCCACGTAGATTCACAGCTAAACGAAATTTGTATAGATTGGTACTACTTAATAGATACCTAATAAACTATTTACATTTGTGATAATTCGTATATTTATCCGAAACCTATTACTTTTTATTTTAGATAAGCTACAAGGAATATCAATATCTGCGCAGCAGTGGTAGGTACCTATTTCATGTAGAATTCTAAACAACATCACTGCCAATTAGTTTTTACAACTAAATTAAATATAGGGTAGGTGCCAGTAATTATTTGGAATAAAAATGATGAAATGGTTAGTTTTACAAGGTTTTACAATGAATCAATGTCAACAAAGAGTGACCTATGAGCTAGAATTATTTATTGTTATATTCTTGGAATAGGTAAGTAGGTACCTAACTATCGGATATACGAAATAAAATTATTGTATAGGATGACACTCCAAGTAGTTTACATACTTTACACCCCATGATTTTTAGCAAATGTTTTATTTTTATTGTTGGTTAAACCTACTTAATGTAATGAATGACAAAGCTTGAGCTGTATGTTTCCTAGTCTGATTCAGAAAATAACGAATGTTTTAATACTTACGTAATTTTATTGTATATCATAGACACTTAATAAGTACCTAATGTAAATAATAAGGTTTTAAAGAGAATAAAAACAATAAGAACAACCACCTTCGACAGCGTTTCTTGTTACTTCCATGTCACCTTGATTCTACCGACTTAGACATATTCAGAGTGGTTAGTGTAAGTTTTATAGAATACAAAACGCACCGATTCTAGTTGCGTTAAGAGCTCAATTTGTATGGGAAACATGATTTGCGCTTCTCTCCGCTAGGGGCGCTGTTCGCGTTTCGCGAATCGGTGCGTTTTGTATACTAAAAAACTTGCACTAACCACTCTGTACGCATAGTGTCTTACATCCGTATTCACAAACATTACTATGAGGTTTCTCGACTCTTGGACCGGTCCATCCGGACTTACACATCTCTAAGTAAACTAGAGATGTGCAGGTCCGGATGGATACGCATCAGCGTACCTGCATCACACGCATTAGTGATGGATGTATATCCAAAGGCCAGTTGGATGCCAATCCCCGGAGTTACATTCTGCCGTCCTAACGAAGAATGCAGTAAGGAACATTTTTGCGCGAAATAAGTTACCTAATTATAGATTCGGAATCGCCAAATCAAGTTCTACGTGATGGTTTGATCCATATTAATATTACTGTTCGGGAACATGTAGTTTTGATAATTAAGAATGCAGTAAGTAGTCTGGAAGAACCAAAATTATTTGACATGAATGCAGTATGGGAACTCACTGCTCCTTGGCCTACGCTATTTCCGATGACTTAACAATTTACTGTTAATGAGAAATGCAGTTTGATGCCGCCTTGTTGTTGTTACAATAAGGTATTGTCAATTGATCGCTCTTATTAGAGTACTAGCTTAAAATGCAGTAATGTTACGGCAATTGCAGTAACCTACTTCAGCTAGTGACAGTAACCACCGTAGTTACTGCACTTATTCTTGTAAGAGCTGTAGTTGCATATAGCTTTACTAAGCATACATAGTTTTTTTTTTTAATTATAAAATGTTTCATTAAACTTACAAACAAAACAACCAACTCTTATAGTTGGATTAATTGAAACTAGAATAGTGATCCATTTTTTGACTTTGACACATATTTGAACAAAATTCTAAAATTATTAAAAAAACAAAAATAAACTTTAAGCACAGTTTTCTCCAAATGTCAACAAACGTACCCTACTTACTGCATTTTTCGCTAGGACGGCAGCATTATAGTATGTAAGCAATAGGGAACTGTACCCGTAGTGTAAGTTTTTTAGTATAAAAAACGCAACTAATTTAGTAGCGTTAAGAGCTCAATTTGTATAGGAAACGCGAACAGCGCCCCTAGCGGAGAGAAGCGCAAATCATGTTTCCCATACAAATTGAGCTCTTAACGCAACTACAATCGGTGCGTTTTGTATACTAAAAAACTTACACTACGGGTACTGAATCACGCGTGATCGGGAGTGGCGGCGCGGTAGGTGCGGGGCGCGGTAGGGAACTGCATCGAGAGTGGATAACAGTCCGGGGGTGGAGGTGCGGTGGGTGCGGGGCGTGCGTAGCGAAATGGAGCCGGACTTGAGTGTGACGCGGGAGAACTGCATAACTCCCAATCCGAATTCCATCCGATGATCTGAGTTCGCCAGCAAATCACGGCAGTTTTCACGGCAGGTACCCTTCCGGACCCATATAGGTTCGATGGACACGTATCCTGGATGTAGTTCACCATAACTGAATGCATTACAGCGGACCTACACATTAAACGTATTGCACTGAATAGAGCTCTGTGATTGGTTCGATTCACATCGTTGAATGCAAGGAGCTTATATTTTACCTATAGAATGGAGTCATTAGACAAATGAACAAAGTGAGGGCAAAAGTTTTGACAACACTTGACATTTCTTGACATTTCTAGAGAGGCCCTGTCTCTTTCTAGTAGGGTGCCTGTAGCACAAATTAATCACGGACAGTCTTGTGCCACGGGTAAGGTCTCACGTGGTCCCACGGTCCTAAGATAAAGGGAGTTAAATGAGACACGAGAGATCCGTGCAGAACAATTTATTAAATGGTAGAAGTCGGTACGACGAACGGTTCTATAATGAAAAAATCATCAGCCGAAATTCAAGGATTTATCGGTTTTAAGAGGCATTCTTACAGTTTATTATACTGTAGCTTATCTCATGTCATGTCAACTCATAAATATTATCAAGAAAAATTTTACTAACTATTTCAAGGGATGCCAGTGATTTTATTGAAAAAGGGCTTGAAGTTTGACGTAAGCATTTGCCTTGAAAGTGTCGGTGTCTTGAAAGTGCAACATATTTCTCTATATATATTATGTGAAAGTCTACATATTTTCGAACTTTCATAAAATTGTGTTTTAAAGGCACAATAGACAACCATATGGTCCGTCGCTTCGGAAATCTAAAAAGAAAATAAAATTTTATGTATACAGACACTTTTCACTTGTAATCAAATAGCATATTAAAAACTATCATTTGATAGAATTTAATATGCTATTTGCAGAATTGTGCAGAAGAGCGCAGCCACAATTTTATTAATACTGTCTGTCTGTGTGCAATGTATCTGCGTTGCATGTTAGTACATGCAAATGTGAAAGATAAACATTATTGCGCTAGAAAAATCCAATCAATACTTCCATCTTTTTCTCAAATAAAATAATTTACTTTACACAAATTACATATTTTATTTGTAAATAAACATTTCCAACTAAAAATGGGTAAAACTATTAATGTATTTTATCTATGTAACAGTTATTTCAAAGAATCAAATAAAATACTCTATCAATTTTGATTGCCATTTATAAAAGGAATGGATAGAAAGAGATATTATTTCCTTATAATTCCGGAAATCCTAGTCACCCTAGTCATTTGTTTACAAATATTTGAATAAGTAAATTATGTATAAAAATTCATTAAATTCTAAAATAGGATTAAATGCGAGTATCAGAAATTTATCCCTCTTATGGAGTTTTGCAAAATAACGCTAATAATCTGGTATTACGGGTGAAAATTTGAAATTTATAGATTGAACAATATTATATGCAATTATGACACTTACAAGTGAAATTCACACTGCATCCTCAATACTACACACTTCTGCCATAGGAAAATAATGGTCTATTCGCCATTTAGCACTATTTATCCTTATTTTAAAGTAAAAAGCCGTACCAAAATCGCGAGTCGATATTTATGAATACGTCAATTACGACAATTTATGTCATGTTGAGATTTCGGGTAGTCATTTCCCATAAGTTATAGAAAGAATCACAATGATGATTTTCAAAATAAAATACAAACCTAAACATTAAAAGTAAATATATTATATTTAAGTATTTCTTTCATTGATAATAAATACTGATAATTGACTACAATATGTTAAGTTTTTAGCTACTTTTCTACTTTTGTTTTAGAAAGATGGCGAAATACTGGGGAAACCTTGTTTCTATGTAGTCGTGTTTAGAAAGAGATGACGACAATTTCTAGAAAGAGAAATGTGAAATGTCAAGTGTTGTCAAAATTTTTGCCCTCACTTTGTTAATTTGTCTAATGCTTAGGTCTAATGACTCCATTAATATAACTTCGTGGTTGAATGTACTGACCTCTGACGTTTTATTACTTCAAACCTCCTTCAAACTTTCAACTTTTGACATCTGGACGTTGCTTTTGACATCTCGACCTGTGCATTGTGCAACGAATTAGGAATCATTCCTTATTCGTTGGCGTTGTGTAATATAATTACACCCGTACTCACAAACATTACTATGAGGTTTCTCGACTCTTGGATAAGAAAACGCATTGGAGTTCGATTCTGTTTGCCTGTCTGTTGCCTAGTTCACATCGTTGAATGTACTGACGTTTTATTACTTCAAACCCACGAACATAGAATAAGACTGGAGTCATTAGACAAATTAAAAAAGTGAGGACAATACTACTATACAAGGAGCTTATACTAGGAATGGAGTCATTAGACAAAGTAACAAAGTGAGGGCAAAAATTTTGACAATACTTGACATTTCTTGACATTTCAATTTCGCATTTCTCTTTCTAGAAATTGTCGTCATCTCTTTCTAAACACGACTACATAGAACATACACACTACTACATAGAAACATGATTTCCCCAGTATTTCGCCATCTTTCTAAAACAAAAGTAGAAAAGTAGCTAAAAACTTAACATATTGTATTCAATTATCAGTATTTATTATCAATGAAAGAAATAAATATAATATATTTACTTTTAATGTTTAGGTTTGTATTTTATTTTGAAAATCATCATTGTGATTCTTTCTATAACTTATGGGAAATGAAAGGATTTATGTAATGGCAGCACTCTCTTCATGTGTCAATGTCCCGAAATCTCAACATGACATAAATTGTCGTAATTGACGTATTCATAAATATCGACTCGCGATTTTGGTACGGCTTTTTACTTTAAATTATGGATAAATAGTGCAAAATGGTGATAAGAAACAAATAAGAACATTATTTCGTGCTGGTAGAAGTGAGTAGTATTGAGGATGCAGTGTGAATTTCACTTGTAAGTGTCATAATTGCATATAATATTGTTCAATCTATAAATTTCATTTTTCACCCGTTATTCCAGATTATTAGCGATATTTTGCAAAACTCCATAAGAGGGAGAAATTGCTGATACTCGCATTTAATCCTATCTTAGAATTTAATGAATTTTTGTACATAATTTACTTATTCAAATATTTGTAAACAAATGACTAGGGTGACTAGGATTTCCGGAATTTTAAGGAAATAATATCCCTTTCTATCCATTCCTTTTATAAATGGCAATCAAAATTGATAGATTATTTTATTTAATTCTTTGAAATAACTGTTACATAGATAAAATACATAAATAGTTTTATCCATTTTTAGTTCGAAATGTTTATTTACAAATAAAATATGTAATTTGTGTAATGTAAATTATTTTATTTGAGAAAAAGATAACGAGAGTATTGATTGGATTGTACTAGTGTAATAATGTTTATCATTCACATTTGCATGTACTAACATGCAACGCAGATACATTGCACTCAGACAGACAGTATTAATAAAATTGTGGCTGCGCTCTTCTGCACTTGTAATCAAATAGCATATTAAAATCTATCAAATAATAGTTTTTAATATGCTATTTGATTACAAGTTAAAAGTGTACATAAATATTTATATACACTTTTAACTTGTATACATAAAATTTTCTTTTCTTTTTAGATTTCCGAAGCGACGGACCATATGGTTGTCTATTGTGCCTTTAAAAACAAAATTTTATGAAAGTTCGAAAATATGTAGCTTCCACTTTCAAGACACCGACACTTTCAAGGCAACTGCTTATGTCAAACTTCAAGCCCTTTTTTCAATAAAACCACTCCTCAATCACTTTTCAAAGGCAACCCTTGAATTGGTTAGTAAAATTTTTCTTGATAATATACAGTTAATACAGAGAGCTAAAATGTTTGGAGAAATAATTTTAAGGGCATCAGGCATCATCAATTATTGAATATACAATGACTCAATTGAATTTTAACATTCTGCATAGTCACAAAAATGGCGTATGACGTAAAAATGAGAAACCAGGATTTCCGAAGTAATTAGTCTATTGTCACCAACACTTCATTTATCGATGTTTAGAGTAGGTTAAATAAAGCGTAAGAAATATACATTCGAATTAAGTTAATATAGTATGAATAATTTCTAATCTAGTCCGTTACACTTTTATCTTGATTATGCTATGCCCAAATGGGCAACATGATGTGCTGGTGTTGTTTGTGAACATCTGTTATTTACATTCATGAATGCAATAAATTATTTGATTTGAATTATATTTACAAGTGTAGTTTGCCTAATCTTCTTTTTATATACCGATAAATGTCGAATCGAAACCGACGAGTTCGGTCGATTTTATTGCACGTAAGTGTAGATAACGGTCATTTTTATCAATATAAATTAATAGCTTTAGATATTTTTATAAATAAACTTAAATAAATATGTAATAACCGGGACTCGCAAACAAATATTCGTGTTCGTCGCACAAATATTTGCCGGAACCAGGATTCAAACCCGAACGGCTTCATGTGTAGGTAGCTATACTGACCACTCCACCATGACGGCGTCAAAAAGTTGTTCATATTGATGGCCTAAAACACCCTAAATATTACATATAACGCAGGCTGTAACATGTAGGGTACCATGTTTAAGTACCCTTCATGTTACAGCCTGTATTATACTAAAAACCAAGTGCTACTAAACTTACTTTTAGCCGATTTGTAGCCAGTAGCTGTTACTAATGTAACTAATTCACGGAAAGTTACTAGAGCTAACAATTTCTTCTGTTGTATAAAAAACCGCACTTCGGCTTTCAGCCGTAATATCTATCAATATAAAAAAGTCTGGTAGTAAGTTGGTAAGTTGCGCATCACTATGGCCCTATTATCATTACTCAAGAACGGCTAGATCGGTATACCACACAATGTATTTTTATAGCATTGCTAACCGGAAAACCTTAAATGTATGCTTAGCACCTAAAAAAAAAGAATAATTTAATGTCTATGAGTTGACGTGACATGAGATAAGCTATATAATAAACTGTAACGTGCCTCTTAAAATCAAGAGTCACAGAAGCGAGAAATCCTCGTATTTCGGTTGCTGATTTTTTTCCTGGGAGCCGAAAATAGATAACATTACCGTGCTAAAAGGCACTCAGGAAAAAAAGTTTAAAGTAATTATTATGAATTTTAATTCTTTGTCATGGAAAACTCAAAACTCAAATTATTTTCAACTTGTGGTTTTATTAACGTAACGAAGTTTAAGTGTAACGTTACACATACATATTTTACCGACCTACATACATATTTTTTTTTAAATTAAATCAGATTACACTATTTATAAATATTACATAAATTAAGATATAAAGGAAGCTCATCTAATTGAAATATTTCTTTAGAGTTCGCCTCCTAAATTTATCAACAGGTTTTAGCGCTCCATATCAACATTAATAAGCTACATTTTAGTGACCGTACGACTGTTGCGGGCAATCTCCGATAGATTGCGCCTGCGTCGCCGGGCAGCCTCGATCTTGTCAGGGGCTTTAGACAACATGCACTTCGACAATCGCTCTCGCTATCGCTAAGTCAAAAAATGTATGGGATTGACATAAGCAATCGAAAAGTGACGTCATCAAAATAATCGAGTCGAAAATTGCTAGCCAAATGTCAGTTTTCGTTTCTATTGAACCGAAACGCAAGCAATAGAAGGCGTCGCTCGCTAACTTCCCATACAATGCGTAGCCAACATGCAGCTTTGAGACTCGAAACCGACAAACTAGCGTTTCGATCGATCGCTTGGCTTTCGATCGCCGAGACCATGTAGAAAACGCTTGTGAAACACGTTATAGATTAAAATATCAGCAAAAAAAATAGTTTTTATTATTTCATACGCTACGTAGGCGTAATATAGTGTTATTAAAGTTTGTAGAGGTGCATTCTGGGATATACTTTTATGGAAGGAAGGACAGAAAGTCAAAGCAATAGCCCTTAACACAGCTGGAGGATACAGTGGAAAAGATAAAGAAATTAAAGTGGAAATGGACGGAGCCCATACTTAGAAATAACATACAGAAGTGGACAAGAGATGTTACTGAATGGGGGACCCATTCAGGTATCAATGTAAGAGGAAAAAGGGCAGACAGAAGAGGAGATGGTCAGATGACATTAAGAGGGTAGCAGAGCCTTTGTGGTTACGGTTGGCCAAGAACAGATTAGATTAGTACCTATGGAAAAGGCTGGATGAGGCCTACGTGTCAGGAGGACACACCGAAAAATAAAAACAATAATCAAAATAGTGTTAATACTGTAATAAATTTAGATTATAATGTAAAACATTTTCGGTATTAAATGGGTTTGAAATTGAATAGTTGTATTTTTTAGTAAGAATATACATTATTTGTACACAGTGGTTGTATATTAAAGTTTATATGTAATAGTTATTCTCATGACCGTGTCATGCTGGCAGAGTAGAATAGCACCACCAACCCTATATCTATAAATAGGCGTCGTAGAAGGAAGCTAATGGATCAGATAAGGGGTATTGATCACCTTATATGCTGTCCACCAATCTGCATTGGGCAAGTGTGGTGAACTACTGCCTTAGCCTTCTCAGATAACAAGGAGAGGCCTGTGTCCAGTGAGTGTAATTAAAAAGGCTGTTATGTTATGATGATGAATTGTTTGCTTAGGTTATCATTTAAAAATACATTATCTTAATTTGTTGTGGGCTGCCCGTAACAATGAGTGTATCTCATGCACCCAAAACATATTTGAGACTAAAAACTATAGACTCTCTAATCTGTGAAACTAATAGAAAACTTTAATAAAATGCCTGATTGATTTATTATTTGGAGATAGATTTACATATTCCACATTTTGAACACTGGTGACAAAAGAAATGCCTATGGAACTTAACAACAATTTCTCATTATTTTACAATCAAAAACTATTTGTGTGCTTGTGAAAGTTTTCATGTTAGGGATTTATTTGTATGAAACAGGAGATCATTCACCCCCTAAAAGAACAGACCTAAGGTATTTGTATGTATGTACATACAACTATTTGTTGATGTTTTTGTATGAACATTGTGAATGCGTGGTGTATAGCGTGAATCTATATCTTCCGGATGTAGATTTTTTGACTCGATAGTAAAAATTGTTTCGGAATGGATTTTGTGCAGTGAAACTGATGTTATATTGATGCACAAACATCCATGACGACAAGCTGTTAAGAAGAATCATTAAATAAAAGTTTTATAATGTTAATTTATTTAATTTTATGTAACTTTTAATTTTGAGCAACAGGAAACATTAATTAGATTTTCTGTTCCTCATTATTCAAAGTTTTATTCCTCCAGGATTGAAGATTCCTAGTTTTGATAAAATAAAACAATTACATTAATCTTTTATTTATTTTTTACATAAAGCTAACATGGTCAGCAGAGTTACTCGATTTTTCATTTAAAATCCAACAATGTCATCCTTGCTTGTTGTATATGTCAGTTTCCAGGGCCATTTCAAAGAATAATACTGCTTACATATTTTTCCTGACCCAGTATTTCACCTGATGCAACTGTAGGTGTTACAGTAACTCATTAAATAATTATAATGGTAATTTGTCAATTGGTTTGCTGATGATCATCTGAAAAATAAAATAAGCATTTTAACTTTAGGTTGAAAATTACAGGATTTATTTTCCTAATAATTTATATACTAATTCTACACTAATTCACAGAAAATTGATTAAACCTTTTTATCTAGAGAGAAAGAGATAATCACTCAGAAATTCTGTATAACTAGATGTTAATTTGATGCTGTTGTGGTGGAGTGGTTAATTTAGATTGCTTAGATTAATTAGGTAATGGCTTAGAATATTGGGTAACTTGATAAACCTAATAGAAAGTGCTGTGTGGAGCTTTCTGATTCAAGATGTAGGTACATACTGATTTTAAACTGCGATCAAGACCACATACAGAATGAAATAATCATAATTATTCCTGTCTTTTGAGAAATCTCATAAAATATTAAAAACACAATACAAATACCAGAAACTTCTAGACAGGCTATCTTATGTGGTTTTCGCTCATAAGGTGCATAAGAATGATTATGACGCTTTCTCGAGTAACTCTTATCACGGAATTGATCTGAAAATGAAATAAAAATATATCATTAAGAAAAGTAGTCATCAAAGTCATCTTGGCTTAACTTTTGCAATGTACAAATTTAATTAAATTTGTAACTACACGTGCAAAATAATGGTTAATAAGAATATATGTATTGCTAGATAGATAAATGTTAATAAAATATTACCTATTTCTGTGGGAACAGTTGATGGTATTCCTCAGTATTCAACAGTTTATGGTAAGATATCTCGAGTTTCAAAAATAAAGATGGACAAGCACCAATCTTCAATTTATCTCCATGACAATTTTTTTCTCAAAATGTTTATATAGGGCACGTAGGTAGATGCATGTTTTATGGTTTTTTCACTAGGAACTATAACCTAGGTATGTCTTTTCATAGAAAATAGAAATGATTCTATGAAATTGATGAAACTTATAGGTCCTGTTGTAAATTACTTCGGTCGGTACGCAACACTTGTGGTGTGGTACATTATCGTAAACCACCAAACCACCGATGGGACACATAAGTAGATTCAAAGTGGCGAAAACGCCGAAAACTCTTCATGAAATAAATTTAATTTATTTAGGTTATGTTAGTTTGTCATTTTCAATTTTTGACATTTCTTCTCTCGCTAACTATAGACAAAAATTTTGAGTTATCGATACGACGCCTCGATTAAGCGATCGCTACGTTTCTGTCACTTTGGCTACCAAACGATAATCGCTATCGCTGAAGCGTTAGCGATTAGACAAACCGACTCGCTTGTAAGCGTGAGCATGTTGTCTAAAGGCTCAGGAATCGCATACAAAGGCTTGGTGATTCGGTCTTGCGCTTGCGTGGTTCGCTAAGTAAATTGAGCACCGACAAGACCTACCTAATACTAATTAACTAATTTGATAATCGTGTGCAATAATAGTTATTTATTTAATGTGTTTAACCCCTAATTGGGGTCCAAGATTAGGCTAAGGTAGCCGCTGTCGCCTCCGCTACTTCACATCCGCCCAGGGCTGGACTTACAGTGAGCAGCAGTACAAGCCGCCCTAACTCGTCCCACCGAGCGACCCTCACCGAGACCATCTCCGGCTACCACCAGGGGAGTACACGCTATTGGGCATTATACCACCATTTAATAAATTGTTCTGCACGGATCTCTCGTGTCTCATTTAACTCCCTATATCTTAGGACCGTGGGAGCACGTGAGACCTTACCCGTGGCACAAGACTGTGCGTGATTAATTTGTGCTACAGGCACCCTACTAGAAAGAGACAGAGCCTCTCTAGAAATGTCAAGAAATGTCAAGTGTTGTCAAAACTTTTGCCCTCACTTTGTTCATTTGTCTAATGACTCCATTCTATAGGTAAAATATAAGCTCCTTGACTACTATACTATTCTTAATTAATGGCATCGCGTCGCATTATTAAGCGTACGCATTTTGCCAATGTCAAGTGAAAATATAACTAAAGTAAGGAAAATTGTACGGTTGATTGAGGTTATTAAAAATGGAGTCTCTCAACACGTGTTTTTGCGACAAGAACTCGGGAGAAAAACCTCAAAGTTTTTGACAACACTTGACATGTCTAGAGAGGCCCTGTCTCTTTCTAGAAATTGTCATCATCTCTTTCCAAACACGACTACATAGAAACAAGATTTCCCCAGTATCGCCATCTTTCTTAAAATAAAAGTGGAAAATTAGCTAAAAACTTAACAGAACTGTCGAAACGCCAGCTACTGGCCGATTTTAAATCATGCGCGTCTGTCGGACGCCAGCTACTGGCGGCTTTTTGCCAGATTCTTGCCAACGTATTTAACGGCTGAATTACCCCTTGAAACCTTTAACTATCTTGTTCTAATTGGAGGAACTTATAATAAATAATATAAGGATGGCAAAATTCGAACTTTGATCTTAAAATAAACAGTAAATTGTAAGGTTAAAGTATACTAAGTTATATAAATTCTGAAAGCTTATATAATACAGATTTCATCCAATATAAGTTTTATACATGTCTTTCATATAAATTTTCGGAGTAATCGTCATTTTAATAGGACGCGGCGTTATACAGAGAGACCACCCACGTTGATTTGACAAATGCCCCTAATAACGTCATAAGCACAGATATATCAATCTAAGGAGATCGGTCGAATCGCCGAGTTCATAGGAAGACCGAGTGTCGCGATCAGCGGCCGTACTACATAACCACGTCGATTTGACAAATGTCCCTAACCCTCTACTGCATGAATTACTAAGGAGATTAAAAAAAAATTTTTCTTTGTGGATATTGTTTTATTTAAATATGATTAAGACAAATAAATGGAAAGAAAAATAAAAAGTTGTTTAATGTAGAAAAAAAACTGCGATACCATATATGGGCTCGTATGCACTGAGACAAAAACTCACTTGGACATATATGGTATGGTATGCAGTCAAACAAAAAAATAACATTAGAAAAGAAACATTATCTAATATTAAAAAATAATAATATTAATTATTAACAGTTCTGGAATGTAACCAGACAGTTTCTTCTATCATTGTATCATAGAGAAACTTTGCATTTTGAGCGTTTAGTATATGTTTTCATAGAACATACTATGCAATGTTGACGTTTTTACTGCCATGTAGGCCAATGTCTCATATTGTCTGTTCTGACACAGCACAGAGGAATGTCTTGGTGCCTTGCTAGAGGAATATTTTCTTCATCCGAACTTTCATCATCAGTTTCAGGTATAATAAGGGGTCTTCTGACTGGGACAGGTATTGAAGGTACTTCGCTATCGGAATCAAACTCATCATCGTTACTAAGAAAACCATCACCCGGAATAGGATTCGCGTATTTGTTTTGACCATAAAAGCGAGCAGTGTCCATTCTGCCAAACAAAAGCAAAAAAACAAGGGTCATGACAAGGGAATGGAAAAAAAGCGAAAAAATATAATAGCACTTGAGTTTTTTATTCTTGATGAACATAAGTCCGAATGCATACGATACCATATATGTCCAAACGTATTTTAGTCGCACTGCATACGAGCCCATATATGGTATAAACATAAAAGTAGATAAAAATAATGGGAAATAGGTAAAAAGTGGGAAAATAATTGTTGATAGCTAAAGAAGGCTGTATTCGCTTTATAAATCAATTTTTTTATTTACAAATACTTATGTATTTATTGTTGTTTTCGATATTCAAAAATGACTCTCAAACACTGCTCTTTTGTTTCACCGACTACCCGCAAAAAAGTGAGGTTACTTCTAAATATCATCAAACCATAGACAAACTTATTGCGTTTTGTTATTGCTAACTAACCATTACGTGGATTTAAGAATGTACAATGGCAAAATTATAATTAGTTTGGAAGTAAAACAACAATAAAATCGCCATACCATATATGGGCTCATATGCAATAGAGGGTTTAATAACGTCATAAGCACAGATATATCAATCTAAGGAGATCGGTCGAATCGCCGAGTTCATAGGAAGACTGAGTGTCGCGATCAGCGGCCGTACTACATAACATGGTTCTAGTTGAGCATGCCGTATTGAACACTATTCATTGTGCGCGTCTAAGGACTGCGAAGCGATGAAAGTTAAGCACAGCCGCAAAGGAGATCGGTCGAATCGCTGAGTTACATATTCACTTGACTTTATCGGAAGACGAAGTGGCGGAAATGTATGCCCACAGGGCATACACTTGTCACAAGTTAAACGCCAACTTGGCCTATCTCCTTGTATTATTAAATCTGTGGTCATAAGGCTGTCGACAGCGCAGGGGTTATCAGTATTTATCTTAGACAATTTAACACGGGACGCGGCATAGCGCAGATTTAGTACTGAAAACATTCTGCCGTTTTTCGCGGGGGGTGAGGCAAACAGGCATAGCACACATTTACTCACTCGTACACACTGTTGCAAAAATTTTAATCGCTATTATGAGCGCACACACGCGGAGTCCGCGTTTTTATGTGAAACAGTAGTTTATTTGAATAGAAAATTACTTCCGTATAATAAACAACTCCATTTTAGAATAACTTTAATGTTTCTGGTCGTCGTTTACAAGAAAACACTCCGCAACCAATAATTTTACAAGGTTTGGTTAGCGACTTATACGCGACAGATACGAATTCAAAATGGCGGTCGGTCGTCGCGGCAAGTCTAGTTTTTATAAACTAACATGATCGTTTGTTCATGTACTTTGGCAGAGGGGAACGCGTTCGCTTGCCACGTCCCGTGTTAAATGGTCTAAGGTATTTATTATCAATGAAAGAAATAAATATATATCTACACTTACGAGCAATGAAATCGACTCACCTGTAGGTACGCTTTGGTTGAGAACTCCCTAATCAAAATCTACATTGATTTTACAAATTGAAAACCAAATACAAAAAATTTAGCTCTTTTAGCTAAATTTTTTGGGGAAATCAGCTGAATTTTAGGGGTCAACCAATAAATGGCTTATTCCCACAGGTCCACGAGTCTATTGTTTAAAAAATAAAGGACTTCATACTTTAATTCCAAAACGGTTCCATGACATTTTAAAATATTTGACGGCGCTATGACATTATTAGGTTCAATTGTAATTGAATTTGTTATTTTCATTGGAAATAGTCCACGTGGGATTGCGAGTGACGTCAGCGCCGCACAAGCATCGTACGATGCGACGTAATAGTGGTGGGGCGCGCCTTTGTTCGGAATTCAAAATGGCGGTCGGTCGTCGCGGCAAGTCTAGTTTTTATAAACTAACATGATCGTTTGTTCATGTACTTTGGCAGAGGGGAACGCGTTCGCTTGCCACGTCCCGTGTTAAATGGTCTAAGGTATTTATTATCAATGAAAGAAATAAATATATATCTACACTTACGAGCAATGAAATCGACTCACCTGTAGGTACGCTTTGGTTGAGAACTCCCTAATCAAAATCTACATTGATTTTACAAATTGAAAACCAAACACAAAAAATTTAGCTCTTTTAGCTAAATTTTTTGGGGAAATCAGCTGAATTTTAGGGGTCAACCAATAAATGGCTTATTCCCAGAGGTCCACGAGTCTATTGTTTAAAAAATAAAGGACTTCATACTTTAATTCCCAAACGGTTCCATGACATTTTAAAATATTTGACGGCGCTATGACATTATTAGGTTCAATTGTAATTGAATTTGTTATTTTCATTGGAAATAGTCCACGTGGGATTGCGAGTGACGTCAGCGCCGCACAAGCATCGTACGATGCGACGTAATAGTGGTGGGGCGCGCCTTTGTTGCAGCGGTGCGCGCTCGACAGAGCTCAGTCTAGTTCGAGGCGTCGTCGCTGAGTGCGGACGTGTCTATGGTTGTATTAGGAATGCTTGTGGAAGCTATGTCCGACGGTTGTGTGATAATAGTTAGAGAGAAGTAAAGGTGAGTGGCCTAGGTAAACCTACACACTGGGTCACAAGTCCCAGGCACTACTCTGGTTCTCCTCTTTGTGATGTGTGTTGATAAATTGACTCGGCATTCGTATGTGAGATCGTGATTCGATCTAAATCCTGACGACATCCCCGACACCAGAAGCGGGATTCGTACCCACCATGCCCACTTTGGACGAGTACGGTCGTGCCGCCGCCGTCTGTTGCATTGGATAGCTTTGGTGAGTGTTTAAATAATGATCTTAAGTTTGGAGCTGTTTATTTCAAAGAAAGTTGCGTAGTGTTGAGCGTAGTGAATTATTTATTTCGAATTTAATTTTTAGTTAGATGAAGGGTAATTGAAATTATTGTAGTTCAATAGAATCGTAATTGTTAATTTTGCTGCATTGCTTTGTAATTCAAATTACTCAATCGTGGAAAGATTTTATGTCTACCCGACATAAAGAAATTAATGATTGGACGCCTGAAATTTCTATTCAAGGCATTTGAATTCTAGTCAAGGCCTAGGCGTGAGGTTGCCTGTTTGCGTGGTATATTTTGTTAGGCAGTGTAATTGTAGATAACTGATGGTTTTGTGCCACTGTAACAGCGGCATATTTTATCTTGGTGAGAAATAGGTTTGTACATACGTGTAGTGCAGTCTGTAAGTTTTTTTTGCTCTGTCGGATCAACGTGCCAATAGATTAGATGAAATTATGAATCAATTTATATTCTTAACATTTTATTAATGGTTTGCCCACAACGAGTAATGCCACATAAAGTAGGTATAAGAGCAAGCTAAAATAATTAGACCTTGTTTCATCTTTTGCTGTCCCAGTCTTATTAGTGAAGAATAAAAACGTGACTGATCAGACCTCATGTGTGTGTATAGACTATAGTCACCTGTAAAGTGACTGGTAGTATTGCAGTACTCAAATCTGTAAGGCCCCGGACCACCAAGTATCTAACGAAGTTGATATCGTGTTTTTTTATTGTGAGATGTTAATTGGAATTTAGTGGCTACTCACGACATGCATTTTTTACCTAGTGACTATTTGACACCATTGACCATTTGATATGGAATCAAAAACCAACTGACAGTGTTTCTGGTGCAGCCGAAATACTGTGTTGTTGGAAAACAAAGAACTGTGTTTCCATTGGGCCGAAAGGACTAGCTATGAGAGTAGCTAACTGAAGGACCGGTTTACAATTTCTGAAGACATATTTGCGACTTGTGTGTGATGGTGATGTGTTGTCATGTTGATAGAGCGGGTGATAGTGGGAACTTGACGATCGGTTTTGTTTCAGAATAGTGACACGTATTCTGTTGGGAGTCTTAGGTAGAGTCTTAGGTAGAGTCTTAGGTAGAGTCTTAGGTAGAGTCTTAGGTAGAGTCTTAGGTAGAGTCTTAGGTAGAGTCTTAGGTAGAGTCTATACTATAAGGACTCGGAGACGAGGACTAAGGAGGTCTAAGGACGAGGAGAATCAATGCTATAAGGACTCTTCAATACATAGCTTCGTTGTTTGGTGCCCCACCTCGCGTCATGGCTGATCAGGATAGGCGTTTTATAGCAAAGATTTCAGAGACTTTTGTTGATAGCAACAGGATCAAGTCGAGCCAACGACGAAGTGGATTGTTGAAGTTTGGATACATCGTGGCATGTAGTTTTACAGTACAGTCAAATGAACTGAATGATTGGTGATGTTTAACAACTTTATTAGTTGTCGTTAGTTCCGCTGAATCAACAATTATTTCCCACAAATCAAGGCAAGATTCACTGCCTGAAGTACAGATAGCTAAATAGTAAAATCAATCGCGTCACGATCACGATTCACGAAGTCCTTTAGAACTATCAATAGGTAAAATAGCGAGACCCTTAGACTTTTTGACATTATATGATCGATGAATACAGGTGACAATAGAGTAAATTTGGCGGCATTTTGACAGCGTGCAGAACAATCGATACATAAAAAAGCGCTATCACTGAAAAACAAGGGTTTGATAAAACAAAGGCCAACATAAATCACTATAAATTAACACTATAAAGTAAGCATTTTTTTGTCAACATCCTTATAGACAAAGTTCGTCAATATGGATAGTGCATAGCATTTGCTTACAAGTCTTTTATTGGTTTTATTGAGCGAGCCTTCCATTTCAAAATTGAGGCAATTGCAAGTCCTATAAAGTCTGTACTTTGTTAATTTTTAAACTTTTTAATGCAATATTTAATTGAATAGGAACTTTTCTGTAATTTCTAAAGTGCAAATTTTTTCTTCATTAACTTTATTAACAGATTTACGGTAATAAGGTGTGCAAGGGCGAACTTGTCTCTACAAGAGATCTCTTCGAGCCTTCAGATTGATTAAAGACAGACATCTTAGTATTTCCTCAGCAAGTTCAGAATTGTTTAATTTTTATTCAGAAATACAAAATGTTAACATCATCATCGAACATTACACAGATGTCTCATTATTTAAGGTAGTTTTTTTTTTTTAATAAAAGTGGTCCTAACACTCTTCCATGTGGAACACCACGTAATGTATTTTCATAGTTAGATTTATTTGTTTTGTTCTTATATGAATATGTTCCTTGTAATCTATTTGTGAGAAATTGATCAATGGGTTTTGAGGATTTCCACGAATTCCGACGTGTTCAGGGTTTTTTGTTAGTATTGAACGAATGGCACAGTCAAATGCCTTCGACAAGTCCAGGAATATTCCAATACAGTTTTTTTTGTCTGGATCCGCCTTTATCTGTTTCAAGAACCTAAAAACTGCAGATGTTGTATTTTTACTTCTGGTTAAGTACCAAAATGATTACAAGGTAATATTTTATTTTTATCTAGAAACATTGTTTGCTTCTCATGAATTATCAATAGCTTTAAGTATCAATGATTTCTAATTATATGAGTGTTTATAAGCTGTTAGCTATCCTCAAAACATGTAAATAAAAATAAATAAATAAAATAAATAAATTAATTTTTCAAAAACCTTAGAAAATTTTTGATAAAAATGCAATAGGTTTCATTTCGATTGATTTAATTTTTAGTCTGATTTGTACAATGGTTTGACTAGTCCTATTTTCAATTCGTCGTTATCTTTATGTGTTCCAAAGGTTTTGCTATGTACTCCGTACTCATCTTTAATAAGAGCCATTTAAAGTTATTCAGTTCCTTGGTGGCGACATAATATTTACTGAAAGCCTTGAATTGACAACATTACAATTTTTTTAACGGTGTTTTTTGTTGTTGTATGGATGGAAAATAGACACTGGAAGACTCTGCGCGTATTTTTTTTATTTTATTTACTTTTGATTCTGGTTGTTTTGATTTAAGTTTAAAAACTTGCTCGTTCTGAAGCAACGTGTGTGGGATTTTTAGTGGATATATTTTTTTTTCTATGTCTCTTAATTTGGTGGGTGATAAATCTGCAAATGAAAAATAGTATTCTGGATGACAAACCGCTCCAAATGGTTTCGTGATTGAACTTGTTTTTTTTTCAATGTCAATTACAATAGAACATACAAATACGATCATGACCGTGTTCAGTTCATGCTATGCCAAATTGTATTGATCCTTTGGAAGTTAAGTGCTATCTTAGAAGTACCGCAGGATGTGCCGATGACGGCAAAAGTAAGTAAATTTCAAACAAAATGGAAATTTATGTGTGTTAATACTTCAATAAGTGCGTAAACAAACAGTATGTGTGTCAGTAGTCAATGTGAAAGGTAGTCTGTATGACAAGTGGTTTGTGTGACGGTTCATCTGTGTGACCAGGGTCTGTGTGACGGTTCATCTGTGTGACCAGGGTCTGTATGACCAGGGTCTGTGTGACCAGGGTCTGTGTGACCAGGGTCTGTGTGACCAGGGTCTGTGTGACCAAAAATAAAGATAAATAGTGCAAAATGGTGAATAGATCGTTATTTTGTGATGGCAGAAGTGACAAGCAAACTTTATCAACTCGAAACTTAAAGACTTAGATGCCAGAGGCTGTGAAGTGAATTTTGTATGATCTTATTTTGACTATAGATTCAGTAACCCATTAACGTCCTCTGTACTCGCGCGAGTACAACTACAAAAAGTATTATTTAGTTTTTATAATCTATGGTTGTCATTCAAATAATTCATTATTTCATAACCAGATGGTTAACCCGTCTGATAAAATAAAAAAGTTTAGTGTAGCGCGAAAATAAATGTCACTTTTGCCACTGTCAAATACGGATTGCAAAGAAAGTTTATATGGTAAGTTTCAACAATGAATTTTTATTACAAAATAGAACTTTTTTTAACAGAAATTTGATACAAATAGTTTGTTACTCTTTATTTTGTTATTATCTCTTGTTTTTGATGAATTTCACTTCCTACTGGGGCCTCCGGAACCTGCTATTGTAAGTGACGAAGAAGAAGGGAACGATGATGATTTGGTTTCTTCTAATCTTCCTAGAGAAGTTCCACGAACTGTAGAAGTCATACCACGCTGTCCCAATCATGATGTTTCAGACTGGTCCGATAGTGACGATGAGCCTTTGTCAAATTATGTAAGGCCTTCGAAACGATCCAGAAATATTCAATCAAATAAACCTATGTGGAAGAAGATGAAGCCAGTATATCCTGCTAATATATCCAGCAAAAAGTGGTCGTAGAAAAATTGAAAGCCTGCACTCCTGTACTACCAACTGAATGTGCTTATTGGAGTTTGGATGAAGACCTTGGAGTTCCTATAGTATCAAATTGCATGTCACGGAATCAATTCTTGGAGATAAAACGTTATCTTCATTTCGTAGATAACTCATTAGCTGAAGGTTCCTCCGATAAGCTTTTCAAGATGAGACCTTTGTGTGAAGAAATACAGAAAAACTCTTGCCAATCGAGAATTTTTCATGAGAATATATCTATAGAACTTTATACAGTATAGATGAATCCATGATAAAATACATCGGCCGTCACCCCGAAAAATAATATAAAATGGGTAAACCTGTACGATTCGGATATCGGAATTGGGCAGCCACAAGTTCAGATGGATACTGTTATGCGTTCGATGTGTATTGTGGCAAGACTAACAAAGTAGCTGATAATCCTCTAGGCGCAAGAGTTGTGAAATCTCTTCTGGACAAAATGACCGTAATTCCTAGTGAACATATCGTTTATTTTGACAATTTTTTCACAAAATATCAGTTATTCGTTGACCTCCGGTCCTTAGGCTTCAGAGCTACAGGCAAAATACGAGTAAATAGAACTAAAAATGTGTGAATGTGTCTAAAAAATGTGTGAAAACATTATGTGTAGAAAGACTATTAATCCGCCCAGTGTACCCGGCCGAGGTACATACCTATATTTCAATACATATTTCTTTTTTGCTCTATTTTTCTTTAAATACCTTTTCTTTTGTCCCTAATAATACAACAAATATCATTAAAACAAAAAAAATAAAGGTTGTTTTAATTTGGGCGTTAATGGGTAAGAAAGAAAGGTAAGGAAAGATAAAAAAAACTTTATGTAACATATCCCGACAGGAGCGCTTAGCGCTCCCTGCAGACGACGCCGCCGCCGCGCCTTTGCACTGTAGATACGCGCCGCGTAGATCACGCCGCCGCGCCGCTACCGCACCGTCAAAGCATAATTTTACCGGTCCACTATACTGTTGTTAGTAATACATTGCTAGTTACGAAGATCGCACGTAACACACCCTAATGGCGGCCGGGACTGGAATATAATATAGCAGCGACGCGGAAGGGGAAGCGGCGGGGGCGCGGTGGCGTCGCGGCGGCGGACTTTGCGCGGCGCGTGTCTACAGTGTGGGGGCGCGGCGTCGGCGCGGTGGCGGCACCGTCTGCAGGAGCGCTAAGATTTAGTTCACTATTTTTATTCATTATTTTGAAAGCTACATTATTTGTTAATTCGTTACGGGTTTGTAATCTCTTAATGTCAATAAAATTCAGTATTTAAGTGCCATCTTAATTCACTCTTTACACACTAGCTGTAGCAGTCGGAGAGTTGTGCCACTATACAAATCCAAAAATAATACGTTGATGAAAATTCAAACACATAATGAAACATAAGTCGATTGCTGTTAATTATCATAAAAAAAACATGATTCGTATAGAACTTCTGAAGACCTTCAGGATTGAGTGATATTCCGAATGTTACGACACAACTGGAATTGATACTGATCGACGATTCTTTTTTTTATCTTGCATACTTCGATTTATGAACATTTTCTAGCGCCTTTGTGACTAAAATATTCATAATTTTATAGTTCATACCATACAATTATTAATGTTCTTTAACATAATGAATAATCAATTATTTAACAGGCAGCTGTAAATTATTCGCATTGATTATACAGGGTATTGAATATGTACGAGTGAATTTGATGTTCGTGACGTTGATTAATCAGTCAAATTACATTAGAATTACTTGGTGTTTCTATGAGAAAACCATTTCCTACGCAGTTGGTGACTTACTATAAAATTTGAGATATTAATTAAAAGTGATTCAGGAGATGACTTGAAAACTGAAAATTTATTCTTTATCTAGCTGGGTCTAAAAGTAGTTTTAATAATCAATAAAATCTGGTCAATTCCATAGCCATAGTTTTACTACTTGCAATAAAACGTTTAATAAGTACATTTGTCACTTAAATCAACTGGCGCCCAATGTCAGTCATGCCTAGGTCATGCCCAAGTCATGCCAGTTGAAAGTTTGACAAATGAGGTATTCCAAGAAATGTTTTATTGAATGTTGTGGAATTTTCGTGTTATTTTCACGTTAAAAGAATGATGCGTGAGGGCAAGGCATTCATGGCTAATTAGTCTAATAATTATTAAAATTATCATGATGTTTGGATATTAAAAAGATTCAGTGAAATAAAAATACTAGATATTTTTTATGAATCACATTTATTTGGTACTTACATTTATAAGTAAATTAATATTACTTAGGATTAGAACTCATTAGAGTTGGATTTAGTATTCTTAATTTCTTATACTATAGGATCACATTACTTAATACTAAACTTATGATATGAGAAAGAAGTTATACAAATAATAAAACTTATGGCAGATTCTACCACTTCACTTTTACAAAAATAGCATATGTGCAAATCAAGATTAGGTTGTTTGACCATACTTAGCTCTTACTTCCTGAATTTTACTTCGTACACTGTTGATAACACTCTGTGTGTCAAATGGGCCCCAACCTTTTTGACGACCATGCTCTTCGACGAAAGACAATATGACCATTCTCGCGTGCTCGTCTAACCCAGGCCTCACATTTGTTCCGTTAATATCGAAAGCGTTTGCTCTGGCACCTGTTAATGAGCAAACACTCAACGCATTCCGAGAAAATATTTCCACTAATAACATCCGGGCTAACGTTTTATAATCTTTAGCCACCCGTTTACAATGCGCCAGTTTTATCGCATTAATATACACACGGCTTTTTTCAACAAGTTCAACGAGTCCAAGTTTTGAATCAGGTTTGCGATACTTCAGCGTCCATTTAGTATCTTTTGGATTGTACTCAGATGGTAAAGCGAACGCGCGAATGCACCCACGGATCTTTTTCGGAGCTTCCTCATCCTTATCTCCACAATCTCCATTTTTATCCTTATCTTTATCTCCATCTTCACTTTTATTCTTGGTCTTATCCTTATCTTCATCCTCACCCTTATCATTATCATGATCATTGTCATCAACTGTACTTTTATCATTGTTACTGCTTTCATCATCATTATCATCGCTTCTTTTAGGCTCATTATTATCTTCCTTCTTATTTTCTGCTATATCTACATCAGATTTTTCTTTCTCTCCTATCACAACTTGTTCCTTTTCAGCCACTTTTTGAACTTCCACTGTTACTTCTTTCGGTGTCTCTACAGTGACTTTGCTCTGTTTAAATTTTCGTAAATTTGCGGATAAACTAGCTATACATTGGAATGTTTTAGAAGATTGAACTAATGACTCGTACAACTGATAAGCTATTTTACATGTATGTAAGAAATCAGAATTCATTTTATCAAAAATATCAGCCATTCGATCCAACCAAAGGTATTCAATGTTTGCGATAGAATCAACTGTCTGGCCTTCTTGGTCAAAAGGGTTCTGACTAATTAGTTCTTCCTCTGTATTAATTTCAATAGAACTTTGCTTATTAACGTCATCAAGGTCTTGCGTGGACAACACATCATCTGTAGTAACCTTGTCATCTGAGTGCAATCTTTCCATCAATAACTCGATTGACTCATCTTGAGAGCTTGGAATAGCAGAGGATTCATTTTCTGTACTTTGTTCAGAAGAGACACTCCGTTTCATACAGGTTACCTCAGTAGATCCACCAACAATCTTTTCTTGCATGCCAGGATCTTGTTGTGAATGGTCCCCATCAACCGGTGGTTGGTTTACATCTAAGTGTTGGATGGGAACAGTACTTTGGTCTACTAAATTTGAAGTACTAACCAAAGTAATTGGAACATACATCGTCCCACTATCAAAGCTAGGTACATAGTTAGTACAATTTACTTCGGAAGATTCTCTATCAGGTATTTCTTGTGGAAGCAGAACTTGTGCCTGATCTTGATAAACTGATGACGAGTTTGACATCTGACTGAACTGATTTGCAACTTTCTGTGCAGTACATAGGGTACTCTGCCCAAAACCTTGAGAGCACCGATTTGTAGAGAAATTTGGGAGCAAGGATTGCAGATTTGAAATAGTCCTTCTATATATTTCATTATTAATTGCTGTTTGCTGCAAATGATCGTAATAAGTTGATGATATCTGGTTTCCTTGTGGTTGTTGAGAATTTTGGAAAATTTGATTTGCTAGAGGATTTAATGAAGCATGAAAGGTATTACCTGTAATATTCTGAGAGAAAGTTCCTGGATTGATGACTTGGGTTTCCTTGGGTTTTTTATTTATTCCTTGTGGATGAGAATATTGTATTAGACGGTGTTGATTACTTTGTAAAAGTTGGTTTTGCTGCAAGTCACTGAATGATAGAATAGTTTGGTTTGATGAGTTTAAAGAATGTTGAACAGTATTATTTTTTACGGAAGGTGATTTAGTAACAACACTAACTTTAGGAGGACTGCTGCCAAGAAGCCCTGTAGCCTGCAAATTCTGTAGAATACATTTAGAATTAACTGGCAAACATTGTGAAGTATTCGCTGAACTTGAGCTGCAAACAGAACTATTGATAGCACTGTTTTGATAAGAATATTTTTGAGTAGAAGAAGTTCTACTGTCTGTGGATGGTCCTGACGTCACGGATGTCAGTTTGTTATTTGAACTTTCAGAAGACTTACTTGGATATCGACCCCTATTAGTAAGCTTTACGTCATTAACTACTTTGAACCTTTTCTGATGATTGATTGACTGCTTGTTTCGCTTTAGCGAAGAACTATTTACTCTCGTTGTTGTAGATGTTAGCTGTATTTGATCTACAAATAAAAATACTTTTAGTCCGAGATGACAATCGTAAATATGAGCACACACAGCTGCTAAGAATGTAAATAGTTACCAGAACCTGTAGTAGGTACAAATCTATTTTCAATAGATGCCCCATATCTTTTTGCCGCAATGTAATTACAAGCATCTTCATAAGAATCTGCAAAAAAGTAAATATTCATTATGCACTTAAGTTAATGTCATTCAGGTCAATGTGTGCGTTACTGCGGTAAGTTTATATATTCAAGTGGATAAGATCATAAATGATTTTGTCTCAAGGAATGTACCTAACTTACTTGTTTCATGTTTTACAATAGCCATGTAGAGTTTCCACTTGCTCGAAACCCTCTCAGCCTTTTCAACTCGTTTTTTAGTTAATGATGGATTTTCCGAAGGGTACGCGACTAAACTTTTACGATCTGTCACTCTGCGTTCTTTTATCCAAGATTGCGGTATACAAATATAGTCGTCAATACTCGGATAAGGCAGTTGCAAAAACTGAACCACTGCGAATTTAAGCCCACCGGCATTCTGCATCTGAAAACGAAAATTAATCAAACTCGAACATCGCCATAACGAATGAATTCAGACCAAGAAACGCAACAGTACGTCCGCAAACAGGATATAATGGAATTTATTAGTCCGAAGGCCCCAAGTATAAAACTCTGACGAATAAGGTTTTTATTTAATTGAAAAATACTAAATCTCAACTTTAATTTGTTATATCTTGTTTGTGGTACCTAACAATATCAATGCAGTACGAATCAATTAATGTCGTCTCAAGTAAAAAAAATCATGTTTACTAATTCATAACAATGAGGCGTTAACTTCATTCAACTGTTGCGCGGCGTTTATTGGAAACTATTGAGCCGCTCGTATTTATGTAATTCGGCCTAATGGATATAAGAAAGAAATAGAGAAAGAAAGAGAGACAATAATAGTTTGAATGGCCGCAAGTTCTAAGCTCACGATCAATACTAATGGACTTTGCTCTAACACCACAAAACTTATACCCAGTAAATGATAACATCAACGCTCTCGGCTATTCATAGTCAAGGTATGTGGCAAACAACATTGCGTAAGCACGTTGGAGTGATAAACAGCGAATGATTTTCCTTTATAGTTTTATAAAGGTTTTAATGAACTTTTTGTTCGGTTTCAAAAATTTTCAACACATTTTTTTTTTTTTTTTAGTTGATTTATGAGAGTCATAATGGTAATGGTTCGAAAAAATATTTATTCCTTGCCTAAGTGAAATATTTCATGATGCAATAACTTTTAATTATCTAGGCTGAATTCAATAACGCACGACTCATCTCTCCAGTGGCATGTTAACAAAAATATATTTTGGGTTTGATAACAGGACCATAAATAGCACATAATAAGAATACACTTGTAAATTACACAACTGTCGCCAGTACAACCGATGACCTACACCAATTCAAAGGTCTTCTTAATCTAAAAAATATTCTAGACTATTTGTGGCTTGTTGATAAGGGCTGGATGCCAAGTTTATGCTTATATTTGTATCATCTTATATGTATGATCTTATTTTATTACTGTACATGATCCCTTTTCCCTAACAAAACATATTAGATTATCTTTGGCTTACGGCTATTATCAATCTAATGTTCATTTAGGTTCAAAACGGATAAGCCATCATGAATACCTAAATGTATGTTATAAAATGTAAACTTATTTTTTTCTGTCATTTTCCGCATTTAAATTGAGAACATATATTTATTAGTTCATAACCTAATTAGCTGACATAACGATGTGTATAAATGATAACCTTATTGTTATGCGCAATCTATTAATCAATACACTTCGATGCCAGACTTTAATCAACTGCAGTTTTAGTTTTCCATTAATGATGTCCTCCAATAAAGCGGGTGATACTTAAAGAACAGTCACTCACTATTTATAGTTAACAAAATTAACCACACAATTATCAATGATTTTCCTGGTTTTGCATTATGTAAACAATGAGTGTACCCAGAACTTATTTGTGAGGCGTTGTATTAATAAGCGTTTCTTATTAAAGCACGGAAAATTAACCAGCTCTTTAATTGGCTTCTGAAAAACGTAATTACATATCATTTGAAGCGCCGCATTCGTTTATTATATGACTTAAGTATTGCCGTACAAAAGCCCGCTAAATAGCAAAAAAAAATCTTAAATCAAAATTATGTTTCATTTACTGATCATAACGGCAACATATTTAAATTACCAAATTGGTGGTATTGAATTACTAATTCATGAATTGAGAGCAATCTTATCAACAGCAATGATGATCAATAACAACTGAATCAATGCCACTTGAGATTGACATTGTGTTTCATGTAGACACAATGAAAACAATGTTTGCGTGATTTAGGTAGTAAACGAAATTTTGTAATAATGACACAAAATGATTATTTATTCATATAGGTACTGACACATATTGGCAATACAGTCAAATCTTCACTTCAATACAGTGTTGTACAGTCACGAGTAATAATATATATACATTGTCACATTTTCTAAAATATCTTACCTTAAACCATTCTAAAAAGAAGTGTACGACAATTTGTTCTAAATTATCTAACCATTAAACTGTGTCAAAATTAGGTACACATTTATTCCACATTAATATAATCGAAACAAAATCAGAAATAACTTCACACTTCCAAAATAATATTTAACTATCCATAACAAATTCTATAATATGTATACAACTGTACACATGTAATAGAAACTGTCATGGATACATTAAAATGATATTGGAAGTGTATACTTACTTTTTCCCGTTTTTGTTACTTTACTCGTTATTTTAGTAGAATTCAGTGATGATTGAAAGGGAAAATTGTACAAGTGTAATAGAAACTGTCATGGATACATTAAAATGATATTGGAAGTGTATACCTACTTTTTCCCGTGTTTGTTACTTTACTCGTTATTTTAGTAGAATTCAATGATGATTGAAAGCAAAAATTGTACAAGTGTAATAGAAACTGTCATGGATACATTAAAATGATATTGGAAGTGTATACCTACTTATTCTCATTTTTTAAAAGCTTTTATTTAACGTGCAATGTTTGTTACTTGTATGTACGTTTGGGTGAAATCTTGCAACTGATTTTCAAAGCAGTTATCCTCAATCGATTGTGACGAAATTTTGCATACAAGTTAGGTTTGGATGACAATGCATGCTTAGCTAAGTGGTGTCATTCTAAATCCAATATGGCGGACGGCCTAAGATGGCGGACTACTAATTTTTTATGCACTGCCACAATATGGGTATCAAATGAAAAAATTTGCTGAATAGAATACGAATACAGTAACTAAAAATTAAAGAATAAATTTCTTAAAAAAATATATTAGGTAAGTACATACCTACTACCTAACTATCACTTATCCTTATCCGGGCTACTGCAATATTTCCGTAGGAATCTAACAGCACAATAGCTTTAAGGCGGTATACGGAAATAAGTATAAGAAGTCGAAGGGCGAGCCGTTATGCGACGCCTTGCCACTCGCTGATGGCTACCTACCCTCTTTACTTCAAATATTAACTTTTTTCTTTTGTAACATATCCTAATGACGATATTAATAGAAAACTCTAGAAATAAGTATTTCTATTTATTTGTTTCGATTAAAAGTAATTAATCATATTTAATAGTAATTGTTTACATATTTTCGAAATTGTACTGTGTACATATTTTTGATTTGCTTGGTGGGTACATAATTATGTAACTAAAAGTTAATATTACTTTTTGATTACCTGTTGTTTACAATAATTTTATAAAAATGTGTAGTTTATTTTGATACACTTTAGCGTTTACATAATTATTGGCTAAAGTTTAGCATACTTATTTTGCGATTTAATTTAGCTACATGAATATGAACTTTAAAGATGTTTCTATGTTATTACTCATGACTGTACATATACTTAGACCAGTCATATTAACTTAAGAAGGTGAATTTGACTCTAATCAGCTCAAGACAACATCTACGAACACTTTTATCTATCCCTTATACTACTTATATTAACTTATTTGACCGTTATTGGCTCCTTAAGGTTATAATGCAGAATAATCAGGTAGGTATAATAAAATATAAAGTGATAATCTACACATGATAATAACAAACCAAGTCTATTATGAAAGATATAACAAACATATATAGATTCTCTTTCAAAGTGGTGCGATATCAATGCTGGCGTTCCTCAAGGTGGCGTTTTATCTCTTCTTTTTTCAATATTTATTCATTCCATCACGCAGTCGCTTTCATGTACCTATCACTTGTATGCTGACGATTTGCAGATTTATGCACACGCATCTTTAGCTGACCTTTCAAATGCTATCTATCATTAAGACCAAAACGACCTTATCGCTATTGAAGATTGGACCAAATCTTTTGGTCTTCTTTAATCAATCCTCATAAAACGCAGACTATTATTATTAGAAGCCCTTATTTTGTTTCGTTCGAGGTGCAATGTGGGGACCGGGACTATCGTAATGAAACGACAAGTGTTCGTCCTGACGTTTAGTTTATTACTAATGACTTAATACAAATTACAAATATACCTTATTCTAACTTATTGCTAAGTCAGGAGAGGCGCGTCAAACTACACCTCCCCCGTTTTTTTGAAAAAAAAATCGGTAACTTATTTTTTTACTTCTAAATATTATAATTTTACTTCTAAATATTATTTTTTTACAATGTAACATTAAAAAATATACCATTTAAAAATATAAAAATGCAGTTCCCCATCGGTAGCAAGATCAGGGTCCCGGCTACCGGTGGTCAAGGATCCAGAGACATGAAATTCCTCACTATACGGGCCGTGTCTAGAAGTACTGACTCTTGATACAACCACCTAACGCGAGCCTCTTAAGGTGTTTATCGAGGCTCTTAGCTATCAGACCATGAGCAGATATGAATATCGGAGCAATAATTGCAGAATCGATGTCCCACATGTCAACAATCTCGTGAGCTTAATCAAGTTATTTGTTTTCTTTCTCTTTTTCAGCTTTAACAAGGTTGTCGTCATGGGGAACAGCGACATCAACAATTACTGCGCGGCGTTCGTGTCGATCTATCAATACAATATCAGGCTTATTAGCTGCAATAGTCCCGTCTGTAATGATCATAGAAGGAGGTAATCTATGGTAATGATAGATCGATCCCAATACAATGTGGCATGGCTATTTTCAAGAACCTGTTCTGGGGCATACCTGTAGTACGGAAACTCGGATTTCACAAGCAAGGTTGTATCTCAAAGCAAGTTGTTTGTGTATTATCCTAGCCACTTGGTTATGTCTATGCAAATACTCGCCATTTGCGAGACGAGAACAACCGGAAATTATGTCTGAGGGATTCACCCGGACGATGGCACGCTCGGCAAATATCCAATGTGTTATCTCTCAGGAAAAACCTCCGGTAGTTATTCGTCATCATAACCTCATCCATAATTGCACAGACAATACCTTCGGTTTCACCAATAAGGTCACCGAAACATAGCCAGGATACTGAGGCTAGTAAATCTACGTCAGGCCCGTGAAGAGCCCGGTAGAATCTGCCATGTAACTCCTTGCTTTGCCATACAACGCTGCGGTCCGAATTACTAAGTACTACAGGTTTGCGCCAGTTTTCTTTCGCTATAAATAGAGGAGTAAGTCCATTTTCAACAGCAACTTCATCTCTATGAATCCCCATATCGACGTGGAAAAAATACTCTCTAAGACTGTCTATCTCGCGGTTATGCAGTGTTATTATTATTATTATTTATATTATACTGGGTGGAATTTTGTAATGCCACCTAAAGAGAAAGTATTCTTAATACTGTAGACAGAAAATTTTACTGAAAGGAAACATTCCTTTATTTTTGAAAAGAAAGAAACCTGCATTCAAAATTTTTCGAAAATTCGCTTGCCACATCCGGTAGTCGAATCAACTAAAATCTGTAAAAATTACACTATTTACTTTTATTGCATCGATCGTTAGGGTCATTTATAAAGACGAAATCTCTCCAACAAACTTGATAATTGAAATGAAAGGAAAGCCATGAAAAAGACTTATAAATTCAATGGGTAAAGTTAAAGCACTTTTACTCAAAGATCCATCTGCTATCCATGTTAGTAGTTAATAATTATCATTGACGTCATTTATAAGTACATTAAAATGACTGAATTTGTTAGAAGAATAAAGTGTATTCAAGAGAATGGAGCCCATTTCGAGCAACTAATTAGTTTACCATTTTATGTAAATAAATAAAATAATTAAGGGTTTCATGGCTTTAAATTTATCAAGTATTATTATACAGAGATTTCGTCTTAATAATTGACCCTAACGATCGATGCAATAAAAGTAAAGGATGTAATTTTTACAGATTTTAGTTGATTCGACTACCGGGTGTGGCAAGCGAATTTTGGATTTTTTTTAATGCAGTTTTCTTTCTTTTCAAAAATAAAGGAATGTTTCCTTTGAGTAAAATTTTCTATCTACAGTATTAAGAGTACTTTCCCTTCAGGTGACATTACGAAATTCCACCCTGTATATACCTCCAAGACAATTAATACAATCAATATCCATAGAATATCACGTAGTCATAATACTGATGTAATGGGCAAACATGTAACTGATTGGCCATACTTGGCTCGTATCTCTTGAATCTTAGTGCGAATACTGCTGATGATAGATTGTGAGTCAGACGTATGCCATTTACGTTTAAGACCATACTCTTCAACGTATGCTAATAAGACCATTCTCGCGTGTGCATCTAATCCAGGCCGTACATCAATGTCCACGTTATTGAAAGCCTTTGCTTTTCCCCCGGTCAATGAACACACGCTTAATGCGCTCTTGTTAAAGATTTCAGTTAATAATAGTCGTGCTAACATTTTGCGATCTTTCGATTCCTTTTTGCAGCGTTTAAGCTCTGAAGATCTAACATAAATACCACTTCGGGACATTAGTTCAACGAGACCTGGCATTTTTTTTTTATACTTTAAAGTCCACTTTGAATCATTTGGATCATATTCTGGAGGCAGAACGAAAGTATGTCGAGGCCGCGTTTTTTCCGGTACGTCGCCGGAACCATTATTGGTATTTTCTTCTTCGTTGACAGAATTTGCTCTTTCTGATTCTCCAGCTGGTCTTTCTTCAGTCAACTGTGGAACTTCTGCTGCCACAATGTTAGACGGCGACACATCGATCTGAACGTTTCCCATAGAATTGAATGACTCGACTGTTTCTAACAATAGTTGGTATGTTTTAGCAGATTTGAGGACAGAAGTGTGAATGTTATGGAACATTTCACACGTGTAAGACATATGAGCTCCCATTTGAGTGAAGAGAGTAGCGAATATATTAAGCATTTTCTGTTCTGCGAAGACTCTGGGATGCACCTGCTGATTTTCAGGTGTACAATTTTGTACAATCGTCGGTCTTTCCTCTGTATTATTCTGGGGAGGACTTTCTTCAGTACAAATAACCGTGTCATTCATATCAAGAGGTGGAACATCTGTAGAAATTTCGTTATCTGAAACTTCTGCCTGATCTGAAATTTCTTCCTGATCTGATAAGATTTCATTATCTGTAATAGCTTTGTGATCTGAAGCTATTTCTTGACATGGTGACAGTGATTTTTCCAACAAATTGTCTGTCTGACACTCACTATTAACTACCCTTGGAGAGATTTCGATTACAGGTGATATAACAGTTTCATTGCAGTGATCGTGGTCCATATTGAAATCCGTAGCGGTAGATTGATCAACCATTAGTTTCTTTGTACGAGGGTCTTGATAGGCATCAATATCTGGTTCCAGTGTGAATTGTGTTTCATGTGATGGGTCAGATGACGTAGTTTGACCCTTCAAATTTTGCATAGTAATCGATTCCGTAATGTTTTGAGGAACTGTTGTTAGATTACTATGATGTTCGGTAGAACTTTGATTTAGTTTTACTTGTATACGCGGATCTCGAAGTAAATAGTTTTCATGACCATTTGACTGTTTTGTTGGGTTTGAAATATTTAACAGAGCCGATGGTAATGTTTTCTGAGGCTCTGGCCTTTGGCTATTACTTTTAGAATTAAAAGAAGGGTCAAACTGTACTTTGGAGGTAGGCAGATCACGTTGTCGGTCTTGATAATTTGGCGGGTTTTGTCTTTGTTGTAGTAACTCGACATTATTATGTGATTGGTTTGGTACATGTGATGAAGTTTGTGCAGTAAATGGAATATTTATTTCGACATTTTGAAAGTTAACATTGTGAACAGTGTGAGTTCGCTCGGTGGCCCCCCATAATAGCCGAGGTCTTAGTACTTGTTGCATGTGGTCTTTATCGATCGGTACGGATTGATTTTCAGGTCCTGGAAGAAACTGACTGTGCTGGCTTATTGAGTTTGCTTGATTGTGTCTAATAAATCCTCCATTCATCATAGAACGTTGAATGTAACCTCTCTGATCAGTAGTTGGTACTATGTCAGGCTTACTAAGTAAACCTTGAATCCGAGGGATTTGCTGCAAATAGTCTTCTTTAGTCGGTAAATGTTGTCGCTGGTGTGCATCCTCAACACGGAAACGAGACTGGTAAGCTAAGTTTGAAAGGTTCTGTGTGGCCGATGTGTTGTTTATGGTACCTTTAAGGAGAAGTCGTTGATCAATATCATTTCTTCCAAAATGATATCTAGCATGATTTACTGGTTCTCGTGAAACTTGTAAGTGGTTATGACCAGATTGTGTACAGAGCGAAAAAGAAGATCGCATACTTGGATTTGATGAATGCCGCGCACCAGCTGATATATATCTCGGGATATTTTCTTGACAACTTTTCTTAACACCAGCATTTTTAATTACTGATGAAGATGGTTTTCTAGATCTGGGTTCAAATAATTGAGAAGATATTCTTATTAAATTCGGTACGCGATGAGAAGTAGACAGTGTTGTCATCAAGCATTGAGAGCGTGGTCTTTGATTGTTGTGACTCCATTCAGCAGATCTTCCTACATCTACTTTTCGCGGTTGGGGATCAGAATATAAATTGTCACGAACTGGCTGAAATTGCGACTGAGTGTGTTGATGTAGCTGAGAAATCTGGTTCACTACACTAGGAATCTTCGATACTGTCGTTGGTGCTGTTAAAATCCTGTGGAGTTCAGTTTTTTGGCTGTTGTCCTCAATTCCATTAGATTTAGCAGTAGATGTTTCTTGTGGACGTGGCAATAGGGGTAGATTTTCTTGGTAAACCGGCCAAGCGGGTCTCTCATTAACAGAGTCAGGCTGAGAGGATGGCTTTGGATTATTCGGAGGAGTTTGGCTAGAAGATGGTCTTTCGGACTGAACTGCTTGATCACCATCGACGTTATTAGATTCAACCACGTCTAAAATTGACATACTCAGTGCTGGGTTGTTTTGCCCTTTACTCGTTTTGCCCTTGGAAGCAGTATTGATAATGGTAAGCTCATCAGCTTCAACTAGTTTCAATCGTTTGTTTGATAACAACCTTGGAGACCTTGATATGTCTCCCGTAAGTTTCGGCTGTATCGGTCGTTTGATTGGAATCTTTAGCATAGGTTTTTGAGGGTTGTCGTACGGTTTCACTGTCAACTGAGGTTTATTTCTTATATAATCTGACAAAGCATGTATCGAACTGCGTAACTTTCTATCCAACACAGGCTCTGGTTGAGTATCTAAAAAGAAAATCTTTAATTTATATTGCGTCTTGGGAAAACCAATAAAATAAAATGCACATAGCAGTATTATTAAGTTTCATTTATTCTCTACCTTTTGTATTTAATTGATTCTCTTCACAAGGCCCATAATCATTTCTCGTCGCTATCCAGAATTCGACATCTTCGTAAGTATCTAAAACAATACAAATTTGATTGCTTACCTAGAAAGCCATTTTGTGATTAAAAATAAAATTAACGATACGCCATAAAATTATTAATGGACATAAACTTACCTGATTTATACTTTATGATGGCGAAATAAAACTGCCAGTCATCACCGTATTTCTCTCTCCTTTTAGCACGATCCCTTGTATCAAAAGGATCTTCGTCTTTTGGGTATGCAGCAAGGACTTTCCGATCCGTTGATCTGTGTAATTTTATCCAGGAGTTCGGCACGCATACGTAATCATCGATGCCCTCAAAAGGTAATTGTATGAACTGAACTGCATAAAATACTTTTTCATTCCCTGTTTCATGTTCCCTCATCTAAAAAAAAATAGCAAAGTTAGCATTAGATAAATTTCATTAAGATGCAAAAAATTAAATCAGTCACACATGGGTTCAATGACTCTATAGCCGGTGCCTTTACACGCGTTTGAAGCGACCTTGGTAAAACAATTCGTATATGTATAATCAACGTTCTCTACTACGTCATTATCCACTTGAAGGACATTAGGGTGTCCCAAAAAAATCAAAGTAGTTATTTTTTAACGCATACCCTCTTATTTTGTTCAATAATGACAAAACACTTATAAATAAAATTTCATTGACATAGGACCACGGGAACCTGTGCCGACTGTAACACCTCCCCCCCCCCTCTTATTTTAATTAAAATATATATTTATTACTACCTACTTACTCAGACCTAACTACCAACTCTACCTAACTATCAAGCCTACCTATCAACACTACCTAACACCCAACTCTAGTCCACCTCATATATACCAATACCCTAACCTAAGTCTATGTCTTAATATCTATTACCTTACCTAACCCTGCCTAAAAATATGCTTTTCCTATGTTAATAACTATTCTGTCTGTCTTTACTATAACTTAATTCTATTTAGTTTGGCCTTATGATTGTCTAGTGGTTGTATAGAATCCCTTGTCATACATACCGCAAGTAAACCTTAGTTCTTTTAGGAAATAAAATAATGATACACTACGCCCTAACATACCTTTCCTACTTAATCTACCTATATATTACTGCTTAAATAAACTTCCTATTTCCTAATCTCTCTTTCAAACAAACACCTACTTCATATCATTAGTGGGACTACCTTACTTAAAAGATTTAATAACTAAAATATGGAATTATTTAGTAAAAAGATTTAAATATATAATAGTTTGCAATAAGAAAATATAATTAGATGCTATTGTTAAACTATAAATTATATTGTGAAAATATGGTAAAGTAGGAAGCCCCATCCTCGCTTCAAACAGTGAGTTCAACCAAGTAATTCTCTCTCCTCCATTTATTTATATAAGACTTATATTTTCATAAAACTTAATAATTTAAAATAAACAGTCATGTGTTGCTCTGTAATCAAAGATTTATTCTATTAGAAATATTACAGGTAACGTTACATATCTAACTACTTTACAAAATAATAAATTCTCACCTGTAATCTCAGACCAATAAAAAAGTCAAGACGGAGCATTCGTAAGCAACCGCGACGAAAAAAGTGAAGCCAAGAATCGGCTATGTGTGCGTGATTTACATACACATCGAGTGCTAGACGTGTGACGTAATATAAGCGTGCTAGAGAATAATATTGCCAGCATATGTCTCAAGTACCCAATATGTAAAAGTTATTTCAATATAAAACCAAGCTAGTGTACAATATCTTTGGAGGTCAATTTTATTAGTAATTGGTAATGACTGCTATAAAATAATCGAAACGTCACTTGTAACTGATATAACGTACAACTACAGATTTATAATAATTACTGACGTTTATAGATTGGCAATGAATCGACTAGGACGAGACCAAAAAATGCACCAATGAGTGAATAATGCATACGTGAAAAATAGTATTGCAGTCTGACAGTTGCTGTCTTTTCTACGTGACTGACAGGCCGACCTAGGCCGCCTGTAAATACTGTACTGTACTGGTCGCGTCTATCTATCTCGCTCTAATATACGTGTATGCTCTTAGTATAGTAGTAGTTATAGTATATGCTCTTCTATGTTGCCGATCTACAGTATTCTATAACTATGCATATAACTGAGAGGAATTTTATTTATGAAAAATCACAAAAATTACTTTTTGAAATAAAATTACCCTGTTTTTGAATGTGATTGAATTTTGAAGTCTTCGTGTGTCCCAAATGGAGGACGCGACTTTTTTTATATAATATCAATATCGCTATCATATTCGTGGTTTTCGGGTGTGCCGATTCTGAATAGAAAATCTATTTCGAGATCCAAGATGGGGGACGCGACTTTTTAACATAATGTCAATATGGGTATCGTTTTCATAGATTTTGGTGGTGCCAATTACGAATACAACATCTGTTTTGAGATCCAAGATGGCAGACACGACTTTTAATTAAATATAACGTCAAGATGGCTATCGTTTTCGTGGTTTTCGGTGGTCCCGATTCCGAATACAACATCTATTTTGAGATCCAAGATGGCTGACGCAACTTTTTAACAAAATGTCATTATGGGTATCGTGCCGATCAAACATCTATTTTTTGTTCCAAGATGGCTGACGCGACTTTTTAATAGAATATGAATATATGTATCATTTTCGTGGTTTTCGGGGGTCTCCATTTCCAGTAGCACATCTTTTTCGAGATCCAAGATGGAGGACCCGACTTTTTATTAGAATATCAATATTGCTATCAGTGTCGTGGTTTTCGAGTACCGATTCCGAATAGAGAATCTGTTTAAAGATTCAAGACAACGTACGCAACTTTTTTAAAATAATGTCAATATAGGTATCGCATTCATGGTTTTCGGTTGTCCCGTCTACAAATACAATATCATTTTGTGATCCAAGATGGCGGACACGACTTTATGACAAAATGTCAATATGGGTTTCGTTGTCGGGTTTTTGGTGGTCCCGATTACGAATACATCATCTGTTTTGAGTTCCAAGATGGCGAGGGCCATTTTTCAATATAATGTTATTATGGATATAGTTTTCGTGGGGTTTAGTGTTCCCAATTACGAGTACAACATCTATTTTGAGATCCAAGATGGCATTATTTCAGAAATTAGTGGGGTATCTATCCTACTATACTAAATAGGGTATATAATTAAGTTAAACAACAAGTTATAGTTTGACAGTACAATATTTATTTTACATCTACAATCTCTAAAAAATTATTGAGAAGACAATTATTATATTAATTCACCCAATGTAACAAAACAGTGAAAACCACAATCAAAAAGTTTCAGTGATTTTTCATTTAGGGCAAATTAAGTACCATTACGATCTTGTATTCTGGATGCTAAATAAAGGACTAATAACATCATAAACTAGATATTTGAAATCTAAACTTAAATTCACGTCAAACGAAGAAGTCAGACTTAAAACTGTATAAACTAATAACGTTAGAACAATCAAAAATACTTTTTTTTTGAAGCAGCATTTTTTTTATTTAATGCTTTCTTGGAAGTCTGCAGAGTAAATAATACTTAATTTTGAGGGGAATCAATCACCCTAATTTCTATTATTACGAAATGCGTCAATTCAGTTTTGTTTCCACGTTATTTCATTTGGGAACCTAAAGTAATATATAAAATAATTCTATCTTTGCACTGCTGAGACACAAGGCTACTGCCTAAACCTCCTTCGATGACAAGGAGAGGCCTTGTCATCGAAGGAGGTTTAGGCAGTAGTCCACCACGCTTGCCCAATGCGGATTAGTGGATGGAGTATAAGATGAGCAATACCCATTTGCTGATGCGTTAGTCGCCTTCTACGATACCTATTGGAGGAATACGGTGATGCTATTCTACTCTGCCAGCATCACATGGCTTTATAAATAATAATTCTTCAATAGAATATAATACAAAAAATGCGTGAGTGTCATGGAACACTCGATCGGAACAAAGTTATGACTGGGCACAGACAATACCATACGCGGTATCTACACAAAAGGTCGTGACAGAAACTCGCGACAGAAAACTCAACATCCGCTAACTCCGTACTGTGCAATAAGGAATTCGCGTCCAGTATCTCAAAATATGTTGTATTCTTCTTCTCACTTGCTAAACTTCTTTGTTTACCTACTCGCCGTAAAGAACAAGATCTTTTGTATTTGCATAATGTGTTACACAGTAAAATTGTTTCGCCCTACCTGCCAAGTCAATTGGATATTAATACAAAGCGCAATCCACGGACAACTAATAAGACAGTGAATACAAATCTATTAACGTTGGTGGAATTTATCACAGAATCAATGGATAAGGGGAAGCAAGTAGATGTGTTATACTTTGATTATCGCAAGGCTTTTGACAGAGTTAATTGTAGAATCCTTTTATCAAAGCTCGGTTTTTCTTCAAAGCTCATGGACCTATTCTCCGACTACTTCAAAAGATCGTCAACAATTTGTACGCCACGGTTGTTATGTGTCACAACTCTATCTAACACCCTCTGGTGTGACACAGGGATCAATACTTGGGCCGTTGCTTTTCTTACTGATGGTAAATGACGTGGTTGATGTCCTCAAATATGCCAATTGCCTTCTTTATGCTGACGACCTAAAATTGTATGCAGAGGTTAGTGACGAAGCTGATTGTGTCCTAATGCAAAAAGATATTGATGCCATAGTTAGGTGGAGTGATGAGAATGGTTTTGACTTTAACTGTAGTAAGTGCTATGTTATGACTATTAGACGCAGACATAACCTCGTTAAATATAAGTACAGGCTGGGCAATATCATTATTGATCGCACAGACGCTATGAAAGACCTAGGTGTGACATTTGATCCTTCCTTAACGTTTAACGAACACATATTCGCTCTCACTCGTAACAGTTTCAGTCGTTTGGGGTTTGTATTGCGCAATTCGCGCGATTTCCAGAACCCAGCCGTCCTCAAAATTCTCTTTACCAGTCTTGTACGAAGTTCATTGGAAGCGAGTGCGTGTATTTGTAATCCGCACGAGGCCAAATATACACTTATGTTGGAAAAGGTCCTTGTGGCTTACCCCGATTTTGACGTCTTTGTGGACAGTTAAAAAACTTTTGTAAACAAAATAGATATAAGCTTGTGAATCGCTATTCATAATTATGTAATTGGGTTAACCCCGTGTAATTGTGTTTAATATGTGAGTTAAACGAAAGCATAAAAACTATTATTTTAATTTTTTTTCTAATATATTTGAATTAAAACTTTGGAAGTGTTTAGCGGAAAATACTATTATACAACTATCAAAATATAGATTTTTGTTTCGATAATTCAAAATTGCATTGGAGTGGATTTTGTGCAGAAAAGTGGTGTTATTTTTATGCACAAATTATATCCGTGTTGACGAGCAGTTACCCGTTAAGGAGAGATAGAAGAGGACAAAATTGTCCTCATCTATCTCTCCTTAACGGGTCTGCCACTAATTATCAGTCACCCTGTACACGTCTCTGTGCATACGATACGAATGCAACGGTTCCGAGGGCCTTTTTTTGTTTTGTTGACGGGTAGGTCAAATGCATTTACGCATCGTTCCTGCGGGGTGGTGCCAACCGCAGGGGATATGTGGGACTCGAGGTAAAGGCGTTCCCTCCATACCCACTAAACATCCTCCCCGGCCTGACCTTCAGTGCGCTATTACGGGATGGTTCGGGATCTGCGCACGTGAGCGCTACTACACCGAGACCGTCCCAATGCTGCCTGTCTAGGCACTCCTTGTACTAATTGGTAGCCAGTAGCCACTCCTCCACCGACGGCTGCTCGGCCTAGCGCGTCCTCCTGACGAGAATACCGGGAGCAGCTATCGGACCGTACCCGGGGGACTTCGGGCGCGGTCGTGACCCTGAAAAGGGCCGTCCGGAACTAGCCGTAGTGGGAAAACAAAAACCAACTCGACGATGGCATGTGACTTTGAATATCAAGGGGACACACTTGACATCAAAAGCCACACACCCGCCGAGAAAGTTTCCCCATCACATTACCAGGGTCTGCCACGAGGAGCCTTCCGGACGGTCCAGAGGGCCTAGACAATATGCATTTCCACATTCGCTCTTGCTAAATCAAAAAATGGATGGGATTGACATTGGCAATCGAAGTGACTTTTCGATCGCTCATGTCAATCCCATATATTTTTTGATTTAGCGATAGCGAGAGCGAGTGTCGAAATGCATGTTGTTGAAGCCCTTAATTCTTTGCATCGTGTTATCAAATGTTTCTTTCTCGCTTGAAGATATGGCTGTATGGGCTATATCCCTTTTCCATTCTGTCATAGGGAAAACAAAAAAAACGTGGAACGTTTTTCTACTTATAAAAAAAGCCTGTCTACCTACATATACCTCTCTGCGGAACTTATCAAACCTGCTAATACAAAATTCTCCATCTTTCATACGGCTACCCTACTACTTATTTTCGAAATCTAATTAATCCCACTAGAGCTGATTCTCTGATTATGCGTGATGAACACAGATCACTTAGTTAATAATAATATAATTCTACGCTCACACCAATTATCTAGCCCAAATTAAGTACCTTTAAGAACTTGTGTTATGGATACCTACTTCGGCATCGGCCAACAACCCTTCTGTATCCTTGCGGCCCGCCAACAAAGATACCCACGAAGATGGTACCGATGACTTAATGGTTTCTGGACAGATAATTCACCGAACAGGTACAATGTTGGAATAGCACACGAGCTTAACCTGTTTTTGGGTAACAATAAATATCTTCAAAACGACATTTCATTTTCCTTTATTTTTCCAAGTACTCACTTCTCATGAAAAATTGAAGGATTGGGAAAACTATGTAACACAGCACCTGCTAATTTAAGACAAATAAATAAACGTTTTATTTTACTAGGAAAAAGTAGTAGGTAAAATAGTGGAGTAGGAGTCGGCACATTGAGTTCAGAGTCATATATCATCACCTTTACTAAGTAAACCAACCATTAATAGCTGATGAATTTCATGAAAAAACACAACGCTTTCTTTGAACCATGATTATTTCGTGTACAACTATAATCTACAATCAAGAAGAAGAATTTAAAAAAGAACAAAGAATGAGAATATTAAGACACGATCTCGAAAAGACAATATTACTTTTAAAAGATTAAAAACTTTTCTATTCTTAATTAATGGCGTCACGCCGCATTAAACGTACGCATTTTGCCAATGGCAGGTGAAAAATTAATTAAAGTAACAAAAATTTTACGGTTGATTTGTGTTAAAAATGGCCTCTCTCAACACTTTTTACAACAAGAACTCGGGAGAAACTCCGATTAGCTTTTACTTAGATTAAACCTGAGCTGTTATAATGAAATGCTGTTTCTAAATTGACATTGACAAGCAATGAAAATCAATCAAAACAAGCAACAAACTAACCGACGAGATTTATAAAAAAATGTGCGACATTGTTCAACAATTGAAAGTTAGTACTTTACCTATAATTTACATTCGCTATATTTATCCTAAATAGATTTAATGAATGATTTCATTGTCATCTCATCTCATCGAAAAAATGTATGTAATAAGTTCCACTTAGACAATTTAATACGGGACGTGGCAAGCGGACGTTTCCCCTCTGCCAAAGTACATGAACAAAGTTCATGTCAGTTTATAAAAACTAGTTCGAGCGACGACCGACCGCCATTTTGAATTCGTATCTGTCGCTAAGCGGACCTCGTAAAAATTATTGGTTGCGGAGTGTTTTCTTGTAAACGACGACCAGAAACATTCAAATTATCCTAAAACGGAGTTGCTTATCACACGGAAGTAATTTTCTATTCAAATAAACTACTGTTTCACATAACAATACAACTGCGACAGAAACAACGATATAACAACGTTAGGCGATATGGTGGTAAGCGGGTTAGCCCAGCCCGCGAGTGTGCGCTCATAATAACGATTACAATTTTGCAACAGTGTGCACAAGTAAGTAAATGTGCGCTATGCGTGTTTGCCTCACCGCCCGCGAAAAACGGCAGAATATTTTCAGTAGCAAATCTGCGCTATGCCACGTCCCGTGTTAAATGTTCTAAGTGAGTGTACACCATAAAAAATAATAATTAAAAGGGCAACCCTTAATCAGTCTCACGGTTTTTTTTTTACTATTTAGTACCGGGGTTGTTGTGGGTCAGATGGCGTTAGTCAAAATTATTTGATAGCTTTGTATGGAAGACAAACTAGCATGATGAAGACCAAATCTTCTTTCAGTTCAGTAGCAAAGAGAGCCAGGTCGTCGTGGCTTCTTAGGTGGGGTGGACAGAAAACTAGCCGACAAAGAAGGTCTTAGAACTATTGAGGAAGAAAACCTATTACATAGGTACTCGTATTTCTCTGTGCCACTTCCTTTGACATTATCTTATAAATCATTACAAAACGACTGATCACAGATTTAGACGATTTACCAGGACCGCTACGGAGTAGGTAATCAACCAGATAAAAAAACGTCGATGCGAAAAGACTTGATTACTCTAAAGTAAGTCGCTGCGACAACTAAAAGACAGGTAGGTGCCAGTTAAGATTGAGACGGCTTAGTACCTACCTAGTATTCATTCTTGAACTACTTTTGAGGCGTTTGGATAAAATATATTGTTAAGTTTCCAATAAGTAAGGTTACAATTCCAAGAATTTGAAAGGAGAAACGGAAGAATCCCGCGAAAGTCATAAAAGTTCTTTTTCAAAACCAGGTACCCAACGTTGTGACTCTTCACTGGAACAGCAAACTGTTGTCTGCTTCAAATCCTCGGAAATCAAAAGAAGAATGTCTTCCAATTTTCAGTTGTTATATATTATGGGAATAAACAACAAATTATTGCTGTGCAATGAATGGAAAGCTTTTCAGGAAGACAACAAGTGGATGCTCTATGAATATGATTGTAGACTGAAATCTAGAAGATAAATTACAAATTCTGTGTTGTGACAACCAACAGGTTCAAATACGGATTGTTCATAATTTTGTGATTTTTTTTAGAGGAAAAAAATTCGACTTCGTTGGTTTACAGAAAGTCTCTGTTTGATTGTCTAAAAACTATGCCACTTTTCTTAAGGCCAAATAATGCTTATTTTCAAAAAGCTAGAAAGAAGACATTGTCTCTGAGGGTAGTGAACAATACAGCTGAAAGAGTTGTTAAGATAATGCATGATTTCCATCACAGTCGAGAAGGAACAAATACATGTTTTGTCACGATGTATTTACGAACACGGGAAGATTTTTCTTTTTTTTTTCCTATTTTAAGACCATCTGCATGCATGCAGTGATGTCACTATGAGCGGATTCGTTGTAAGTTACTTAAATTATAATCGGAAGATTTTTCTGACTGTAAAAAATAAAGTTTGAAGAGAAAATTTAATAAATGAACCCTGTTAAACATAAAAAACTACATAATAGATTTTTTTGGGTAGTTTTGAGTTTTATTTAGCCAACAAATATCAAGGTTTAAAATATTTTCCTATTAACTCCATACAATTTTTTTATCATTTACGTTTGATGTCATGTCGGCACGGGTTGCCGGTGTTCAATCACAATAATATTTATTATATGAGCTATTGGGATCAAATGGAAAAAATAAGAGGGTATGCGTTTTAAATTCATGAAAAAAAAAATCCCCTTATGTCTTGGTACACCCTAACGGACATGTACCACATATTTTCATCGCATAATTAGCTAAAAGTATAAGCATGATGTTACAAAACATCACTAACATTTATTAAAACGTATTTAAGTGTTCACCTCATTGCTGCGAAACAAAAATATCCTTGGTTTTTCTTCAAAGTTATCACTCAAAACACAATATATCATTCAACACATCACATTAAAAGTCTTTCTGCTCGTTTAAACTGTCTACTGAATATTAAATTGAGGTCATTCGTTGGTTGTTGTGTCATTTTATTTCAAATATAATCAAAACAAGTTTTACCTTTCTGGTTTATGAATATATCTCTTCTTGAAATTCCAGTATATGATCATCACAATTCTCGCCTCCTCGTGGGTTAAAAATATTTGCTTCTATTATTTGGGTTTACTGGGTTTTAGAAAAGGGACTTGGTGCCCCGCCATCCAACTATAAATGCCAAGGCCGGAAACCAGCCGTGTAGCTTATATATAAATTGTTCACCCACTAATAGGTTGGAGAACTATCAACGACGCCCGAATATACATCAACAACTACAAGCACCTACTTACTATCAATCTAACGGAGCTCGGCTTATCAATGTGCGCGGAATATTGTTTTGGAGTTCTGTAACTCAAAAACAGATAACGATGTTAAAAAAGTTATAACATTTATTTTATATATCATTTATACATTAGATATTTGGTATGGTTTTACTTTCTCCATAAAAAATAATAATAATAAAAACAGGTCATTGTAATAGACCAGACATCACTCTCATTGACCAAGCTAAGAAAATTGCATATTTGATAGATATAGCAATCCCAAGTACACACAACATCAAAAAAACCATATCAGAAAAAATAAACAAGTATTCAGAATTGAAAGAAGAAATATTAAGAATTTGGAAATTAGACAGAGTATACATTGTGCCATTGGTACTTTCAAGCACAGGGATAATACCCAAATAACTACTTCACAGCATTAAATTGTTAGACCTCCCGGAAAGTAGTTACATTACAATGCAGAAAGCTGCCATTTTGAATACCTGCACGATAGTTAGGCTCTTCCTCCAAGACAATATGACGAACATATAAAAATAGGAAATCTGGTACTTGGCACAGCCCGTAACAGATTTTGAAGCACCAGCTCAAAGCTGAGATATAAAAATATAAAACAATAATAATAATACTACAGTACAATAAAACTTTCGTATTTAATTAAAATAGGAAAACAAACGACACAATCTTGTTTAACCAGCTCGCCAACTGATATAGTTAGTAACATTAGGTCAAATAGCCATAAACATTTATTTACATATACACAGGCTTTATCTGTAGTTTATGAGGTTATCCTGTAACACTGATAGACAATTTTATTCATAGGGAATAAAAACACGTATTTGGATTTTTTCTGAAACACTAGTACATATTAATAAATATTTACTATGGATAAATATGAAATCTATTTTATATTAATAAATTCAATTGCCAATTAATAAATAAGAGTTTTAATATTTAATATTTTTTTTATTTGCGCATGAGCCAAATAGGTGTTTTATTAAATACTCATGAATTTCATTACTATGTAATGAAAATGACTGTCAGTGTACCAAGGGTGTGAATAATTTTAATTAACTGTATTTTCATGGGCTTGCATTCAGAGTCATAAGAATTATCTGATAAAAACAGATTATGATCCTGGCAAGGCCTGTGTTCTAAACCCGGTGGGTAAAGAGGTCGAGTTAAATTGAGCACTAGAGTGTAGTTTATAAAAGCTGTTTTTTGCACGGCACACAGATGTTTAGAACCTTCTGTTTAATATGTTTTTATCTTTGGTTATTTGTAAACTGGGTTCTACGTATTCGAATTTGTCCGCAATTACAAAATAGATATTTGATCACAGGATTAATTTCGAAAATCATTTCACTACTTGTTTGATGATGAATCATTGTAAAACTAATTTTTCTTTTAGGCATTTGTATTCCGCTTTGCTTAACGTGTACTTGCGGCGAATAGGCAAACCAAAATTAACTACCTCAAACGTTATATTATATATACAATTCGTTTATAACATACCTTTAACTCAAATTTGTTTGCTGCCTTATCCACAAATTTATTTACACAGTACTCTCTCTACTAACTCAAGATACTCTGCTTATGATAATGAAACACTTCTGTAAATACTTTTTATAACAGATGTAAAACAAAACAACTCATAACAGTTTTACTTTTTCGTGTTTATTAAATTACAATTACAGCGGTGAGGCACTTGAAAATAGACTTTCTTCGACAAAAGCACAGATTAGAAAGAATATGTCTAAAGCTAAGGTCTAAAGAGACAAAGTTTGGGTGATACTGATGATGGTACTTCTTTGTTCTTAATGTAGTTTATTTTTAACATGACAGTGTTTCAGCTTAGCCAAGCCAGCCAAATTATTAATAAACGTCAGTAGGTAGTAGGTACCTATAGTCCTTCTTCTTCTTCTTCTTTGTGAATGGCGTTGAGGCTAGTGTTGCCATTTGCCATATGCAAGTTTAGAGGCAGACTTTATGGTAGTTTTGTAGATATCAATGTCTTACTCGACAGGATGTTAAAAAGCAGGAAAACGGTTTTTTTTTTCAAAATTATATAACGGAAGGGAATTTGGAAAGGGATCAGGTGAATAGGTATAAAAATAGGTTTACAACGTGAGATGAAATGATGAAATGACTAAGGAATTAATAATATATATAATTTAAAAATTGTTAAATGGCACTTTAAAGTGAATAATTAAATCTTGATATCATTTTTCCTTATAAATAAAGCTAATAGTTTATAAATATCTGGATTATTGTTATATAAAAGTATGGGAATGGAAGTAGGAAAAGGAACATTTAATTTGATAAGAGATTCTAGAAAGAAAGCTCTGTCAAAACGCGGACAAACAAAGAAAATGTGATTTATATCACTCTCAAAATGGCCACATTCACAAGTAGGGTCGTTAATTATTCCAAATTTAGCTAGACGATCTGGTGTACAAACATGACCCAGGCGCATACGAATAAGAATTGATGTGACTGTCTTATTAAACTTTAGTTTTGCAAACCAAGGTTTGATAAGAACAGATGGTTGAATATTTCTGTAGTACTTCGCTATTGTGATACCACCCTCTGTCCACAACTTAGTCCAGGATAAATGGAGCTCTGCCTTAGACAGACTAACTAAATCAATACTGAAATTTTTATACCAGTCAATGTCACCACACCGAATAGCATCCCGGGCAATATGATCAACAAATTCGTTACCAGTTATACCACAATGGCTAGGTACCCAAGCGAATGATACTGAATAACCTCTGGCTGAACATTGTAACAGTAAGTTACGTATTTTGAATATTAATGGATACATTTTAACTTTCAAAGGAAATTTTTCTAAGGCGTATAATGCACTCAATGAATCAGTAAATATTACAGTTTTATTTAACTTTGCTAAAAGAATGAATTCTACTGCCTTAAAAAGTCCAAGACATTCTCCAGTAAAAATGGAAGACTGTGGAGGAAGCCGCATTTTTTGTTGTATCTTATAATTACTGTGATAAACACCCACACCGACATCAAGTAAACCGCTTTTAGATGCATCAGTGAATATTCTGTGCCAACCATACCAATATTCATCAACAGCCATATTAAAAGAATGATTGGCATTTGCCTTGTCTATTCTAAGGTTAAAAGTGATGTTAGGTATCAATGTTAGAGAGTCATATTCTGAACTATACACAGGAAGAATTGGACATTGATACGTAGAGACTCCCATATTCAAGTATTTATTATAAGTCTTAATTAAAGGTGGCAAAGATTTGTTACTCCAATACACTGATGATGTTATTTTGTTCGACAGTAGTTCAATTTTCTGCATAACCAAATTATTATTGTTTAATTGTGTTGATTTGTAAAAAAACCTGTCAGCTAGAAATTGACGCCGTAAATGTAAAGGAGGGTCATTGCACTCCACCTGTAATGCACATATTGGACTCGATCTCATGGCACCACTAATGATTCGTAAGGCCTTAGCTTGTATGCTATCTAACTTCTTGTAATTTGCTACATTACAAGGTTCGAGCAGGAATATACCATAGTCTAACATACTCCGTACAAGAGCGATGTAGAGTAACCTCAAAGAAACAGGATGGCTGCCCCACCAAACTCCAGCTAGACATCTCAAAATATTAAGACTGCGCTCACATTTTTTAAGAACGTATTCACAATGAGAGTTACCAGTGAGTTTTGAGTCAAGAATCATTCCCAAATACTTAGCTTCCTGCTTCTGTGGAAGACAATTTTGACCAAAGTTAACGTTTAAAGTATTTTGTGTCCGCATTCTAGTAAATAAAACAACAGAAGTTTTAGAAATCGATAAATCTAAGCCGTTCTTGTCAAGCCAGGTCTTAAAATGAATTAAAGAATGATTTAAGGTGTTTGAAATATGGGATATTGAATAACTTAAAGAGTATAATACCACATCATCAGCGTATTGAATAATAGCACACGAATTGTTGAGTGAGCCTTCAAGATCAAAGGTGTACAAATTATAAAGTAATGGACTTAATACTGAACCTTGAGGCAAACCTTTAGAGATACGTCTTTCTATCATAGTATCGCCAATAGAAAGCATCAGATACCTCTCAGAAAATAACTTAATAATAAAATTGCAAAGCATAATTGGAATTTTTAAAATGTTTAACTTTTCCCTCAACAGCTTTATGTTAACATTGTCATAGGCCGCTTTTATATCAATGAAAACGGCGCCAACTGACGCATTATCAGAAAAAGCTATTCGAATATCAGAGACTAGAATGGAAATACAATCGTAAGTACTTTTACCGCGTCTAAAACCAAACTGACTTTTCGAAAGGAGGCCCTTGCTTTCGACGTACCATTCCAAACGATTTTTAACTAAGTGTTCGGCAATCTTTACTAGAACAGTAGAAAGAACAATCGGTCTGTAGGAAGTTACATCTGATGGCAGTTTATTCGGTTTTAGAATGGGCAACACTATTTGCTGTCTCCATGCTGACGGAATATTACCTGTCACCATGACATTGTTTATCAAATGTAAATAATACCCTAGAACTTTATCCCCAAGGTTCGTAATAAATGAATATGGGATGCCATCTATACCCGGAGCCGAATCTACCAAGTGATTTAGAATTCCTTTCAATTCTGACATTGAAAATGGTAAATTTAAACCAGAATTATCGACAGGAAAAGGAAAAAGTGGGACCGATTCAGCGACCGATAACGGCACTAAATTACTCATAAATTTGTGAGCCATGTTTAAGGAAAGACTGGAAGAGGAAGGCTGAACAAAGGCTGAACGGAACCTTCGAATATTACTCCACACTAATGAAGGAGGAGTCTGTGGGGAAATTGAAGTACAAAACCTTTTCCAAGCTTCACTCTTTTTCTTCTTCAGAAAGGTTTTAACTTCTGAAGTGATTCTAATGAGGATATTAAAGTTTCGTAAAGTCATATTTGCACGATATTGCCGTTCAGCATTCTTCCTCCGAGCTATCTCTGCAGTACAGTCCTTGTCCCACCAAGGCGGAGAGGGGATTGAATAACAATATGTTTTTTTTAATGGAAAAAGTTCATCAGCTACACCAATCAGGCATTTAGAAAAGGCTTCAGAACATTTTTGTTCATTACCATTCCCAATATTTGGCAGAGTTGAAAATCTATCCTCCAATTTATGTTTATACAAATTCCAATTGACATTTTGTAATTTATATTTTAAGCAAGTTTTCTTCTTTAAATTTAGTTTAGTAATAAAAGGAAATGTTATAATTATTGGGAAATGGTCACTTCCATATGTAGAATTAAGTGTACCCCATAATAGAGACAGAGCAAGACTTGGAGTACAAATAGAGAGGTCAACAGCACTAACACATTCATTAGGATTAGTTAGACGTGTAGCAGCACCAGTATTTAATAAACATAAGTTGTTACGATCTAAAATATCAAGTAAATGTTCACCATAGCTGTTTGTAAATGAACTACCCCAGGATTGGTGATGACTATTGAAGTCACCAAGAATCAAAAAAGGTTTAGGAAAGCGGCATATAACATTATTTATTTCACTAAGTATAAAAATAGATGGATGTGGCACATAAATTGAAACAAAACAAATATTATTGATGATAGCTCCTACAATACAATAATCATTACTTGAGGGTAATGATAAGATATTATATTGATAAGTATTTTTAATCAAAAGAGCCACACCTCCGTGGCCATCTGGTCTATCTTGTCTTAGACAAAAATAACCAGAAATCTTAAAATTAAAACCTGGTTTAAGCCAGGTTTCCGAAAGGGATATGATAAAAGGATTATATTTATTTATTAAATGTATTATATCTGTTTTTTTATTATTAATGCTCCTACAATTCCATTGAACCACTTTGGCCAACTGGTCCATTGTGGTGACTGAGGTTTTCTATAGCTTTAAGCAAAGGGGCAACGTCGGACGGTCCATAATTATTGTTTTGAGTTAGAAAATTAATAAGAGAAACAATCATATCTGTGACTGTTATATTTTGAGCGCTATTTTTATTATGAGTAATAACAGTACCATTACCACTGCTACTTGGCATATTATAGTCTCTTATAATATTATTATGCTCTGCCTGATTGTATCCTTTATTAAAGTGGCCAGATGAAAATTGCTTAGGTTGAATGTATACTGTTTTTTTATAAGAACGATCATTATTATGAGTGTATGGTTGTGAAGGTGATGTTGCAAAACTTATAGTGGGCTTTGAAGGATTAGACATTAATACATCTGAAAAGGATTTCCCTACTGGAGGGTGAAGCTTAGCTGCCTCGAAATATGATATGTTATTATTTGACATGGAAATTTTGATACTCCTCTGTCTTTCATATTCTGGACATGAACGCTTAATAGCTAAATGGAGACCATTGCAGTTACAACAATTTGCATTTGCTTCCTCCACCGAACAGCCATCACCCGAGTGGTCTTGTCCGCACTTATAGCAACGAGGCTTTGAACGGCATTGCAATTTAGTGTGCCCAAAGCGACAACAGTTATAACATTGCACAGTTGGAAATATATAACGGTCAACTGTCAGAGAATTATAACAAAGGTATACCCTAGGTGGAAGCATTTGGCCATCAAAAGTCACAACAATTGACTGAGTGGGCTTCCATAAGACAGAACCATCTATAATAACTTTATAATTCAATCGCCTTATTTTAATAATATCACCACAACCTGCAGGTAAAGACATTTTCTCTTTGATTTCCTCTGGTGACCAATCCTGTGGAACTCCGCGAATAAGACCCATACGAGTTACATTAAATGAAGGGATAAAAGCCTTATAATTGTTATCTATTATATTTTTGTCAGCAATAAAACTGTTTGCCATCTCAAATTTAGAAAATGATAGTGTTATTCTATTTCTACCTATTCTCTTAACACTACCATCAACAATATTATAAAAATTATTTTTCCTAAGGAAATTACCAAACTGTACAGGGTGTAACGATGTGGCGTCATTAAACGAGGTCTGCTCCCGTTGGACATGTACAACATAAGGCGGTAAATCATTAGCGGTATAAACTTTTCGACCAGGAAAATTGGTAGTAGCTTGAGAGTGTGATAAATCACTTTTCGTTGGAGGTTCTGGTGGAGCTAAAATTGCAGGGCTTAAATTTAATTTGTTCGATTCGTTTGTTGTATTACAAATAGCTTGTTCATTGGAATGATTAGTGGAATCAGAACATATGCAACCTGCAGTTTTTCCCGCCAATTTATTTTTACGCTTCTTTTTGTTGCAATGCTTGCTTCTTTTCCTACCATTGCTAATAGACCACTCAGTCAGATCAGTGTCAAGGCTGGACTCATCTTGACTCATAATTACAACATTATGACCAACGAAAGGCACCGACCCACCAGGGTCAGGTGGATCGTTCATTATTTATAATGCATGTAAAAAGTTACTTACCTACTAAAATGTCAAAAATATACAAATATACAAACAATCACTAAATATATACAATTAATACTAATCACCTGATACGAAAAACTAATAAAATACAATAAGAAAACAAATTAAAGCAAAAAAACACTCCCGCCTACTTCAACGTTTCCCGCCTTTTTCCCACCTATAGTCCTATAGTCCCCAATCTTCAGGTATATAATCTAAGTCCCCAATATTATGCCAATAGATGTCAATAGTCCCCTTGTCACAGATTAGAAAGAATATGTATAGTCCTAAAGCCGTGTCCCCACTAGAGCCGCGCGGCTTTTTGTGGCCGCCCGGCTGGCCTCGCGAGGCTTATTTGTTATGTAGTTTTAGGCCTCGCTCACGTACACACTCACGAGGCTTGGCCGCGCGGCTTGGCCTCATGGAGCCGCGCGGCCCTAGTGGGGACGCTGCTTAAGCTATAGTCCGGGGGGCTATTCGCTAACTTTTTTTGACAGTTGAAAGTGATGATCACCGAGTGAATTACATATACATTGCTGTTTTACACGACAAGTGCCATAATAGCGTGTCGTGTAAAACAGCAATGGTTATGTAATTCACTCGGTGATTATCACTTTCAACTGTCAAAAAAAAGTTAGCGAATCGGCCTACGGGTCCGCACCAAGAAGCTTATATTTTACCTATAGAATGGGGTCATTAGACAAATGAACAAAGTGAGGGCAAAAATTTTGACATTTCTAGGGAGGCCCCGTCTCTTTCTAGTAGGGTGCCTGTAGCACAAATTAATCACGGACAGTCTTGGACTTCGTTAAGTTAATAAAAAACCACAAGTTGAAAATAATTTGAGTTTTCCATGACAAAGAATTAAAATTCATAATAATTACTTTTAACTTTTTTTCCTGGGTGCCGTTTAGCACGGTAATGTTATCTATTTTAGGCTCCCAGGAAAAAAATCAGCAGCCGAAATTCAAGGATTTATCGCTTCTGTGACTCTTGATTTTAAGAAGCATTTTATAGTTTATTAAATAGCATCTCATGTCACGTCAACTCATAAACATTAAATTAGTCTTTTTTTCAGTTTCTCCCGAGTTCTTGTGGTAAAAACAAGTGTTGAGAGAGTCCATTTTAAACTCAATCTTTCGTACAATTGTCTGTTACTATAAGTACGTTTTCACTTAACATTAGCGAAATGCGTAAATGAAAATGAAAAAGCTCTTTATTTAAATGGATTTTGCTAAGTACTTATTTAAATCGTCGAGAGCCCTATCACCCTTTTGGGACGAAATAAAAATTATTATGCTGAGATGGAGAAGAAATGGCAAAAGTAACTCATCATAACAGCTTACAATTTCGTAATCATTTCAAGACATCAATACAAGTCAATAAATAATTATCAATATAGTTTAAGTTACAGTTTTACATGCGTAAATTTTGGGTAGTTATTACTCCCACGCATTTGGATTATTTGTCTTGTGAAAAGCTTTTCTATATAATTCAATTAATCATAATACTAATTTCTTAATTTCCATATTATTAATTAAAATCCCGCCTGAGGCAGGTCGATTTTTTTCAGTGTATTTTTTCTCATATTAATAAACTAGTCATTTAAATTGTTAGATAGGTACTTACAGACATTCCCTTCAATTTAGGTGGTAAGCATAAATTTAAGATCCTCCGGTTAGCAATGCTATAAAAATACAATGTGTGGTATACCGATCTAGCCGTTCTTGAGTAATGATAATAGGTGTGCGTTACTCCAGCAAAATGTTAGCTCTTTTCAAAGATTGAATAATGCAGATAATTAGAGCCCTATCTGGTGTAAATGAGCCCGAAATTTTAAATTTGAGCCCTCAGCCGTTTTGGGCAGTATTTAAGAAAAACTGATTCTGCTGGAGTAACGTTACTCCAGCAACATTTTTTTATTTTTTACGTCTATCTGAAAAGAAAGTATGCAGTAAAGTAGCTCGAATTCGAGCATAAATGAGCCCTGTAAAATAAAATTTGAGCCCCTCGTGATTCCATAGTTATTTCAGTTTTTGCTGGCGGAACGTTTGGCCGATTGCTGGATATCGGAAACTGTTTGACATACAATCACGATTTTTTGTATAAATGCAGGAGTGAATTCGAGCCTTCTGTGCCCGAAATTTCGTTAAAATAACTAGAATGGTTTGCGAGTTATAAAATATTTTCAAAAAAACAAAAACATGCTCTAGGCAGTGCCGTAACTAGCCTTTTATGCGCCCGGTGCGAGCTTTAAAAACTGCGTCCTTGAAACACGTGGTCTGGTCATTTCTGCGCCCCTCCAGGGTCTGCACCCTGTGCCTGGGCACCGCTGGCACCGCCCTATTTACGGCACTGTGTGTACCTACTTGATATTTAGTGTAGATTGCTGCATTATGTCAGTACACTTACTAGATTTTCAGTATCTGAGTAACTTAGAGAATTCAACCAGATAAAGATAATGTGTTTAGCCTCACGGACAGAGCATCTTTTTATGTCACATGACTTTACGACTTTATTGTATATAAATATACCTATAAATGGATGAAAATGTTGCGCATAAATTGATAGTAAACAGCCAGCAGTTATTCGAGAGCGCGTAACAATGTAATATGCATCTACACATATACTTTCACAGTAAACTGATACCCGCACTCATTCTCATACCATTTTTCACCTTAGTCGATTAATTAGGTCGATTTTTTCAGATTAATCTCTATCTAAGTACAGTCACGAGCACTAACAAGTATCCACATTTTACTCTTATTGTGTAGGAAATAAAGGTGCTGAAATGGCAAAAGTGGATACATACTATTGCTCGTGACTGTACTTATAAAATCAAAAAATATAGTTTTATATAAAATATTTATTTTTTAATTAAATAGCTATTCCTTAGCATATAAATTAATCAATATGTCTCGCAACAGTATCCAAATGTTTTAGCTTATGATCATCTAGATTAGGTCTTGCTTCATATGTACATATGGTCACACCATGCCGGTGACCTGGAGTCCATTCGCCTTTCAATCCAATATAGTAAATCTTGGTACTTTCTGCACCGAAATTACTTGGAAAATGCATAGATAAATGGGATACAGATGAAAAACTTACAACCCTGAAACAAAGACACATTCTTATGGAATATTATAATGTTATCCAATTAAATTAACCATCAAAACAAACTTACTGCTGGTGGCTTAATTATCATTTAAGTAAGTAACTTAATTGAGTATAATAAAAGTGCATGCACTTTCGGTAACTTTGAATCTCGACCACTAACGCTAACTTTTTTTGACATATGAAAGTGATCATCACTGAGTGAATTACATATCCATTGCTGATTTAACAACGTCGTGTCATAATAGCGTTATAGTAAAGTAGAACCTAGTGGATCAATAAATAGTTCGGTGATTAACGCCCGTATTCACAAACAATACTTGTCTAAGTAAAAACAATGCTATGCAAAATAAGGCATTTCTCAGTGCGTGCCATAGGGCAAGGCTTTTGAAGTCTCATAGTGCGCGTGGTCGTATAGGGTCGTAAAAACCTATTCATGGACAATACTAAGTGAGGATCAGCACTATGCGTACTTTAAAATGAACGCACAGCTTAGCTAGCTACACAACGCACAGGTCGAGAAGTCAAAAAGAGAAAAGCCAAAAAAAAGTCAAAAAGAGAAGGCCTGTGATTGGTTCCTGACAGGAATCAATCACAGGCCTTCTATTCAATGCAATGCGTTTATAAAGAGTCGAGAAACCTCATAGTAATGTTTGTGAGTACGGGTGTAATCTGTCAAAAAAGTTAGCGAATAGGCCGGCGGCAGGACCATGGCCAGAGAGTCGTGGCATGGCAACTGAACCTAGTATATGAACACATTGACTTGTATTGTAGTTAGTTTTTAAGGTTGCTCCATATTTCATGGTATCGTGTGGCTGTATCTCAGCAGTAGGTTGCTACATATTGCCATCGCCACTTGATGTGGTCGTGACGTCATAGTTGACGAGTACTAACAGTTATTGAGCAATTTTATTTGCCCGTGTAAGCGCGTGATAAGAGAGTTGCGGCAACATTGCTATAGGCATCTTTTCCATTACACGGTTGTTCAAACGTACGGTGTGTAAGCCGTACGGTTGAAAAAACGTGCTAGCTTGTACATGATACGGCAAAATCACCGCGCGAGACATTGGTAAGTACTGGCTAGTAGCGCTTTTTACTCGGGCTGTGTAGGACGTGCTGCGTCATGAATTTTCTTACGAAAAAAAAGATTATAGTTGCTTATTACATATATAGGAAAAAGAAAATAGAAAAAAAAAGGGAAGTAAGGTTTTGGATACATCCGATTTTAGAAAAAAGGGAGGAATATGGCGCGTTTCATACACTTGTCAAGAATCAATTGAGAGAAGATGAAGACAAGTTTTACAATTATTTTAGAATGCAGAAAACTACATTCGACAACTTGCTCCAAAAATTATCCCAGGAACTAAAACATCAAGATACTTTTATGCGAGAGAGTATATCGCCCGCAGAAAGATTGGCTGTAACTCTGAGGTAAGTAGGTACAAAATTAAATGACATATTTTAGTTTAAAATTGTTTATTGCACACAAACAAAATTATTACATGTAATTGAATTTTAATAATTATTAATTTAAGAACAAGTAAATCAAAAAATACACTACGCTGAAAATGCTACTCAAGTGCGGTACTAAAATCGAATTCGTCTTCAATAGAAACTTGAGAATCTGCCGAGATACTTTCCGCATTTACACTATGTACAGATAATTGTGATTCGGGTCGGTAGTGGATTGGCTCTAAACCAGAACCGTGTCCAAAATCATGAGAAGACGTCTGTGGACGACTTATTCCATAGCTCGATCTAGCAGCTGTAGAATATCCATATGTTGACGATTGCGCATTTGAGGATGCTGTACCACTTAAATATCCTTGATGGCCTTGATCCCATTGGTTTCTTGATGTAGGTATATACTGAGTACACTGTCTTTGTTGAATATTTTTAATTATTGAAATTACTTGAAACTGAAAGTCTATCATATTTTCATCACTGAACTTGTCAACTGTATCAGCGATTCCCATAAAAAAGTTCATACTACGGCTTTTCTTTTTCTCATCTCGTTCTGCTGAATCCATAAACTTCATAAACCTAATGTCAACTTCACTTAGTTCATTTTTTCTTTTTTTTTTAGCCCTTTGCGTCTCACTCCGTTCAGTGTATCCCGAGCTTGATTGATTCGGGACTGCACTATCAAAATTTTCATTACTGAGGCTAGAATCATGAACATGTTCAGTCATGTTAGAATCGGTCTTGCGATGCTCAACATTTTTTTTTAGGAACATCATTTCATCATAGAACATATATTTTCTTATTTTTTTTGCTGAAGAACCAGACTTACATTCATTAATTTTTTTGTCATATTTTATCCAGCTATCTTTCATATTGGTCCACTTCTTCATCACCATTTGCCCTGAAAATAAATAAATAATAATTATTAAATTCAAAATTTATGAAAACCCCCGACCTAAACTGAATCGACCCCGACCTAAAATGGGGTTTTAGTATTTGAACCTGAACCGTTTTGTTTTATATTTCAGGTATCTAGCAACAGGAGATACCTTTACTGACCTATACTACAGCTATAGAATTGGAATAAAAACCATAAGTTGCATCGTACGTGAAGTATGCCACTACATTTGGTTAGAACTGTATAAAGAATATATGAAAATGCCATCTAAAGAAGACTGGCTACACATTGCAAGCAAATTTCAAGAATCTTCCAACTTCCCGCTGTGCTTAGGAGCGGTCGATGGAAAACACATCAGACTTATTAAGCCAATTGATAGTGGCTCGATGTTTTTAAATTACAAACATTTTTTTTCTATAGTTTTGATGGCAGTAGTAGATAGCGATTACAACTTTATATTTGTTGACGTTGGCGCCTACGGAAAGGAGTGTGATTCCAGTGTGTTTAAAGAGACCCCATTTTGGAAAAATTTAACAAACAACGGATTAAATCTACCCGATGCAACACGTTTGCCTGGAATTGACTACGATTTGCCATATGTGTTCGTTGCGGACGAAGCCTTTGCTTTGCATTATCACTTGCTTCGTCCATTTGGTGGTCATCAGCTTGATCAATTAAAACGTACATTTAACTACAGACTCACAAGAGCGCGATGATTTGTTGAATGTGCGTTTGGCATTTTATCCAATAAATGGCGAATTTTTCACCGGCCAATGAATGTGTCCATCGATTTGGCAGTTGATATTGTGAAAACATGTTGTGTTTTGCAAAATTTTATACATAAGCAGGAAAACTTTCAGTTTCACAATGCGAGTGAAAATGAGTCCACCCTTGATTCAGAATCGGAACTAATCCAGTTACCTATCACGAATGCAGTTCGCGGAAGTTTGGCGGCTAATGAAGTTCGCAACAGATTTGCACAATATTTTGTATCTAACGAAGGTCGCCTCTCCTATCAAAACAACTATGCATAAGTAAAAAGTTAATAATTAAATATCTGTAACTTACCAAACTTGTTTTTCTCATCACCACTTAAATCTTCAAATGTGGGCTGGAAATGAATAAATATTTCTTTCCAGGAATCATATTTAAGTCGCTTATTTTTATAATCGTCGATGGTCTTATCCCATATTACAGGCCTTTCTTGAATCAACGTAATTAATAATTCTTGATTTATGTTCATTTTATAATAAAATCGCGAAACAGCGTATATAAGCGGTCACGAATCCGTGCGTACGTCCGGCACCGTCGACACACCCCGATAGACTGCCATACAACACTGGTGAAAATCACGCCGTGCGTAGACGCGGCGCGCCGAGGGGCAGTCACGGCGCACGCGGCCGCGGCGCCGTGCCTTGGCGCCACCGTGCATGTCGACAAGCTCATATAGTGATCCATACCACACTGACGACCGTGCCTACACGCGGCGAATTAACCGTAGATTTTCACGGCGAGAAACCGTGTAATGGAAAAGAGGCCATAGGGTGTGTCTTATCTAAGTATACATTATAACTCAATGATTTTCCTCGCAAAACAAAATAGTCAACGTTTGCAAACGGTCACGAAACCGTGAATAAATCCGGCGCCGTCAACCCACTCGCATAGATTTCCATACAACACTGATGAAAATCACACCGTGCGTAGACGCGGCGCGCCGCCGAGGGGCAGACACGGCGCATACGGCGTAGACGCCGTGTCGTAGCGTCACCGTGCATGTCAACAAGCTTCCTAAGTTATCCATACAACACTGACGGCCGTGTCTACACACAGCTAATCAACCGTACATTTTCACAGCGAAAAAACGTGAGAGCACGGACGTCACGGTTGTTCAGGCGTACGGCATGTTAGCCGTACGGTTGAAAAAACGTGAGAGCTTGCACATGACACGGCAAAACCACCGGGCGAGACATCGGCCAAGTCCACCTCAGTAGCGTTTTATCTGGAGCTGTGCAGGACGTGCATCATGAATTTTCATACGAAAAAGAAGATTATCGTTGCCTATTACCTAAACAAGAAACTAAAAAAAGAAAAAAAAAGGAAAGACGGTTTTGGATACATCCCATTTTAGAAAAAAGGGAGGAATATGGCGCGTTCCATACACTTTTCAAGAGTCAACTGAGGGAAGATGAAAACAAGTTTTACAAATGCAGAAAACTACATTCGATAACTTGCTTACAAAATTATCCCAGAAACTAAAACATCAAGATACTATCATGCGACACAGTGTATCGCCTGCAGAAAGATTGGCTGTAACTCTGAGGTAAGTACAAATTCAATGATATACTTTTGTTTAAAATTATTTATTGCACAAAAACAAAATTGAACTGATTATTTATTATTACTTTAACAACATGTGAAAAAAAATACATTAGTAGAATGAGCTACCGGAATGCGGAAAAAATTCTTCAATCTGGCGAGGTACTTTCCGCATTTACACTGTGTGCAGATAATTGCAATTCGGGTCGGTAGTGTATTAGCTCCAAACCAGAACCTTGACCAAAATCTGTCTATTCCCAGTTTCCCCCGAATGCTTTCCCCTCGACCGGGAAAAATGAGAATTTTTGTCGCATCTACCCCCGAATACATAATCGGGGGAAACTGGGAAAAAATTGGTACTATCTTCCCCCGAAACATTATTTATTTATAAATCTATTTTGGGAACTAAACTCGCGCTACTTGCCTTTAAGTATTAATGAAATAAACTTGAGTTTTTTATAGGAATTATTAAGACAAAGTCTGCTTATCATTTTTTTTATTAAAATAAATAAAACTGTATTTTCCATTTTGATAGTGTAGCGATGCTTCCATTATTAAAAATTAACAGTTGTAACTAGTAACAATCAAAATAATGTTAAACAGATTTCAATGCCTTCTATCTAAAATCAGTCTATGATTTATTAAAAAAAAACGTTCGAAATCCATGATTTCATTAGTATCTTACTTACACAATCTTACTTAAAGTACCTTACTTTAAGATCAGTCTTACCATTGTAACAATAACTATATAAAATCAACAATTATACAAATCAATATGTATAATACAATAACAATATAATACAATAACTTAAGATTAGTTAAAAATATCCTTCTAAATCTTTGATTGTTATAAAAAGATTCTTTTAAAAATGAAAGTCTCTTCTACTTTAACTCGTAAAGAAATAAAATACGATCAGTAGGCACATACCTTTGAAAAATAAACAGCTTACATATTATAGCCATATTTATCACAGCATGCAAAATCACAGAATAGTCATATTGATTAGAAAAGTTTTGTTGAAAAGTTATCATTAGAAAATAAAGAAGTGTTTTAACTCCTTAATCATCTACTTAGTTTTTTCGAGAAAGTGGCTAACTGTCATAGTTCCATTTCAGAGATGAATTTGGCAATCTTGAATGAACTCATCATTAATTATAGATTTTCAAACACGTTTGTCCGTAACTCCTGCTTTGCTTTGGCGTTGTAAAAACAAGTCTTTTTTTTAATTTCTATGAATTTGAATAAGTTTGGATTCTTTTTCCCTACCGACGTATTTAATAAAATGCCAACCTTCTAAAAAGTACTTCTGTGTCGTAACCCAAAAAACACCATTTTATATAAAAAAAAATAGTCCACTTTCTGAGCATGTATTTTCTATTTTTTTTTTACTATTTTCTTCATCAGGACTTTGGTCGGGCACGTAAAACCACCCATTTTTAATTCAGCTTACAAATAATATCGTTAGAAAATTAGGAATGATACAATAGGCAAGTAGCGCGATTTTAGTTCGCAAAAGGGATTTATAAATTATATAATGATTTGGGGAAGATGGGACCATATTGTTCCCAGTTTATGAATTTGGGGGAAGATGCGACAAAAATTCCCAGTTTCCCCCGATCGGGGGAAAGCATTCGTGGAAAACTAGGAATAGACGTCAAACAGAAAGTACCTCCTAACTTGACACTTGAAGGACTCTAGTATCTGAACCCTCCAAAATTACAAGAACTTGTGACCTTTAAAATATGTGCTTTAAAATATTTTCGATTCGGTCATAAACATAGCCTATGCTTTTCATTAATCTGCTTTCACACTATTAACCATGTGCACATCCAAATCTAGTCATAATAGTACTAATTATAACTATAAACTTACTTTGGTGTATATTCAAGAACACCTTCGCAATCTTTTTGTAATTCAAAATCTTGATCTGGTTTGACACCTGCATCATCAAAAGTCATATTTGGTCGATTTTTAAATCTGGAAATAATAATAAATATGTATTTCTACTTCTATGGCATATCGATACGTATGGGGTCAAGTTTAGAACCTGTAGTAATAAAACAATGTTTTGACCTTTATAAATTTATAGTGCTTTTAAAATAATAAAAAAACTATGATTGTCAGTTTCCTTCTTTTAAAATTCGTCATACCTACATGAAATACTGGGTGTAAAAGACATGAACAGTCAAACGAAAACCACGTATTCTATACACCAAAATAAGACATATTTCAAAAAAAATATTGCTGGCAAATTGTACCGCGCAATGTAAAGGGCTCAACTCGCACGCAACTCGCAATACCGCGATAATTTTGCTTGACGGCGGCCCCGTTCGTTAGTGTCCGTGCGCATCGAGTGAGCTACATTGAACGCTAACGTTTTGAAGCCATTTTTTGTTATGAAATACTAAAAAAAATGATAATGTTTCTTTGGACAATAATTAAGAAATAACATATAGAATACGTTTTCATAAAAAAAATGAAAACAAAAATTATGACTTTGACCTTCAATAAAATCATAACTATCAATTTCCCAGGTATAGTTTAAAAGAAGAAAAATGTTATGACGGTGAGCAGAATACATGGTTCTCGTTTGACTGCTCATGTCTTTTACACCCTGTATAACTTTAAATGTATGCCGAATTCTGAAAAATGGAAACCGTACAGACATTGTTTTTTTTTGAGCATGGAAATATATTTTTCACCTCTCCAGCACCAAAAGACCTCTTTTGCTTCGTAAAATCTCGAAGGAAAAACGCTTTTTGCTGCGAGCTTTGAACAAGACAATAACATTCAATAAATTATTTTAGTAATCTTACTTTTAATTTTCAATGGTTATTTTTAAGATAATAAACATGTATTAAAGTATTGGCTTGTTTTTCTCACCTATAATAATTTTCTCGCTGGAGAGGTGAAATGTTGTATGTTTCACACGAGAGCAAATTTTTTGTCTCGAGCCTTTAAATCACTCACTGCGCTCAGTAGTCTATTTATGAATCACTCGCTATGCCCGTGATTCAATTCTAGACGACTTCGCTGGTTTGTGATTTAATATTGGCACTCGCAGCAAAAAATAATTTTGCTCACTTGTTGAACAAATAACTAATATCAAGATGCAAAGAACAAAGGCCTGACGCTGGGATTGTAATACTTTAAAAAGGTCTAAGTACGCTGTCCCGTGATGACAGGGTTAAGAAAAACGCGGTACCTACTTACACTTTGTTGTTGCCGGTTTGGGATGAAAGAGACTCAAACATGGAGCAAAAGAGTATAAAGTGCAAATAAAACATTAAAGGATGATGGAAAACAATATGAGACATCCAAGGGCAAGGTTTCTAGCAAAACAGCCACCTGGCGTGGTAATTCGAATTAAAGAAGTGCAGTTTTACGGAGAACTGGAAAGTTGTGGATCTCATAAATACGAAGCAAAATGCATTATGATATAACAAATTTGAAAATTGTTGTCTAAAATTTTTTATTTTATTTTGTACCCTTAACTAAAATGGCCTCGGAACGTAGATCTTTGTTTGGACAAAGTTGAAAGTTTTCTACCAAATGATGATGATGATGTAATGTGTGGTCGGTTATTAAAGTTAATTAATAAGTTTAGGTTGAGGACATCCCAGAGCAAGGTCCTCCTCCGCAGAGCACAACGGATCATGGCCATCAAAGTTATCCGCGGATACTGTACCGTATCGCATGAGGCTGCGTGTGTTATTGCCGGGATCCCGCCCAGGGACCTTGACGCAAAAGCGACGACGTGGGCCCATAGGCGAAGCGCAGATGCACGAAGGGAAAGTCAGCGCCCTCGCAAGACCTGATGCGATTATGCGAGAGTGGCGGCAGTGGCTGGTCTGGAGGTACCCACCAAAGGTCACTGGACCATCACGGGTTTTCTGCCCAATTTGGCAGAATTGGTCGACGGCACGGCTCCCTATCGTTCAGACTTGTGCAGATAGATACTGACAAACCACGGTTGTTTTGGTCGATATCTGCACAGGATTGGAAGGGAGCCGAGTCCTCGCTGTAACGAGTTTGGGGACAATGAGCAATTGAATCAAAGCAGTCCGGCTTCGAATCCTGGCAGCGGCAAATATTTATGTGACAAACATGAAGATTTGTTTGCGAGTTATGGTTGCTTATATATTTATTTAAGTTTATTTATAAAAATATCTAAAATTATTGTGTATATAAACAATGTCCGTTATCTAATCTGCGAACACTTCTAAAGCTATTCTAGTATTTGTGTTAAGTAGTCATATCATATTGATGAGCTGATGATGGAAGGTAAAACTCCTTAACTGTTAGGAGTTGGATGTTGATTATTTAAATATTAAAGGTACCTAAAGACTGATAACTGTATTCTTTCAGGTTATTCAGGTGAGCTGATGATGGAAGACAAAGCACAGTAACGGTTAGGAGTTGGATGTTAATCCTTTAACCCGGCGACTGTCAGGTTGGGCCATATTGACCCGCGAAGTTTTTAAATGCGTGTATTTCAAACATTAAAAGTGTGACGTTATCACGTTTCTCAGTAGCTGCAGTTAAGGGCCCAATTTCTTCGTTTTTAGTGTATGTTTAGTCAGTGTGCGCCTGCACTTGAAGTTATATGCGGCCAAACGGCAAAAGGGTTAATATGACCCCACCTTACAATCCACGTCACTATTTTGTGCCAATTACTTTTATACAATTATTTGGTTATTACATTTTTTTATTAAATTTCATATTACTTTTGTTTAATTTAGTATCAAATATAATACAGTGTGAAGTTTTAAAACAGTTAAGCCTTAATCTTCTAAGTTATCACTTGGGCACTTGCAGACTAATACTAGTTAGCAAGTGATCTAATGCTTACCTCGAGGGTTGCACACGAAAATTTAGTGACAAAATCATTGATCAAAAACGATGCCAAGTATGTCCGCAGGCAAAAAGACAAGAAACTTCCAGCAATTGTCAAATGTGTAAACACACCCACACCCACTGATAGTAATTTATTCTAAGAAATAAATTTAATTTGATTTTAAGTTAATAAAAGATCCTATATTAGTCACTTAAAAGATTTAGGAATACTAATAAAAAGATTAACTTTTATTTATTATTTCAAACTATTTCAAAAGTTGATATTATTGTGATTGATTTTATAGTATTTTTTTTTATGTTACGAGATGGCAAATAAGCCCGCGGCCCACCCGGTGTTAAGTGGTCACTGCCGCCTATAGACACTTGCAATATTAAGTGTAAATCACTTAAGACCGCAAGTGCGTTTGCCATCCTGGGGACTAAGATGATATGCCCTCCATGCCCAGCAATTACACTGGCTACCTTTCCCTTCGATCTGAAACACAGCGAACTGCTTCACGGCAGAAATAAGAAAGGCGGTGGTACCTACCCAGACGACCCTACATATGGGTCTACCACATAGTAAAGTATTTTCGCAAATAAAAAATTATAACCTGATATTACTTGAATGAGTCACACCAACACATCAAAAGTTTACTATAAATGTTACTGCATTTAATGCGCGTACTCGTGCCAATAACAATAGTTTTTGTTTCATCGAAATCGGGCCAGGATTTCCAAAGTTACAGCGTTGTAAAGTTTCACCGGTTTATTAAATTTGCCTTCCTCCGCGCGCTCACGAGATGACGTCGTGAATCGATGAGAGTGTTACCACTCTATACATTTGATTTGTAAAGTGGTTTGCACTTATTATTTTAAGTGTTTGATTATAACCACGGTCTTTTTTTCCATCCATACAGGATGGAAAAAAAGACCGTGGTTGGAGAAAAAGTACCGTGTGCTGATGAGGGCAAATTTTACTGAAAGTAAACATTCCTTTATATTCAAAAATTAAAACTGCATTGAAAGATTTTTGAAAAATCACCTGCTGGGGCCGGGAATCTTACCAGAGAAATGTGAAAAAAAAACATTCTGTATTTTATGATACCAACCGGAAGTAATTCATAAGGATCAATTTCTTTAAAACAACATAGTATCTTAAATTAAAGAAAGACCAAGAAAAATATAGTTTTTCACATTTTTGTCGCGACATGACGTCACGCGCTGGCGCGGACGCCTAGTCGGAGGCTGGCGCGGACGCTTAGTCGGAGTTTGCCGCGGAAGCCGTACTTTAACGTTTAATATCTCAGTCAGTTTTGAAGATAGGAAAAAAAATAAAAACAGATTCTTTTTTTTTCGAGTTACCTACTTTTTAGATATGCTGATAACAAAAACGTTGATATCAAAAAAAGAGTCACTCTTTTTTACTAAAATAGCAAAAGTTAATTATTAACGGTCTTAATTAGAAGATATTTTCTTAATTTTTATTTAAACAGTAGAAACTAGACATGATTCATAATTCGGGTCATATTGACCCACCTTACAGTCCTCGTTACAGTTTTCTACCATACAGACGCCGGGTTAAATGTTATAGGTACGTATAGACCGATAGTTGTATTTTTAAGGCTATTCCGCTGAGCTGATGATGGAAAATAAAATCAATCAAGGTTTTTTTCAGATTGTGGGTGGTGTCATGGAGTTTATGCACTGTAACTGAGGATAATTAGTCAATTTGTATGAATTACTTCAACTTACTACGTACCTTTTTACTACTCTATTTACAAGGTGGTAGACCCATATGTAAGGTCGTCTGGGTAGGTACAACCGCCTTTCTTATTTCTGCCGCGAAGGAGTTCGCTGTGTTTCGGATTGAAGGGAAGGGAGCCAGTGTAATTACTGGGCATTGAAGGCATATTATCTTAATTTCTAGAATGGCAACGCACTTGCCATGTTAAGTGATTTATTCTTAATAGTTATTACAAGTGCCTAAAGGCGAGACGGTAACCACTTAACACCAGGTGGGCCGCAAGATTGTTTGCCATCACGTAATTTAAATAAAAGAACTAATTTTACACTAAAAATAGAAAAATAAACAACTTTAAAATAAGTCAAAATACCTAGTCGGTTCAAACAGTACAGTAGGTAAGTAGCACACACTATAATAATATTTTATTTCTATACTTTTTGAAGTCGGTTTGACTTTTTTTTAAAGTTGTTTATTTTATAGTTAGGTACCGGTATTTCGTGCTAAGTAGGTAGGTAACTTAAATGTTTAAATAAAAATGTGTTTTCTATCATAATTTGCCTTAAAATGTTACACTACTTACTGTGTCAGAAGTCAAAACAAAACAGATAATAAAGAGTTTTCAATGTCAGAAAGAAAATTGCAGATTCCCTAAACATTAATGCGAACTTCTTTATTGACCTGAGCTCCATAATAGCAAAGTCTAATAATAATGAGTAGGTAGGTATTATTAACAGTGCACGAATAATAAATGAATCCACAAAAAAAGGAGGGTACAACCAGTCTCTTAATCAGAGCGCGCAACGAAGTAATGCAATGCAACTAAATGCTGTACCGGCGCGAGCGGGCGAGCGCTGTGGAATAACAAGACGTCACACGGCAATTACCCTAGCGCCAGCGACTAGAAGCGGTGTACAGTTTTATACCCAACTTAAATGGGTTATAACTTTGTAAATATGCATTGTATCTATAAATACAGGGTGTAAAAGACATGAACAGTCAAACGAGAACCATGTATTTTTTTTGTATTCCATAACAAAAAATGGCTTTAAAACGTTAGTGTTCAATGTAGCTCACTCGATGCGCACGGACCGAAACTAACGGGGCCGCCCTCTGGCAAAATTATAGGTTTTGCGAGTTGCGTGTTAGTTGAGCGCTTTACAATTTTTTTTAACACCATAAAATAAAAATCATTTCCCAGCAATTATTTTTTGAAATATTTCTTATTTTGATGTATAGAATACATGGTTCTCGTTTGACTGTTCTTGTCTTTTACACCCGTTATATGAAATAAATAAAAAACATTTTTCCCAAGCTCATTGGGCATTCTCAGTATTTACCACAAATTATTTTGTTAATATTTTGTATAAATTTACTTACAATCTTAATTTATTTGGATGGCAATCAGTGTCCTCTGAAATTATAATAATTCCTTTCAGTTTAACATTCCCAGTAAAAGGTATATTGAAAAGTAATTCTTCATCAGCATCACTTTCAACAAACTAAAACCAATTACATATTTTTATTCAACTTTATTTTTACCTACCCTAATTTTATTTATTGTTTACAATTATTTAGTTAGACTATAAATTTTGGGTTCAATTAAGGACTATAAACATGCTAATCCATGAATAATGAAAATATACTCACCGGCACGGAATCTTGGGCAAGACTTTATTTCGCGGCGGCAAAAAATTTAAGTGTTTGTAACAAATTATGCTTATAGAACTAGGTCAAAAAAATGTTTAGCTTTATTGAAAGAGAATTCATAATTTTGAGAGTGTTATGGAGCCAGTAGTTAACTTTCTGTTGTGACGGGACATTTTAAGCAGATAAGTTCAAGTTTTCAAGTTGTTACTGTAAAAGTATAATTAAGTGGTACTGAAGTTTTGTGATTTTGTTAATTCAATTCTGCCAACTCGCCCCAAACACTAAATGAGCTCGGAAATGCAGTGTTGGATGTTTGGAACAGTCTTTCGTAAGTGGATGTACGTTACATCATCCAAAACATGGCAGAACGCATGCAGGCTGTTATCAGGGCACGAGGAGGAAACACCCGATAGTTAAAGTGCTTAAGAGACAAAGAAATTTGAAAGACATTTAATTATGCTGTACTTGATAACAGAGTGTATATTTGCGTTGAAAAAAGGGATTTTGAATTAACATTATTTTCTTAACTAAAACTTCAATAAAGACATTAAAAACCATCTTAAAACATTAAGTAACACATATTCAACCCGTTTACATTGATTTAAGTAACTAAAACAATACTAAAAATTAACCATATGGAGAACTTTGTTTGGCCAAATTTCCGTGCCGGTGAGTTTATTTTAGCAGCACTTCATATCATATTAATTCGAATTATTTACTGTTTACCTACCAAGTAACCTATTGACAATTTATAATAACGTTAACAATCGCTTACCTCAGTTCGGTCTAGACGTTTGTCCCAGGGTTTAAATACTGTTTTACCAGACCCATCTATACATTCATTCAAACATTGAACATTTTCCATATCAATCTTTTGGAACAAATTATATTGTATACCCATTTCTTCAGAACTACTATGATCATGATCATGATGACCGTCTTGACAATGACTATGCGGCATTTTAACTTTAGAAAAGTTATCAAACAACAACACTACAGAATTGCTACAGACAGACACACAGAGAAGGCTTAGATTATCTAAGCAGAGAAAGAAGGTAATCACTACGACAGACTTGCGACAGACAGACCAATAATCATGATCACAGATTAGAAAGAATATGTCTAAAGCCGTGTCCCCACTAGGGCCGCGCGGCTCCATGAGGCCGAGCCGCGCGGCCAAGCCTCGTGAGTGTGTACGTGAGCGAGGCCTAAAACTACATAACAAATAAGCCTCGCGAGGGCCGGGCCACGCGGCCGCGCGGCTCGGCCTCATGGAGCCGCGCGGCCCTAGTGGCACAGACTACAGGATACTACGTATCAGACCGCCAAGTGCCATACATTTAGGGTTCGAACGATACTTTCGATACCGAGTAGGTATCGATACTTTCCAAAGCGAGACTCGATACTGAGTACTCGATACTACAGCCTGGTGAGTACTCGCAAGTATCGCAAGAAATTGCTGGTATCGAGTACTCGTTTAAGTAACATTTTTTAATTTTTCAACTGACATGACAACTAAATATTTTTATTTACGTATTGCAACACTGTGAAGAACAACTGCACGTTGACGTTCATTCGTCCGTTTCATTCATTTAATTCGTTCCGTTCGTTCGTAACGTTCCTTTTGCTTACATTCACATTGTCTTTACTTTATAAGCAAGTAGGTAATTATTGTGTCCTGTTAAAACAATGAATAGTGCAAGTGCGGCCTGGAAGTATTTTGAAAGAAAGACGAAAGACTCGGCGCAATGCAAGCTGTGTTTTAAAACACTCAAGTCTTCTGGAAACACCTCAAATATGATGAAACATTTACGAAGTTGTCATCAAAATGTTTGTTTGAATTTGAAAGATGATAGGTGAGTTAATTTGCCATACATTTTATGCATAAATCTAATGTGATACGTTAAGACGAACAGTGACTGTAAATTTTATTTAGCATTTGAAATATTTTAGGTTAGAATTTCATTTACAAACTTGTTTTTTTTTTATTTTTTTTTTTTCTTCCCTGTTACGGGACGGCAAAGGGATCTAGCCCATACAGCCAAGTCTTTAGTTTCATCTTCTTTCTTGATTTTTGCATTAAAATGTGGGTGCCACACTTTTTAATGCATCTAGGGAGTGCTTGGCGAGAAATGCATGGTACAGACCTCATGATGGTGACTGGTGAAAATTGTATAGTGGGATTTCCAACCACTATACAATTCTCAACGCCACATACACAAAACCTTTATTTCAATGATTACTCACAACTGTTCGTCAACACGGATGCTTATGCAACAAAACGACACCACTTTCACAGCACAAAATCCACTCCGAAGCAATTTTGAATTATCGAAATAAAGATCGACATTCAGACGCCATGATTTCCCGCCAAACACTCCCTTTTTTTTCATTCATTGTGCGCGGAACGGATAGGCAAAGAATACAAAAGATACAGCCTCGTCCGAAAATTCATTGGATACCTAGTGTTATGTACAAAAAATAAATAAAAGAAGCAAACATGATATTTGAGCCGTAAATAACTCACACATGACAAGTAGTATTTTATGTTTTTCATAAAATACTACTTGTCAATCAATCAATCAATGTTTATTGTTGCAGTGGAGCAAGTTCTAGAAAAAGGCAGAAGTCATTGATTGAAGTAGTACCAAGTTCCAATACAACATTACCGGTACCTGATGATACAGAATCTCACGCCTCACCCTCGACATCTGGAATTATTAGTTCACATAAACAATCAAAGCTCATGTTTGCTAAAGATAAGGAAAATGTTGTACCAAGCTTTGCAAGGGATGAGAAAAAAAATATGCAAAACGTAGCTGGACCAAGTTCTGCAACGGATTGCGAAAAAAGTATGCAGTCTGATATTGACACTCAAAAAGAGTTCGATAATACAAATTATCAGAAAAATATGATTTTGAACCCTATTTCACGCATGTTTGAATTACGGGCTTCATACAAAGAGGGAGGGCCTCGGCATGCTGAAATAACCAATGCTATCTTATATTTTATTTGCGCAGATCTTAAACCCTTCCACACTGTTAAAAACAGGGGCTTTTTAAAATTAATGAAATCTCTAGCACCAAATTATAAAGTACCATCTGACACTCACATTAAATATCTTGTCTCTGAAAAATATAACGCTATGAAAAATGGCTTAAAGGACAGACTAAGACTTCAGAATAATTTTTGTGCCACTTGTGATATATGGACAGAATCAATGAATATGACAAGTTTTCTGGGAATAACTTTGCACTTCTTGGAGGGGTTGGTACTTAAGTCGTCATACATTGCTACCATAGAGTTGCAAGAACGTCATACATCTGAATACATTGCAAATATGCTGTTTCAAGTTTTCGAAGAGTGGAACGTTGATAAGAACAACATAGTAGCGATTCTTACTGATAATGGATCAAATATGGTTGCCGGCGTCAAGAAATTGTTTGATAATAGCGGTAAGAAGCACCTACCTTGCTTTGCACACACAATTAACCTTATAGCGGAGAAAGTGCTGTCAGATGGTGAAACAGCTTCTTTTGTGCAAAAGATTAGAAATATAGTAAAATATTTTAAACGAAGTGTTGTCGCAACTGACATATTAAAAAAAACGCAATCTAAAAAGTTAATACTCGACGTAAGTACACGTTGGAATTCGTGCTACTACATGTGCGAGAGGTTTCTGGAGTTAGCTCCAACTTTATCTTCTATTCTTTTAAAGGATTCAAATGCTCCTCCAATGCTAACAGCAACAGATATGACAGGCCTAAAAGAATTAGTAATGTTGCTGCAACCTTTGGAATATATAACTCGCGAGCTATCTGGCGAGCAATATGTGACACTTTCAAAGGTTATTCCTTTAATAAACTGCCTTATCAGGCAGGTAAATGATATGGTGGAATACACGTCTCCCGTCTTCCTCAAGGCAAAAGAATTGCTGCTGGGGCAAGTGCAAAAGCGCTTCGGTGAGGTCGAGCACATGCCACTTGTCGCCACCAGCATGTTGCTCGACCCACGGTTTAAAAATTTGCATTTTAGAAACGCAGAGGCATGTGCTAGTGCCATGAGCATTTTACGTAGAGCCACCACGACAAACTCTCAAACCGCATCTTCAGAATCGGATGCTGATGCTGAGAGTATTCCCGAAGTTGACGCGTTAAATTTTTGGCGCGAACACAAAGAATTAGCGCATAACAGCCGAAAGAAACCAGGACACAGTGCAGACGAGCTAACACATTATCTTAAAACTCCTGTGACGCCATTAAAGTCCAACCCCATAGAGACGTGGGAGGACATGAAGGAAGTCTTTCCAGGTCTTTACAGGGAATTTAGGCGGCAAGCTGTGGTTGTTGCCACTTCTGTTCCAGCCGAAAGGCTGTTTTCAAAAGCAGGGGCTATAATGGCCCAAACGCGCAATCGTTTAAAGCCTAAGCGCTTAAACGAGTTATTATTTTTAGCCGGACGCCCAGAAGTGGAATGGTTTTAATTATATTTTTCAATAAATTCGTTTTTCTATATTGCCAATAAATCTTTTAATTTTTTTACAACTCTCCCTAACAAATATTTTATTTCAATTATTTCCCGTGGCATGGTAAAACTTCGAGTTCATAAACGGTTAAAAATACTCGCAAATACTCGATACTGAGTAGTATCGATACTTTATGACCGATACTTTTAGGGTATCGATACCATGTCCCTCGATACCACACGAGTACTCGGTATCGATACCCGAGGCCGATACTTCGAACCCTACATACATTCGCTTTAGTTCGTAGTGCTAGAATAGAAAATGACATTTACTTTTTTAATTTCGCATTGGTTGCGTTCAATAAGGTAAAATTCTACAAATAACCTACATGGATGCGTTCAGTTCCATGTCTGTACACCCAAAACATATCTTTTTATTAAACTTTTAATAATGAGCAACAGAAAACCTTAATTAGGTTTTCTGTTGCTCATTATTAAAAGTTTTATTCCTCCAGGATTGAAGATTGCTTATAAAATAAAACAATGAAATTAATCTTTTATTTTTATTTTTTTCACGTAAAACTAACATGGTCTGCAAAGTTAGTTGTTTTTCTACAAATCCATTTAAGTCTACAAATCCAACAATGTCATCCTTCCTTGCTGAATATGTGAAAATTCCAGGGCCATGTCACTGAATAATACTAGGTACATATTTTTTCCTGTCCCAGTATTTGACCTGCATCAGGTGAAAGGAGGTGTTACAGTAACTGATAGGTCATTCATCAATTGGTTTTTTTGATGATCATCTGAAAAATAAAATAACCAATATGACTTTAAGTTGCATCTTACAGGATTATCCTTATAATCAATGAACTTAATTCACATAAAATTCAAGAAACCTCTTAATAGAGACAAGCACTTAGAAATTTTGTAAACCTAGGCATATTATCAATTCGATGTTAGTATTGCTGATAACACATTATGCAGCCCGGTAACTAACCCACTATTCGCTAAATTTTTTTGGCAGTTGAAAGTGATGATCACAGAGTGAATTATATATCCATTACTGTTTTTACACCAGAAGTGCCATAATAATGTGTAGTGTAAAACGGCAATTGATATGTAAATCACTCAGCGATCATCACTTTCATCTGTCAAAAAAAGTAAACGAATAAGCCTAATGGTTCTATTCCTGTAGCGGCAAATATTTTGTAATGGACACAAATATTTCTTGACAAGTAATCTCTGTTTATTTTTAATATATATTTAAGAATATTCATAAAAATAACTAAAATTATTATGTATGTATACTTAATTATTTTAAACAATGACTATTCTCATATTATAGTACCTATAACACAATTTATTAATGATAATTAATTTGGACTAGATAATTGATGTGAGTGTGGTAATATATTATTAGGTATTAATTTAGATTGCTTTGTATATTAGGTGAGTAGGCTCCTGATATAAAGTGCTGTGTGAAGCTTTCTGATGCAAGAGGTAGGTTGTAAATTTGATAATAAAAAGAATAGATAAGTAATTTCATTAATGGCAAAGGGTTTTTTAAAAAGAATAGATAACACTAAACTTGGGTTTTAATTCCAATTGGCAAGAGAGTGAAGTGAATATTATAAGAGACCAAACAGTCACTGAAATGTAGAAGTATGTATTTTACATAGGTCCCTATGTAATCAGTACATACTGATTTTGAATTGAGGGCAAGACTATAGAAAATGAACTAATCGTAAATATTTCCTTTATCTTTTGAGAAAATATCTCATAAAATATTAAAAAAATATAATACACATACCAAAAACTTCTGTTCGGGTTATCTTATGTGGTTTTTGCTCATAAGGTAGTGCATAAGAATCGTAGATAGATCATGGCGCTTTCACGAGTAACTCTTATCACAGAATTGATCTGAAAATGAAATGAAAATATATCATTAACAGGTTTACTTAAATATAAATATGCAACATTCTTTTCTTATGACATCTTGTCTTAAACATTTTCAGTTTACACATTTAGTTAAATTTGTGATTGTAGAGTTGCGTGTATCGGAACGCATTCGTAAAGCCCTCCAATTTAGCTGTCAACTGTCATGTCATTGTACTTCTAGATTAGATTCGTAAAAGGTGTTCTTCATTATAATTATTGTAGAATTACATAAATAAAGTGGTTGATTATAAAGGTGGTTTTACATAAACACTACAATTTATGGCGACGAGTGCAAACGGAGTCACGCAGTGTGATAATTTTGCGGACAGACGCGTAAGTAACGCCTAGTAAAATTTTATTGAAAAATGGATCCTGATTATAAGAGTGGCGCTGCAGGCCCCCAATTTTGTCCTTTCTCTCACGAATCCTCCAAAGGAGAAAGGTGGAAAACCTGGTTGAGAAATTTCAACTACTATATTGATGGTCAGATTGGACTAAATGACAAACAGAAAATTTCGCGCCTATTGCATCAGGCGGGGCCAGAGGTACAAGAAATTTATGAAAATATAAAAGAAGAACCTTCGGAAGGAAAAGATGGCTACGAGAAATGCGTTTTTCGCTTAAACAAATATTTTGAGCCGGAAATTAACACGGCGTACGAAAGGCAAAAATTTAGGAACATTGCCTACAACAAAGACGAGTCAATTAACCAATTTGTGTTAAGACTTCGAAAACAGGCAAAATATTGCGATTTTAAAGATGGAGAGGAGGTTATAAGAGACCAATTGATAGAAAAATGCACAAATATGGAAATAAAAAGAAAATTCCTAAAGAGAGGGAATGAATTAACTTTATCTGCAGCTCTGGAAATAGCCAGACTATATGAATTAGACAAAAACATGTGGAAAGAACCAGAAGTTGAATACTCACAGGAAATGAAACCTACATCAGAGGTAAATCGAGTAGCACAAAAATGTTATCGATGTGGAAGACAAGGCCACTATGCCCGAAGCCCTGACTGCCCGGCTATGAATGTTAATTGTGATAAATGTGGACTTACTGGTCATTTTGCAAAATATTGCAAAACAAAGAAGAAGAAGAATGAAAATAAAAGTAAGAAAAGAGAAAATAAAGGGAAAAGAAGACATGTTCGTTATGTTGTTGAAAGTTGTTCCAGCTCAGAAGATGAAAATAGTAATAGTGATAGTGAAGATGATTATTCTCAGTGCGATAACACAATGATAAATTCAGTTTACCAAGTAGGTGGAGTAACTGACAATAAGTGTGATATAATAATCTCAAATATAACATGCAAGTTTATTATAGACTCTGGTGCATCTGTGAATATAATAGATAAAGGAACCTACAGGCTACTAATAAGTTCTGGTTTACATATTGAATTAAGTAAGTCTAAAGTAAAATATTTTGTTTATGGTGGGAGAGAGTTGCCCAATTTAGGTATGTTTAATGTTAAAATTTGTGTCTTTTTTAGTTAGGTTTCTTAGTGGCTCGGATATAGAACTGAAATTAGGTATAAAACGAGCTGAAAAATTTATAAGGCCAAGGAAGCTACGCACTTCTTCTTTACTTTGCGGTGGTCTAAACTCATTTATTACTTTCTTGCTGGATCGCGTTGGCTTAATGCCTTCTGCGGACAAATGATGACCTAAAAATGTCATTTCGGTAGCTCCAAAAACGCATTTATTTTTGTTTAACGTAATTCCCTTCTGTTGCAGTCTATCAAGAACTGCCTTAAGCCTCTCATCATGTTCCTGACGTGTCCTGCCACCAATTCTTATGTCATCTTGAGAGTTAGCAACTCCTTCTATACCATTTAGTAGCTGAGCAACAATTTTTTGAAATATTTCAGGTGCGCACCGAATACCAAAGAAAAGGCGCTTGTATCTGTAGAGACCCAAGCTGCAATTAAAAACAGTAATCATTCTAGACTCCTCTTCCAGTTCAATCTGATGATATCCCCATTTTATGTCAATTGCTGAAAAATATATACATCCATTCAAATCTGCAAGTAGTTCCTCAAATGTAGGGAGAGGAACATGTTCACGAAGAACTGCCTCATTTGCACGTCTCATGTCAACAACTAGTCGATATGTACCAGGTTCCTTTTTGCGTACTATATGTGAAGGAGATACACATGGTGTGGGACCTGAGACAGGTTCAATGATGTCATTATCAAGAAGTTCTGTAATTAGGTTTTTTTCGATCTGTCTCAAGTTAAATGGTAAACGTCTAGTCGGTTGAGCAACCAGAGATACATTAGGGTCAATATGTAATTTCAATTTAATTTTTTTTAGTTTTCCAATACCATCAAACAATTTAGGATATAAATTTACAATATTTTTAGTGTCAAAGTTATCAAGATACATAACAGGTCCTACCTTTAGCAATTTTAATTTTTCAGATGTATCTTTAGATAGTAGACATGGGCCTTTGCCAACGAAAACAAGAACATTGCAATTTACTTTCATATTTGTGATTGGACAAAACATTATAACATGCCCCTGCTTTAGGATTTTATAATAAAGAAGCGGATACATACTTAATCACCGATGCCAGCCCAGTTGGGATTGCTGCTGTACTAGTGCAGAAACAAGTGGTTAATAATGCCATGCAACCCGTTGTTATTAAGTATGCAAGTCGAGCTCTCACAGACACAGAAAAACGTTATTCGCAAACTGAAAAAGAAGCTCTTGCAATTGTCTGGGGCTGTGAGAACCTGTATATGTATTTAATGGGCAAAGAATTTAATATAATTTCAGACCACAAACCTCTAGAAACAATTTACTCTAAAAGATCATATTCACCAAGTGCTAGAATTCAGAGATGGATTCTTCGTCTTCAGCCATTTATTTTTAAGGTTATTTACAAACCTGGAAAGAATAATATAGCAGACCCATTATCCAGGTTACTAGATGTTAACGTTAAAGCTACAGATAAAGAAGACATTGAGGATAGTAATTTATTGGCATTAATAGATGAAAATAAAGCTTGTGCTATAACATTAGAAGAAATAAAAGAAGAAACTTTGAAGGATGAACATTTATTTAGTCTAAAGAAAGCTATAGAAGATGATAACTGGCCGAAAGAACTAAAGAAATATGAAATTATTAAAATAGAATTATGTGAAATGGATGGTGTTTTGCTGAGAGGGACAAGAATAATTATCCCAAAATCACTTATTGCTAAAACCTTAATTATTGGACATGAAGGTCATCTATCAGCTGGTAGCATGAAGGCTAAGTTACGCCGTTGGGTATGGTGGTTATCTATGGAGAAAGACATTGACTATTGGGCTGAGACTTGTGAAGGGTGTAGACTAGTCAGAAAAGCTCTTCCCCCAGAACCTATAGTATCATCAGAATTACCAACTAAGGTATGGGAATTAGTGGCAATTGATTATCTAGGACCCCTACCATCTGGTGACTATTTGTTTGTGATTATCGACTATTACAGTCGTTACTATGAAGTTGAAATCACTAAGGGTCCATCAGCTGCTAATACAATACAGGTATTAAAAGTTTTGATTGCAAGAGAAGGTGTTATGGATACCATTGTGTGTGATAACGGTCCAGCTTTTAGAGATGTAAATTTTAAAACATTCCTGACTACTCATGGTATAACCTTGAGGCATACAACTCCACTTTGGCCTCAGGCGAATGGGGAAGTAGAAAGGCAAAATAGAAGCATTTTAAGAAGACTAAGAATTGCTCAAGGTTTAAAACAAAATTGGAAAGATGAGTTACTAACCTACTTATCTGCATATCGTACAACACCTCATTCTGCTACAGGAGTACCACCTGGAGATCTATTTCGAGGAAGAACTATTAAGATTAAATTACCAGAAATATTGCAGAAGACACTTCAGGAAGATGAAAGCATTAGAGATAAAGATAGATACAAAAAGTTACTTACAAAAGAATATGCAGATAACAGAAGACAAGCAAAAGAATGTAACTTACGTACTGGAGATACTGTACTGGTTCGGCAAGCAAAAGAAAATAAGTTGACCACTCCATTTTCTTCAGAAAAATATAAGATTTTATGGAAAAAAGGAAATTCAATAGTTGCAGAATCAGGTAACGGGAAAATTATAAAAAGGAATTCATCATTTTTCCAACAAGTAAAAGACAGAGATCTGAGTAAACTAGGGCAGGAAAGGAGAAGTGTAGATACTGAGAATGTTGAAAGGAAAGGTGAGACGGGACCGACAGATAGTGGTGGGAAGTATATAGAATTATCGGATACTAATTTAGGAAACTCAAATAAAGACAAAACTATGGACTTGACTACTGAAGATAGTAAAACTAAGACTGACTCGAATACATCTAAACAGACTATCTCAGAGAGACCACAAAGGGCATTACGGGCACCTGATAAATATAAAGATTATGTTATGGCCCTGCTATTAGATTGTGTTAGTTATAATAAGTAGTGTGACTGTATATTAATAGTCTGTTGCAATGCATAACTAAATCTTCTAATTTGGAATTTATAATATTGTTTAGTATTAAGAATTTGTAACCTCTTTCATACTTTAAGTCACACAACATTTATTGCATTATATAAAGAGGCATCTAGCTAGATTAAGATTTTGTTTTAAAGGAAGGAAGGGATTGTAGAGTTGCGTGTATCGGAACGCATTCGTAAAGCCCTCCAATTTAGCTGTCAACTGTCATGTCATTGTACTTCTAGATTAGATTCGTAAAAGGTGTTCTTCATTATAATTATTGTAGAATTACATAAATAAAGTGGTTGATTATAAAGGTGGTTTTACATAAACACTACAGTACTCTACTACACATGTAAATTAATGGTGAAAAGGATATATTGTTAAAGTAATAATAAACATTGAAAGAATATTACCTATTTCTGTGGGAACAGTTGATGGTATTCCTGAGGATATCTTGAGTTGCGAAAATAAAGTTGGACAAGTAGACAATTTTGTTTTTCAAACATTTTCCTTAAAATGTTTATGGCACACATAATTGTTTGTGTTTTTCTCTCTAGAAACTTAAAACCACTGTCTATTCGTTTTCTCATTTCTATAAAATTGATGAAACTTAACGTCCTATAAATTACTGCACTAGGGTACGCAACACTCGCGATACACTATCGAAAACAACCAATTGCACTGTTTTGTAGATTCGAAGTGGCGGATACTAATCAAAGAAAGCTTTTCATGAAACAAACAATAAATAAAACAATACAAGAATTAATTAAACAAAAACAACAATGGCGGATGCCTGCCAAAACGTAAAATGGCCGACCCGACCACGTGACCACGCCTATGAAAGCCGAGGGGGTGAAGAATACGCGAGGGGGAGCTGGAAATGTCACTTTCTAATCTAGCACTGTCATCTTTACGATACAATAATTTGTTAGGGACTTGACCGGGCGTGCCTAGTGGGGACGCTGCTTAAAAGAATCATGATGTAGGAATCACAGATTAGAAAGAATGTAGGAATTCCTACGTCAATTGCAATGACGTAGTGAATTGAGACATTTTTTTTTGTTTTTTTTTTTTTTTTGTTAAATTTTCCGTGTTACGGGACGGCAAAGGGATCTAGCCCATACAGCCAAGTCTTCAGTTTCATCTTCTTTCTTGATTTTTGCATTAAAATGTGGGTGCCACACTTTTTAATGCATATAGGGAGTGCTTGGCGAGAAATGCATGGTACAGACCTCATGATGGTGACTGATGAGAATTGTATAGTGGGATTTCCAACCACTATACAATTCTCAACGCCACATACACAAAACCTTTATTTCAATGATTCCTCATAACTGTTCGTCAACACGGATGCTTATGCAACAAAACGACACCACTTTCACTGCACAAAATCCACTCCGAAGCAATTTAGAATTATCGAAATAAAGATCGACATCCAGACGCCATGATTACCCGCCAAACACTCCTTTTTTTTTTGTTAAATTTTTCCTGTTACGGGACGGCAAAGGGATCTAGCCTATACAGCCAAGTCTTTAGTTTCATCTTCTTTCTTGATTTTTGCATTAAAATGTGGGTGCCACACTTTTTAATGCATCTAGGGAGAGCTTGGCGAGAAATGCATGGTACAGACCTCATGATGGTGACTGATGAGAATTGTATAGTGGGATTTCCAACCACTGTACAATTCTCAATGCCACATACACTAAACCTTTATTTCAATGATTCCTTATAACTGTTCGTCAACACGGATGCTTATGCAACAAAACGACACCACTTTCACTGCACTAAATCCACTCCGAAGCAATTTTGAATTATCGAAATAAAGATCGACATCTAGACGCCATGATTACCCGCCAAACCAAAATTTAAGCTCCTTGCCGCCAAACCGTAGACAGAGAAAACTATAGACTGCTGGACATTCTTTATTTCACTTACACTAGAAAAGGATGCTCATATACGCGTGGCTGATGAAAAAAAGAGACAAAGAGAATCATTTTTTGTCCCTCACTGCGTGGCCGGTTTTTTCAAGGCCAGCAACTCAGTTGCTAAACAAACTTTGACATTTCTTACGGGTGACAAACTAATTATTACGTTTTTGGTTTGTTTCTTCAAATACGAATAACTGTTTTGTGCTATTTATGTGCCTGAAGGTGGTTATGTACAGAGTGCATCTTTAGAAAATGGTGCGGTGCAGCATAATAGGATGTAAAAGTGATAGTGCGAGAAAAAATAGTGGGTTGTCTTTTCATTCGTAAGTAGACATTATTCCCGACTATTTTACTTATTTATCATAGTTAAACATCCTAATTTTAGTTTGTTTTTAACAAATGATATCAAGACTCATCATGTTTTTGATAAATACATGAGATTTTAAATATTTTTGCTAACATAACCTCTCAAGTCAGTACTGCTAGTTTTTTGGTAGAAAATTTCCCTAAAATAAGGCAATATTCTTAATTGTCAATTTAAGGGTATCTTGTATTGTCATTTTTAGATTTCTTGGTGATCCTGAGCTGAGTAGTTTGAGGATTGCGGCTACCAGAAGAACAGATTGGATCCCAAAACCTAGTTCAAAAATATGTAGTGAACACTTTGATAAAAAAACTACTATGGAAGAAAGGGAATAGAACATATCTCAATCCTGACGCTGTTCCTAATATGGTAATATTATGTGTAATATTATATGGTGTATTCAGTTAAAAATAACTTAATGATTTCTTAACAATTAATATACAATTTAAGAATAAACTGAGTAACCGGTAGGGTTACTCAGTTTATGCTTAAGTTGTTTGTCCATCCTCAATCACAGTTCAAAACAATTCGCTGTTGATGTTTATTTATAAAGTATATTCTTAAAGAAAATATCTATCACCTTACAGATTTTGCACATCCCAATATTGTTCAGCCGATCATCATCATCATCATCATCATTTCAGCCGAGAGACGCCCACTGTTGGACATAGGCCTCCCCCAAGGATCTCCAAACCGGTCGGTCCTGCGCTGCCCGCATCCAGCGGCTTCCCGCGACCTTAACTAGATCGTCAGTCCACCTTGTGGGGGGCCTACCAACGCTGCGTTTCCCGGTACGTGGTCGCCACTCGAGGACCTTTCCGCCCCAACGGCCGTCAGTCCTTCTCGCAATGTGCCCTGCCCACTGCCACTTGAGGTTCGCAATTCTTTGGCCTATGTCGGTGACCTTGGTTCTCCTGCGGATCTCATCATTTCTGATATGATCACGCAGAGAAACTCCGAGCATAGCCCTCTCCATTGCCCTTTGGGTGACCTTGAGCCTTCTTATGAGGCCCATTGTAAGCGGCCACGTTTCGGTTCCGTAAGTCATCACTGGCAACACACACGAATTAAAGACTTTCGTCTTGAGACACTGCGGTAGATGGGCCGAGAATATGCCGCGTAGCTTCCCGGGAAGTTGCCCGCGTAGCGTTCGGGAAGTTCAGCCGATAGAAGTGGAAAATTGTGAAATCATGTGTCATCGAAGCCCAATTACAGATTGTGTAAGTAATGAAATTTTACACACATTAAATTTGTCTCATAATTATTTTTAATGTTTATATACATTTTATTTTTTACCAGAATGAATCTGATGTTATCAGTTGCACAGCAAGCACATCTGTGTCATCAATGGTGAAAAAAGGTTTGAGTGTTTTAAATACTCAAAATTCACCAGGAGTAGTTAAGATTGTAAGTAATCTCTTCATTCACAAAAATATGATCACTATTTTTCTCTACAAATAAATATACATATTAATGTATTTTAATTTTTAGATGGACGAATCTTATGTAACAAGTATTACAGCAAGCAACATCTGTATCTTCGGTGGTGAAAAAAGATTCAAGTGCTTTAAATACTCAAAATACACCTGGAGCAGTTAAGACTGTAATAATCTCATCATTCACATAAGAATGTTCAGTAGTTTTCTTCTCAAACAAAGATACATGCTCCTAATCTGTTGATGATGATGAATAGATAATCAATTTATACTCAGCAATAATAATTGTTATCAAGTAAGTTTCATGGAACTAATCAATATTTTTATTTTTAGAGTTCATCTCCTGACTATACCCTGCGAACATTAAAAAGGAAATGGAAAACTGAACAAAAAACATCTGAGCAACTTTTGTTAATAAAATACTAATTATAAAAAAAAAACTAGACTGCATGAAATTACCACTCAAAAGTGAAAAACAAGCTCCATGATTTATTGTGAAATGTATGCACCGTGTATTATATTTTATTTGATACCTACATAAACAACAAATATATTTAAATGTATTACAGATACTTTATAATATGTTTTAAATCACTGCAGGTTTGGCGTCTAAAATCCGCCACTTTGCTTTTTATATTTTTATGTACTCCGTGTCAGTCGCGCTATCAAGACTAATCTAACGACACCTCTTATGTAAAATCCTTCAAGCCATTCAGGCTGTAGCAGGGAATATAAAAATTTACAAACATACACTCAAATAACATAACCCTCCTTCGGGGGCAGTTGGGTAAAAATATCATATACTGCTTTTCCACCCTGCAGTTTCATCGGAGTAAAATGTTTCACTCAATTATAATGTAGCATTCTAATGGTGAAAGAATTTTTGAAAACGAACCAATACTTTGTGTTTATTCGTTACAAACATACAAAAAATAAAATATTTCCAGCATCTAAAATCGTGTAAATTAGATATGTGTTTATTACAAAATATGTAATAAATACATATCTAATTTGGCAATGTCTTAGGCTAAGCAAAAAGGGATAACTTATAAATTACTTATTTTGTATGAAAAGTTACTTGTGAGTGTTTGTAAATTGTAATTAGTGAATATAATAAAAATATCCTATTATATTTTCGATTGCTTTTATTTTATTTCCAACAATACTTCTTTACTATACGGGCAGTTTTAAAGAGACAGTCTTTTCATTATAACTTTCTCGTGCGTAGTAAAGAGGAAGTCTTGTAATCGTCAAAAAATTCGACCTCGAGATTTTGACGGATTTATACGTTTTGGACCTCCCTGAGTCCAAAAATACCCGTATTGAAATTATGTTTTCTGTGCGTTAGCACGATAACTCGAGTATGCTTTAACTTATTGCATCCAAATTTAACATACGTGTATGACGTCAAATAATAAGGGTTCTATCAACTTTTAAGTCGTTTTTGGTATACATACTAGAAAGGCAAGGGGAGATCACTTCCGATTTTTTTTTACATTTATTTGTAGTTTTTCCTTTCTTCTATGTTTATTTCCATGTTCACTGGCGAATACTTAGTGGAATTAGGAATTCCTTTGAAAAATGCATGTTATCTTGAAGTACATATATTAATCAGTACCTACCATGACTTACATTACTAAATATTTGTGAAGGCATATAGCCTTATTACTGGTTGCTAGGCAGCGGGTTGTTGATTAAGTCATGTCAGTGTGCAATGTAAATTATCTAAAATAATAAAACAATTTGTTAGTTCTCCAAATATATATTTACTGAATACTACTAGTTATATCCTCACGTTAGCATCCGCACGTATTCAATTCACAAGATTTATCTCCGATGTTTTGAAACTAGGTATTTACTTATTTGTCAGTTCTAAAAATGGATTAAAAAGTTTCCTAGTAATATTTTAACATATAACATTACCTACTAAGTATAAGCATGTTAGTTTTTTGTATACAAAAAGGGAACGGAGAGTATGGGGTAAGTTTATCCTTACCTGGCAACTCTAAATCTAGTATGTACTTTTTTTTCTGTCCCTTTCAGCGACACGCTTACTAGCTGTCTATAGGTTTCTCTGTCTACGCGCCAAACACTCCTTTTTTTTTTTAAGTTTTACGGCCATGGTATTGTCCATTTTGGCCTGTCATTATTATTAGTTCATTTTTCTATTTAGAGATTTCTGAACGTGTTTGTTATATATTCAAATAAGTATTTGTAACTTTCTGTTTCTTGTAAGTTATATGGCAATTGGCGGGTAATTTCATTTTTAAATATCTTTGTTAGGCCATCTATCATTAACATTCTCTGTAAATTGAATGGCACGAAGATAGATTAGGCCCTGTCCACACAGCGAAAAAATATTCGCGCGGAAATAATATCGCGTTTAATTTGCATCAAACTACAGATTTTTTCGCGCGATTTTTTACCGCAATTACCAGTATCTCCGACTATACGTATGTAACTACCATCAAGCTATAGAGAAAGCCTATAAGCTTCTTGGTAAATACATCATCATTTCAGCCGAGAGACGCCCACTGTTGGACATAGGCCTCCCCCAAGGATCTCCAAACCGAGCCTTTAGACAACATGCATTTCGGCAATCGCTCTCGCTATCGCTAAGTAAAAAAATGTATGGGATTGACATAAGCAATCGAAAAGTGATCGATTGCTTATGTCAATCCCATACATTTTGTTACTTAGCGATAGCGAGAGCGATTGTCGAAATGCGTGTTGTCTAAAGGCTCCGGTCGGTCTTGCGCTGCCTGCATTCATCGGCTTCCCGCGACCTTTACTAGATCGTCAGTCCACCTTGTTGGGGCCTACCAACACTGCGTTTCCCGGTATGTGGTCGCTACTCGAGGACCTTTCCGCCTTAACGGCCGTCAGTCCTTTTCGCAATGTGCCCTGCCCACTGCCACTCAAGGTTCCTAATTCTTTGGGCTATGTCGATGACCTTGGTTCTCCTACGGATCTCATCATTTCTGATATCTCCCTGATAAAGAAACTCCGAGGATAGCCCTCTCCATTGCCTTTTGGGTGACCTTGAGCCTTCTTATGAAGCTATTGTAAGCGGCCACGTTTCGTTTCCATAGGTCATCACTGGCAACATACACGAATTAATGCCTGACTATGTGTGATATTTCGATTGGAGATTAAAAGGTAAAAGAGTTTGTATATTTGAGATCTGTATTTGCGAGAGAGGGAAAGTGTGATCGTGATATTGAGAATCGAGCGAAAGCTGGGAACATGATGAATGTGTCTTTGCACGCTTTTTTGAGCAATCAGCAGGTTTCGGAAAAGGCACAACTGTAGGCCTATTCGCTAACTTTTTTTGACAGTTGAAAGTGATGATCACCGAGTGAATTACATATCCATTGCTGTGTTTACACGACAAGTACCATAAGAGCGTGTCATGTAAAACAGCAATGGATATGTAATTCACTCAGTGATGATCACTTTCAACTGTCAAAAAAAGTTAGCGAATAGGCCTACTGGCTGTGCATGACGGTGTCCTGTAGGCCTATTCGCTAACTTTTTTTGACAGTTGAAAGTGATCATCACTGAGTGAATTACATATTCATTGCTGTTTTACACGACACGCTATTATGGCACTTGTCGTGTGAAAACAGCAATAGATATGTAATTCACTCAGTGATGATCACCTTCAACTGTCAAAAAAAGTTAGCGAATAGCGCCCCTGGAGGGCTATTCGCTAACTTTTTTTGACAGTTAAAAGTAATCATCACACACAGTGATGATTCACACGAATTACATATCCATTGCTGTTTTACACGACACGTTATAATGGCAATTGTCGTGTTAAAACAGCAATGGATATGTAATTCACTCAGTCACTTTTAACTGTCAAAAAAAGTTACCGAATAAGCCTACTGGGCCCAACACTGAGTGCGACAGTTGCGTATGGGAGCAAAACCATGATAGCAGAATAAATACGGTTAAAATGAAAGCCTTGAGGAGCATGTTAGCAGTATGTTATAAAATGACGTGGTAAGAGAGATGTATGATGTCAAAGAAGGTACAGCGACAAGAATTGAGATAGAGATGCTCAATTGTTTTGGTCATGTAGAAAGAATGTATGAAAATAGATTGACGAAAAGGATTTATGAATCGGAAGTGAACGGAGATGCGAAAAGAGGACGACCTAGGCGAAGTTAATCGATCAAATTGAAGAAGTCTTAAAAAAGGGCCAGATCAAAAGTACTCGAAACCACTGAGCATGTATGAGGACTGTGATGAAAAAATGAAACGAAAGAAATATGTAATGATCGTAGCAAGTGGAAACAAGTGATCTTTGCCTACCCCTATGGGAAGAAAAGGCGTGACTTTAGGTATCTCTGAACATGTCCGCAACCACTACAAGAGACTACTGACCCGCGCACCCAAAATCTAGTCTTTTACTATGAAACGGCAAATTCATATTGAAACCCCTAATATCTATTACACACTATAATATTTAGCATAGATTGACGTAAAATATATCAGTTACACAACGTAAGTAGTAGCTACCTACATAATATTAGTAGAGCAAATGTTAGATTATTCTATTAATATTATCTGCTAAAAGTTTGGGGTATTTTGTTTTCAGATGGCAACATCGGGTCACACGTCGGGTCATTTTAAGGTCATAGGATTTATCCTCAAGTACCTTTTGACACCGTAGACTCCATTTTTACCTACAACCTTCTAGCGCGTGAGTCTGTATAGTCTGTGATATTTCTAGTCCCCATCCACTAGTGTTTATTCCTGCCGGAACGTCCAATCTTTAAGGAATGAATTCTAGTGGGTGGGCAAAGCGCGAAAGTATGACGGTGCTAATACAACTTCGTCCCCTCCATCGCGCCTACACAACGCGACAACCAGGGACTTCGTTATGTGGCTCTTTGTTTTCTGTCGGTTTTGGATATCGGCTTTGTTGTCATTTATCCTTTCGCTGCTTAGACAAAGAATCCTTGTCTAAGTTTCGCTGTTATCGCGCGGCACTATTGCCAGATGTATTTTCGATTTAAATCGTATTTTTTTTGCACGTACGATTTAAGGGTTAAGGGACATCTCGCCCGTGCAAAAACTCCACTTTTAAAAATGTGAATGGGTAGATTCGCTCGGCCCAGTGTGAAAGAACGGACCAGAGGGCCTAGACAAGTGGCCAGTCGATTGCCGTGAACGTCTAACAATCGACCTATCAATTGATGGTTCTCTCGATTGCTGTGATTTGTGCTTGCGCCCAAATTGTTACACGCATCATCAAACGTATCGATACATGTTCAACGATATCTCCGTTGATTGTATAGCGATTTAGAAAATTATTTTTTTGCTTGAAACAGCTAGTATACTCCCGAGCACAAGGTCATTGTCATGTCAGATCCCAGATGAATCGAGGGAACTCCTTAAATATTATGGGCACGTGTAGTCTTTGACGCTTTACTTATTCATATGTTTATTGCGTATCCAGGAAGTCATCATGTCATGGGACTAAGCTGATGATGAAAGGCATAGAACTCCTGAACGGTTAGGAGTAGGTATGGAGATTTTTTTATAGTAGCAACTAAACAGTAAAATGGGATTCGTCGAGCAAAATGACGTTAGTGTAGGTACAGTCAGCAACAAAAATTGAAGAACATCTTAACTAACAGCACGTAATTTTTTTTCAGCACCTTCTAGGTACTCAATTGAATCCAAGGAGCAAAGCGATAAATAGATTAGATGTCGGTACAGTCAGCAAAAAAAAATCATACAAATAATCACGCTCGTAATCCCAAAAGGGGTTGAGCAAAGCTTTATAGGTAAAATTTAGTTACACATATACCCACATCTGGCATTATGGGATATACAGTAGAAAATCTTTAGTAATCTAACAAAAATACCAACAACCAAGACAGATGTGACCAAAACTATCAATTTAAATATAAGATAACAGAATATTAGCCTGATATTAGGTAAGGCGCACAATCCTTTAGTTTCACGAGAAAACAAAAAATTACAGGATAGTATCAGTTCTTGTGTATGGTGACAAAAGGATTTGTCTTTCCTCTCAAACTGGCGCGGAATAATAAAGTCACAGGAATCCATGTCGAGATGACAGATATTCACCTCAACCAAAAATTATTTAGGTGAAACTGAAAGCCACATCTCGAACAAAAAGTGAAGTCAAAAAATTCATCCATGAGTCCAATCTATAAGGAATGAATTCTAGTGTATGGGCAAAGCGCGAAATAAAGACGGTTTAAAAAACTTTTTGTCTCTTCCGTCGCCCACGGAATAAACGCTAGTGGATGGGGGACTATTCTCCCTATCTAATCTGTGCCGACATTTTTATGTCATTTGCTTTCCGTAAATTAAGTTTATTCAGAATTCTAACACAAATACAATAGTACTCTTCGGAAAGTGTTGTTAATTCATTACGATTAAACCTATTAAATTTAATTTGAAAAAAAAAACCGGCCAGAATGGCGCTATCTTTTAATTTTTGTTCATCCCTAAGATTTTTATTCTTAGCCATTACGTGTCTTATATTAACTTCGGATAATTATGTCCAAGCAAGTGAAAATGATGCAGAAAGTATTAGTAAAATCGGTCAAGGTGTGGGTCATATTATGAACATCTATTACTGGTAAGAAAATTACAATATAGTGTTGTTTTAATATGTTTCCTTATGACATTTTATGCATCAGCCAGTAGTACTATTTTGGTAAATACTTATCAATCAGGCACCACTATCTACTTATATAATATTCATTTGATTTCAGTTATTCATGTGGATACAGAAAAGTATTTGAAGACTATGCAGGCATAATACAACAAAAGTATCCTGAAATATCTGTTATTGGTGCAAATTATGATCCCCCTGGCTTTAACATGTATCTCTCAAGAATAATAGTAAGGATATTTCATTATCGGCTACTGCATGTATTCCCACTAGTCCCATGATGGGACTACTGGTATTTTTCCCAGAGGTTCCACTGACTAGACTATTGGGATTTCAATTCCCACTAGTCCCGTGTGATACGCATACGATACAATATGCATAAAACGCACAGTTTATATATAGTTATTTTTAATACAGTTTCATTAGTAAAAACTTAATGGTAACTTATTGTAAAACAAATATACTTAAAGTTAATGTTTTGTAATATCTAGTCCAGATATGCATGCCGTGGCAACCTATCATTAAGTCTCCACTTAGAAGGATTGGTATGCACTTAGTTTTAAGTTTTAACAGTGTAAGATTTGTTGGTTGTCCTAAAATAAATAAACATGTCACACTATTATAAGTAACTTAACAAAACATCAAATAATATTGTTGTAATTATTAGTAGGTACCTATGTGTTTAATTTCACAGTCCGTAAGTGGATATAAACATTTTTTTTTAAGATTTTCAAAAAACAAAAAGCCAAGTCGACAGCGTTGGTCAAATTGTTCCTGAAACTCTGGGAAAAAAAATATCAGTAGTCCCATCATGGAACTACTGGGAATACACGGGCTACTGAGATATTAGTAGGTAGTATTAAACTGTTAATTTACTCATTCCAGGGTTTGGCCAAGATGATGCTAATTATGTGCATACTCAGTGGTGTAAACATATTTGCATGGCTGAACAAGCCCCAGCCTGCTTGGTGGAGTTGGTGTTTGGAAAATAAACTATATGCATGCATGATGATGTTTTTCCTGGCTAACATGATTGAAGGCCAACTGGTATCTTCTGGAGCATTTGAAATATCTCTCAACAATATCCCACTTTGGTCCAAATTGGAAACAGGAAGAATCCCACAACCACCAGAACTGTTCCAAATAATTGATAATACCTTACAATTTTCTAAAATAGATATGCCAAATAATTTTGTGCAATAAGGTGTAAGAAAATATATTTTAATGTAATAATATAGACAAGGGAATTATGGGTTATGAGGAAAGAGCAAAGAAACAAAATTTTAGTTTAGTACAGTATTTTAATGCTTTATAATGCATTTAAACAAGTTTTAAAATATTCCCAAAAATGTAACATTCATCAGTTTAAGTTTTCAGAGTACAAAATATTTTTCATCATCTTACAGATAGTAAAATTGTTGAAAATGTGATTCTTGACAATGTTTTTGTACATAAAAATGTAAAGGTAAACCTATTGTAAAAATAATATAAATTCTCTTTAACAGTATCTAGTCAGGTGATGATAAATTCAGTAAAAAATATCAAACAAAACCATCTTAAATAAAGATTAGAATATATATATAAATGTTTTTATTTCTATGTATATGCTACTGGAAATGTCTGAAATCTAGGAATCGTATACAACTCCTAGGAAATGTATACAGTTCCGAAGCTGTTTATGAAATGTATAAAATATTGTTTCAAAAAATATTTAATAAGTAATTACATACATATCCTCGGAAATGAATACATTTCCTAGGCACTGTATACAGGGTGTAAGGGAAACGCTCCCTAAAACGAAAACAGGAGGTAGTCCTAGTGATACTGAATACGATGTCATAGGTAAAATCTCAAAAATAAATTACATTTTTAACACTTTTTTTTCACTTATTTTGTGTATTATCATGCCAGGACAACAAAATAAAACAATAATTTTAAATTTACAAACGCAAATTCATTTTTTTTACAATAAAAGCAATGTACTAAAAAATATCACGCGCAGTCTACGGGCCGGGCGGCGGGCGAGCGAAACGTCTAGCGCCGCTGCGTGGCCTTGCCCTTGACCGTTGTTGACCCATTGAACCCGCGCACGTTGACCAAGGTCAGCGCACGCGAGCGATACCGGCCGGCCGCGCCATCCCATCTACTACCTAAACTTTTCTGACGCACCCCGACGATAGGGAAGCTAGGTATGTTTTACCACACCTGCTAGATAGGTACCTATCATACTTCACAAGCATAACAGATATCCCGTTTCTTAAATTTTATGACAGACTAAAGTAGGCTTCTAATGTAAAATAGCCCATGTAAAATAACGTAGGTAGGTACTGCATTATACAGTGTCGCCTACGTGCTTAAATATCATCATAATAATCCACTCTTCCACAGACTACTGAGGGGATACCTACATCATTATTACGAAGTTTTAAAATACCGCTATTAGGTATGTTACCTAGTAAACAAGATAATGTAGGCATCTACGTCATCAGTCAACACGCGCTAGGAGACTCTCACGCAAACTCAACAAACTAAATTTCATAACTCACGTATAGACGAGAACTTTATGCAACTCAATTAAACCGCTGTACAAACAAAAGTAGCTACAAAAATAACCTTTAGTACAATGAATCTTGCACACATAAAATATCATTATAAACTTAATACTGATTAAAGTCATAGCTACTTTTTGGACAAATTCTATCACTTTTGGCCGATCAGCTGTTATTCTGCGCGGCACCACCAACACGCGGCGGCAGCATTCTTTGGCGGATAGTACAAAGACACCGGCATCACAGGCGGCTTCTTTGTATTTGCCGAAAGGACAAATGAAAATGCCGCCCAGTCGGTGCACGGCGCAGGACGCACGCGCAGTTCGCTGTTAGCTTCGAACGTAAACGCATGTGATTTACGAACGAAATGTTATTACTTACCTAGTTCATTTGTGTGTGAGTTGTTTGAAACTGCCTCTAATTAGGCGTACAGTGCTTGCGAATAATATTAAGTGGATGTGCCTCAGAGAAGCTGGATGAAATGCTTCCTTGCATTAAGGATATCGCGGCGTAGGTATCCAAATCTGGGAGCGCCAATTGCACCTCATTAGACGAAATGCATAACGTAGGTACGTAGTTTTTATCAAATTGTTAGTTTTATTTATTTCCTTGTCATTTTCGTTATTTTTCTAATATTAGTGCGGAATCGAATCTGGATCTGAAATCTGGCTTATTTCTCCGTTCACGTACACCCATCTAGGTATTTGTTGTTGTTTACTTTTAAACGTAGATAGCTAAACTATTACTCGTGGCTAGAAATTAAATCAATTAAGACTACAAGGCATAAAAAGGGACACCAACGAATCGGTATACTGATTGTGAGTAAGTGTGTAAAATAATGTCTTCAATAAATTCGTTGTAACTCGTGACCTTACAAGTCCTGTGTAGCTTAGAGGAGTGCATTCGCCCGGATCGCGAAAGGTCCCTGGTTCGAGTCCTGTCTCGGGCTTTTATCAAGTTAAAATTTTTTATCATTTTCGTTTTCTATTTTTTTCACTCAGCATGTCATGGTGCTTCTCAAGTTAGTGAAAAGGTAGGTAGGTAACTACCTCAGACCAAATAAAATCTGAGGTAACTTGATTTGATGACGCGCGCTTTCGCTTATTTGCTAAGTAGGTAATTAATAAGACAAAAGTTGTTACTCGTCGCTTTGATTATTTATTTGTTTTTTTATTATTTGTATGATACTTAAGTACCTACTAAAATTATCAAACGGTACCCGGACTACTAAGATGATTTCGAGTGTAACATCCACAGAACATAGATATAAGAGGTTAGAAGGCGTAAGTGGGCGGGGTAGGAGCGTCGCACAGAAGAGCGAACGCTCTTCTGAACCCATTTGCATGTTTTGACACTTCTCAGTCACGATTTGACGTTCGCCTCGCGCTGTAGGTGTGATTTTATTTAAAAATTGTGACAAAAATGCCTTCCTGTGCCATTTTGAGTTGCAAAAGGCAAAGTAGAAAGTGTAATCTTTCTCGTGACAACATTTCTTTTCACCGGTAAGTAGATATTTACTGTTAAAATCGAAAAAATCATGAAGACGTCCAATAAATATACATTGCTTGCTGAATACGTCACCTATGTGTGTGACATAGTGTCCAGCTTGCAATCTTTAATGTTTCGTGCAGAACAGTGACTTAAAACAAAGTGTTGTACTAAGTCAGAATCATAATTAATATATCGATAAACCTCCATTTGGAAAATCTATTGCAGTAACAGTATCAAACACAAAAACATGATAAAAATTTGCATTTAAATGAATAATGTTCATTTAAAATAATTATAACTCTGAAGTAACTTTTATACAAAAATATTGTTTGAATAGGTATATATAAATTATAAAAACAAATAGTTATTATAACTTGTTTCTTTAGCTTTCCCTCGGAACTAAGTACAAAATTAACCTGGATAAATGCGACAGGTCGCATAGATTAGGTACCTACTAAACTAAGTACTGTGTTTTCCATCCATTTTGAGCAAAATATGTTTCTAATAAAAAAGGCTGGAAAACGTCTTTTAAGACCGGGGGCAGTCCCAACTAAAGGAATCATACGCCTGATTTCTGAACCTTCACAGGTACGTATTTTATGATAAATAATTTTATGTGAATAAGCAATTCTCATTTGATTCCTATTACTTACTATATTATTATACTATCAAAGTAAACACACAAATGTATTGATGCAAAAACATATTTTCAGACAACAATGTCGATTCAATCGCCACCTCTAAATCCGCCGTCATCAAAAAGTCTAAGTAACATGTACTTTTTCGATCTTTTATGCGATTTTTATTTATTAATTTAGTTTATTTGTTTTATAAATATAATAAAAGGGGTGTAAGGGGTTCCGAACAACATCTGACGGAACCCAAGTCAACCTCACCTGCACGCGGTACACCCTGCCGAACAACAGACGAGGCTCTGGCGCTCCCCACCAACCCGCACTGGGCCAGCGTGGTGGGAGAAGAGGCTCCGCCCTGAAGCCATCCAGATCCAAAACCCCGAGCGCTTTCAACTCGAACTGCAAAATCGCTTCCAATGCCTGAAGGACTGCATAGATGTGGACACTTACAATGACAGGTTCGTGGAAGCTGTTCTTACGGTGGGTTCAAAACTCTTCAAACCCAGCCGTACAAAAAAAGCGAAGAAAATCTCAGAGCCCACATTAAAGCTGATGGAGGAAAGACGAGGGATGGTTCTGCAATCTTCTGAAGATGCTCGTCGGCGTCGGCAGCTCAACAAACATATCTCCAAGTACTTAACTCGCGACATACGCCAATTTAATACAGAACGTATTAAAGAGGCCATTGAGCGGAACAAAGGCTCCAAAGTATTCCCTAGAGATTTGTCGCTTGGAGAGAGCTTGCTGACGAAGCTGAAGACAGAGGACGGCAGAATCGTTACATCACGACCTGAGCTTTTGGCCGAGATTGAAAACTTTTACGAACAGCTTTACGCGACATCACACACACCTGTCATTCAGGCCACTGATCCAAGAGCCAAATTAACCCGACACTATACCGAAGATATCCCGGACGTCAGCCTGTACGAGATTAGTGTAGCTCTTTAACAGCTTAAGAACGCGCCACTATGTCAGTTCGCCTTCAGGACCAGAATTCAAAACCCATACAGCTCCAGCGAGGCGTGAGACAGGGTGATGTTTTATCACCGAAACTGTCACAGCTGCGTTGGAGGACGCGTTTAAGCTTCTGAACTGGAGAGGACTTGGCATCAACATAAATGGCGAGTACATGACTCACCTTCGCTTTGCAGATGATATCGTGGTTATGGCTGAGACCTTGGAAGAGCTGGGCACAATGCTCGACGATCTCTATAGAGTCTCCCAACAAGTGGGTCTTACAATGAACATGGATAAGACGAAAATCTTGTCTAATATCCATGTCGCACCCACTCCTGTAAAGGTTGGAAGCTCTACACTGGAAGTTGTCGACGATTATGTTTACCTGGGACAAACAGTCCAACTGGGTAAGTCCAACTTCCAGAAAGAGGTCAATCGACGAATCCAACTCGGCTGGGCAGCGTTCGGGAAGCTACGCGGCATATTCTCGTCCCATCTACCGCAGTGTCTCAAGACGAAAGTCTTTAATTCGTGTGTGTGTTCGTTCGTGTTCCAGTGATGACTTATGGAACCGAAACGTGGCCGCTTACAATGGGCCTCATAAGAAGGCTCAAGGTCACCCAAAGGGCGAGAATCATATCAGAAATGATGAGATCCGCAGGAGAACCAAGGTCACCGACATAGGTCAAAGAATGAGGATCCGTAACGATTTTAACTATGAATGTAGCTTTGTAGACAATTAAAAAACAAAATAAATGGTACCAAAATTTTTTTTCTACGCTGAAAATTGACAAAGTTATGACGAAAAAACGGATCGTTCCGCCAAGCGGCCGCCTGGCAGGCGTGTGACGTCACTCGGCACTACATCACTGCTGTCTGTACCCGCGCGCAACGTTTCTTGCGTATATCGTAATAAATACTATACATATGGTTTTTTTGATGTTATAGTGATGGACAAAGCCTATTCAAGAGGTTTAATGCCAATTTAGTGCAGTTTGAGCAATCCTACTAATTTATAAACACGAAAGTTTGTATGGATCGGATGGTGAAAAAGTATGCGAGCGTATATACGTCTCTATGTCTTTAACGCAAAACCTACGGAATGGATTTTAATTGAAATTTGTAATAATATAGCTCATACATCAGAATAACATATAGATAGGCTACTTTTTATTGCAAATAAGGGCTCGAAGGGGTTGATATAAGGGATGAAATTTTGTATGGAAGTTTTTCATTTTTAAAGAAAAGCCATGAAACTTGAATTTAGGCACTTGATAAAAAAGAAATAAATATTTGTTTTAGCATTTTTGAAAAATTTTGATCCGAGTGGGGATGAAATAGGGGATGAAAGTTCGTATCGAAGTCCAAAAGTCACGCTTTCACGCCTTCGATTAAATTAGGTACCTACATACAAAAATAGGATATAAGCTAACTTTATTTGTAAAAAAAGGGCATGAAGGGGTTGAAATAAGGGTCGAAAGTTTGTATGGGAGTTCGTATTTATTGAAGATTAAAACATGAAACTTTGAATTTAGGCAAGTAATAAATAAATATTTTGTGGGTGTTTTATTAAAGTTTGACTTGTTTGAGGATGAAAGGTGGTATGTAAGACTAAGCAAAGTCACGCTTTCGTGGCTTCGATTTTGATGAAATTTGGTACAAATATTGACTAGACGATGGTTAGGTAGACGGAAGCTTATTGTAAAAACGTATACATTGGCCCATAAAGGAATTGCTTATTCTGTGGAGACGAGTTTTATATACAACCAAATCGTGTTTCTTCCTAGTATTTACATTGTGCGTATGACATTTCTCGGAAAAATTCATAATATTTTTAGACGATGGGAAAGGACATAGGTTACCTTTTATTTCGAAAAAAGGCTTGAAAGGGTTGATATGAGAGATGAAAGTTTGCATGGACGTTCCTCAAAATTATAATTTAGGCATTGTTTTTTTTCCCTAATAGGTGAAAACCTTCTATCCTCACAAGGATGAAATGGGTGATGAAAGGTCGTATGGAAATCCAAAATCCCATAAATGCAGCCCAAAATAACTATTCCACGCGGACGAAGTCGCGGGCAAAAGCTAGTACCACAGCTTGATATAGATAGTAACTTACTAAAATAATTAAGTGTAATTTCGATTATATGATGGCGATTGTATGATGTATGATTTTATATTATCAAAACTATCATTATACTACATCTATACTTACATACAATTTTCAAAATCTTGGAATAGGTACTTTGCTGAACAAAAATAAAAAAATTTACTCTAGTTTAGTTTACAATGTTTATCTTCTATCATTACCGTGGTTTAGTCAAATACTACATAACTAAATATACATAATAATTTGCAATCATAATGTATACCTACTATTTTCTTTTCTCAAATTTTCTGTTAGAGATTTTGCCGACGTTAGCTGAATTTCTGGTTATAGTTTTATTTATTAGGAAATAACAATATAATTTGCCGGATAAATATATGTTTTTTGGGGTTTCACTGCGTAACACATTTAAATATATTTTGTCAAAGTGAGAAAAAATGTCCAGGCCTATGTCCAACAGTGGATGTCTCTCGGGTGAAATGATGAAAAAAAATTCTAAGTATTCCTTGATTTTTATAACTATTTAAAATAAAATTTTACTCACGAATTATACAATAATTAAAAGTATCATTACATAGTATAAAACAAAGTCGCTTCCGCCGCCGTCTGTCTGTCCCTATGTATGCTTAGATCTTTAAAACTACGCAACGGATTTTGATGCGGTTTTTTTAATAGATAGAGTGATTCTTAAGGAAGGTTTATATGTATAATACATGCATATTTACATAAGCATTGCACCCGTGCGAAGCCGGGGCGGGTCGCTAGTATAATATATTTAAGATTATCGGGAATAAAATCATGTAAGTACCTAAATATCTTTATTAACACGGAAGTTATAACTTTATGAGATGATGATGAGTAAAGTTTTATGATGTAAAGGTGAGAAAAAATATTATTTTAAGTACCTATCTACTTATAAATATTAGAAATAAACTATTACTCACGGAATATACCTTAATTATTTAAAAGCATATTTATTTAAGATTATCAAGTAAAAAAAATCATGTAAATATCTTTATTAACACGGAAGTTATAGTTATATGAGATGAAAATGAGTCAACGTTCCTAGTGAGCGGCGACTCGGAGCGGGCGGATAGTGCCGGGTGACGTCACAGCCATGCCGTAGAGCGCAGCGAATTAAATAAAATCAGTTGACGCAATTTGCTTTATAACTTTGCAACGGATGGACCGATTTTGATGATTTAAAAAACATCTTTATTGTGGTACAAAAAGGAATGTTACTGTGTATGTTGTATTAGGAAAAGCCATACCATTACGGGACCTCATTGCGAACCTCAAGTGGCAGTGGGCAGGGCACATTGCGAGGAGGACTGACGGCCGTTGGGGCGTAAAGGTCCTTGAGTGGCGACCACGTACCGGGAAACGCAGCGTTGGTAGGCCCCCCACAAGGTGGACTGACGATCTAGTTAAGGTCGCGGGAAGCCGCTGGATGCGGGCAGCGCAGGACCGACCGGTTTGGAGATCCTTGGGGGAGGCCTATGTCCAACAGTGGGCGTCTCTCGGCTGAAATGATGATGATGATGTTTTATAAATAATATTTTAACATTCATCTGACGCGTTAGTGAGGAAAACGAAAACAAAAAACATTGAACTTTTGTTTAGTAATAAAAATGGAACCAGCTGGGTTTGCAGATCCTGTAAATAATTTGTGTTGCTTAGACTTTTTTGACGAGTGTAGTTTTGATTATGAAGGACACGTTTTATATCGTTATTCAACAATAACCGCTGGAAAGCGCCAAAGCTGAAGTAATTTGTGTACCTTGAAATTGTGTTCTCTTGTTTCGCAGACAGAAATTTTATAGAATTTCGTTTCACAGTAAATGTCCCATAGAATGTTTAGTTTAACCAAGTTAAAATTTTTAATAGTGCATCATTTAGAGCAGTAGCATGTCTTTCAAAATTGTTCATTCGTATGAAAATGTGCAACGAAGCTAAGGACATAAATATTATAAGAAGCAATAAATTTATTTTTGATGAGTCATAGTGTTTTTTCTTATTTAACCCTACTATATTATTTATTATTAGGATTATATATAAATATAATAAAGAAATAAAGAGACTATTAATTAAAATGTCTCATTTTAGTTTCAGACATTGGTTAGTAAATCGTCCTTTTTAATTCTATCGACATTATTGATAATATCTTGATATTTTACCCCATCCCTAAATGTGCACGATTTGAATGTTGTCATCACTCATCACAAAATACCTTTAAATTTAATTTGCAAGATAAATTAAATTTAAAGGTATTTTGTGATGACAGGTAAATTCATTTTCTTAGATTTGTTTATGAATATAATTATTAGTTTATATTTTAATATCTTTACCTGTAACTTGTTTGAACTTTATAAGAATGGAAATAGCTTTGTAATTATAACTTTCAAAAAGTTATATATTGTTGATTTGTAAATAATACTTCGTTTTAGTTTCTTATTTTTCGCACATATTAAAATTATCACAATGAACAAAATCTATTTACATTATAATGGAAACAAACAATAATATGTCGCTGAATTATTGTGATAGTCTAAATATTATCATTGTACTAGTTAAAATGTGACAAAATTTCTGACTAGTTTTAGTATTAGTGAGTGACATCTTGAAGGCGACTGATGGGCAACAGATTCTTTTTGTAATTGATTGATTGTAGATATGTTCATTACCATCGGGAAGCGTCAGTGGCGTAGTGCGTAAGAGCGTCGTCTCCCACCCGGGAGGCACTGTTTCGATCCCCGCCACGTACCAATGTGTTTTCAAATTTTTAATTCATATGTACGTTTAATCGATGCTTTTACGGTGAAGGAAAACATCGTGAGGAAACCTGCACACACCTATGAAGAAATTCTTATAGGGCCTCCAGACTCACGCGAGAAGTCTCGGCGAGTAGTCTCGCCGAGACTTGACCCGAGAAACGAGATGGTATCTACACTCACGCGAACTTCTCACTTGCGTTCTCGACCGTTATGCGAAATGGATGACTTTGACAGTGCGACGGCTTTGGTATTTACAGGTATTTACAGTAAACCACAGCAGTTTGTAGGATCGAAAAAGCGAAGGAGTGATATTATAAAATTCAGTACAACCTAACATTATAATTTTATCATCCGTTTGGATGATATTATAATGTTTACTAGGATATTGGTTGTTTTAATGTTGGCATAAACTGTTTAGAATGTTTTATAAAGGATACCAATTAAATAGAAAATGAAAAACATGGAAAAAAATCCTGTCATGGATAAGTGCTGAGACGGGACTTAAACCTGAACGAATTGCTATAAATTTCGATCATAACTAAACATGCCATATAAAAATTAGAAACAAAATCAATTTTTAAATAGAAGATTTAAAGCATGAGTGTAGATAAAATTAATTATTTAGACAGGCCCTGGTTCAAAGCTCAGATTAATAAAATAATAAATGCAAAGCACACACATGCGAAGGAAATCACTTCCATACATCGCAGTGAGGCCGAACGAGAATGTGATACGGTTCTCTTTTCTCGCCCAAAAAACCCTTTGAAGCAGGTGAAAAAACCGACACCGCGCGGAGAACAGGCGAGCCCGAAAACGAGAACGCGAGAAACTAATCACATTCATGCTTCTCGGGTGTTCTCGGGGGTTCTCGGCGTGAGTCTGGAGGGCGCATGAGGTTGTGCGTGAAGTCGACCAACCCGCACTTGGCCAGCGTGGTTGACTAAGGCCTAATCCCCCTAATGTGTGGTAGGCTTGACATTATGTGAGCTGTTGATGATGATGAGGTTCATTACCAATATTTAAATGTGGCACTAAATAATTATAGTTTGAATTACATTACAACAAAATCTGTAACACAAAGTACGAACCTATTAATGGCTACATAATTATATTTGAACAATTTTATACAGTGTTATATCTTGGCTTTTAGTTTTCCGAAATTAAATAAATTACATTATTATTTTACTCATAAAAATATCGAACAATTATATTTTTTGTTATAGAAAAGGGGACAAATGATTGTCATGTCATATTTAATTTACATAATTATTGAAACGTCGTGCAGATTTTTGTTCTTTCTGGCAGCCCCGTAGACAGGCTTGTTCGAATTCCGTAAGCGTTGTGCACAGTCACGTAGTAAACTAAACCTAAACTGTTTTAAATAAGGTATGTATTTGAATATAATAATTTTTCACTTAGTACCTATTTTTTAAAGTTTTTCTGTAACGAATCGCTGGGCGATGCTTTATGTAGTCACAATATGAACAAAATGTGTCTTTGTGTGCGAGAGGCGACACCGGTCCCCGTACAAAACTGACATCATTATACTTCTAACCTCTTATATCTATGTTCTGTGGTAACATCTGTCCTGGTGTTTGGCTTTTGTTAGTTACTTTACTGAAGTTTCATTACCTACTTTACGAGTTCAATGCCCCTGCATGCACACGTTTAAGGTTGAAAACTAAATGTTGTCCGTACATAAAAAATGACTGTAACTCTGTTAAACTAAAGATTTGTGAAGAGGTTTTCATGATCTGCGGGCGTTCGAACCTGTTCAGTTTTAGATACGCGTCGCGCGCCGGGGCGCCGCCGCCGCTTGCGTCGGGCCGCTACGGGCCGCCCGCACGTACGTAATACATTGCGCGTTGTAAAATTACCAACTCTTTAAATATTCAATTAAAAAAAAAACTGCTTATGCCATAAATTTACTTTGAGGTAGTAGACTTTATATTTTTCGTTTTAGAGAGCGGGTCCCTTACACCCTGTATAATTCCAATATCATATTAGGAAATGTATAAAAAGAATGCTTTCTGTAGTAAAACAGAGACTGAGTGATCAGTAGGATAGGGTTATTTTTTTATGACCAGGCGGAGCGGAGTGCATTGTTTTCGGAGTGTCTAATGTGTTAATTATCAATCTATCCCTGCATATCCATTGATATCTTAAATGTTTTACATTTTCCGTTTGCTATTTAGGAAATGTATAGAGATTTCTTAGACACAATACATGTCTAATATAATTAATTTCAGGCACACTTCGGCCCATTTTAGGAACTACATACGTTTCCTAGAAATTGAATACAATGACGGATTACATTTTTTTTAAAATGCTATTGCAGATTGTCTCTGATGACATTTTCTGCGTCACCTGATTTTTAAGAAGGCGAAGACCTTGGGGGGTCCTCAAGCTTGTAGGTCGAACGTTCCTAGGGGATTACTAGGCGACCGAGCATCTCCCCCATGGGGAGTCTCTCGACCGCCTAGCGTCCCTAGGGCCTCCGTGTCGGAAGGGAGCGACATGCCCGAGGATGTATCTTAAGGCTCTGACCTCGGCTCGGGCACATCGTGTCGTTGCGAAGGCGGGGAGAAGCGCCCCGGTACATGTCTGTACCGGGTATAACGCGTCGTATGTAGACCGGGTCATCGCACCCTTGTTCGACGAGTGCGGTGTATAACAAAAGTGTGTTTAGTGCCTGAGTGTATAGTGTTCATCTAAGTATTACTCGAACGGACCGGACGGATTACATACATTTCCGTTAACATACATATCAGTTTTTTTATGAACCATATATCAAAACTGGTATTAAATGATAAGTAAAGGGGACGGATATAAAATATCACTACAACAGACATTTTTCAGTTTCTCTAATACTTTTTATTCCCAACCTCTAGTACCACAGAGCCCCAATTTTTAAGTTGCTGTATTGGGCACCATCGCTGGATTGCAACATATGTATGCGAATGAATGTCACGCATAAGCCGCAACGGCACCAGAAATATGTGCTTGCTTTTCTGAGCATAGGTTCTCAAAACGGGGCTCGACTTTGGAAATCGCCACTCTCCTCTCTTTCTCTAAAAACTTGCTCGCATTCCACAGACATCCAATCCATGTGGATAGCCTCACGCACGATTCTCTTGAGATAATGCAACCGCAATGCCCCAGGGCATCGCGACGCAGTTTGGGAAACCCCGACCTATACAACTGATTGTTTTTTTATTTCGGGGTTGAATAGAAAACTATTTTTAATGATATGAATAGTAAAGAATCTGGGGAATTAAAAAACTTGCATAATGTGTCTTATCGATTATGACTAGGTACTTATCTATTAAAAACAAATGTGTTTTAATGAATAATCCCATATAATTCATTGTTCCACTCCAAGAACATTCTGGCAGATCCATAGATATAGGAAACTGTAAATCGCAATGTGAAAGAGAAAGAGAATCAAACGAGGATATTAGAGCGAGATAGATAGACGAGATTGCCCAAAGGAGCAGTTTATATGCGGACTTCAAAGGACGGATAGCGCGAGCAGCAGCGTGTGGTTACAATCAGCTGCGACACACTTCTGGCTTTTTTTTAAAAGAAAAAGAGTTTTTTTAATAGATACCTAAGTATCTACTAAATCTTTATGACACATTCTGCAAAAGGTTTTAAATTTCACAGTAACTTCACTATTCATCTCAATAAATATAGTTTCACTATCCAACCCCGAAATAAATAAAAAACAGTTGTATAATACTACTATTGAAATTCATAGAATTAATTACTAATAATAACAATAGTATATTTCCACGATCACACCAATTATCTAGCCCAAATTAAGCGCTTGTTCCCAACGAGTCACACTGTAACCTGTAACACTGTGACTCGTTGGGACAACTTTGTAAAATAATTCCCAACCAGTCACACTGTAACACATTGGGACATCTTTTTTAATGAAGTACCAGGCTACCATGACTATGCAGGAGATGTTTAGCATACTATTTAATCATAATCATAATACATAATTGGGTTAAATAATCTTTTATAATAATAAGTAACCTCTTATATGATTGTCCCAACGTGTTACAGTGTGACTGGTTGGGAATTATTTTACAAAGGTGGACAACATGAGTCACAGTGTTACAGGTTACAGTGTGACTCGTTGGGAACAAGCGAAATTAAGTAGGTATCTATCATTAAGAACTTGTGTGATACTAGATAGCGGTCAAATTTAATATACATAATAGTATAGATATTTTTATAAATAAACTAGCTTTTGCCCGCGACTTCGCCCGCGTAGAATAGTTACTTCGGGCAGCATTTAAATTTTCTTATTATTTCTTCTAACCCAAGCGCACTATACCTACCAATTTTCATGGATTTTACTTAAAAAATGACGATTTCCATACATACTGTCATCCCCTATATTACCCCCTTAGGGTTTGAATTTCCAAAAATCTTAAAATACCTACATCTGTCTTAATTTGTAACTGAAAGGCCATGTACCAATTTTTATGGATTTTACTTTAAAAATGACGCATTTCCATACTAACTTTTCACCCCCTTAGAGGGTGAATTTTCAAAAACCCTTTCTAAGTGCACCCCTGGACCCCATAAGGAACCTACGTACCAAATTTGGAATCTCTAGACCGTGCGGTTTGGGCTGTGCGTTGATATGTCAGTCAGTCAGTAAGTATATATATATATTTCAATAAATACATAAACAACCATGACTCGTGAACAAATGTTCGTGTTCATCACACAAACAGAGCATGCTTAGTGGCCGTGTAAACGACGGTTGTATGTGTGCGTGCGCGACGATTCGTCACTATCACCGCGGTCCAAATTGCGCATATGTGCGCTATTGGCACGGATAGCGCGCACACGGAGTGAATCAAATTGAACGTATTCGCACCAACGAAAATATGTGACGTCATTAAGCAGTGCTAACGGTGCACACGAAAAAGAGGTAGTGCAGTGTGTGCGCAAATGTCAAAATCGAATTTGACGTTTAAGTGTGTGAATTATTAGAGTAAACATTTGACTTTTGAATTAATAAAGACTCGTTATAGCTACTTTATTTACTACAATAATTTTCTTTTACTCTTCTAATAACCCTGGAGTGCTATTGTAGTGTTTAAATAATAGTTTTTACATAAACTCTTATTGGACGTTTGACATTTTGATATTTACACACAAAGCGTGGATCAAATTGATTGCACGCAAATAGTGCACATAGCACCGTATTCAATTCGGTCCAAGGCGTTTGCACTGTTGGTAACGTTCGTAATGTTTGCGCATTATGGACCGCAGGGTATATTTATATGGAGTCAAGTACTGTATCGTTCTCTATATTGTGGCGTTACTGACCACCACCACGAATACTATACTAGGGTAAATATAATACTAGGGTAAATGGGTAACAAACCTACACACCAACTACTTACTATAATTAGGTACGGAGTTACATCAGTAAAATTGTTACATACGAATAATAGATAATTATTAGTAATAACCGGTAAAGTAAACAATTAATTACTTTTGCCTTCAATTTTGGTAATTATTAATAACTGTTGGTAATTATTAATAATTTTCAATTAATCACACTTACCGTAAGGTATACCTATAAGTACATTGATCACACAGCGTTTTTCATTGATATTGTTTGTGTCTATACAAGTGCATGCCAATTCACTCTGCACATTAGTAACGCTGCGTTTGTATCGTTAAAACGTCGTCTGCGCGCTTATAAATACGCTGTGTGTAGGCGATTCTTAAGTGATCAAAACGACTGATGCAGTGTTCAGTCTAGGCGTACATGGCACATGGGGCACGAATGCCGCAACACTAGCTCGTGTTGCAGGGCCTGCGCGCCGCACGTGGCGCAGGCCCATACCGCGTGCGGCACCGCCAAAGCGCGGCCAGATACCGCGCACCCCGCCAGCTGGTGCCCGCAACCGGGGCACGAGCACATCCTAACAAAGATATATACCTAGATAAACAAGGCGTTTGGTACATGCTATAATAAGCGGACACCTACCCATGCTAACAGTCATATTAATAATTATTGTGTTCTCAAATATTTCTCGTTGCAATCGTAAAAACAAGACGTCAGAGGCTAGAAATGGCGACTTGTAAAAATCTTATACTAGGCTAACTTGTACCAGATTAAACACTTAAAGAAGATCAAAAATTGCAAATTTTAACTTTATTAATTTCTTCATACTTACTTATGTAAGTATGAAGAAATTAATAAAGTTAAAATCGTCAGTAATGTTCGGTCGGTAAAATGCTATGCATGCTAACATACTGTCGTATAAATCGCAACCATTTATATGACTGTGTTAGCATGCGTAGGTGCTCTCTTGTTATACCATGTACTAAACACCTATACCATGTACTAACACTCGCACTCTGTATAATAATACTACGCTCATAATCCCCAGGCCACGGATTCGAAGTTAGCGATGAGCGGGGCGACGGCGGCGCAGTTATGCATTGAATCACGCCGCCCGCCGTCGCGCCGCTCGTCTTTGATTTCGAGTCCGTGACCTGAAAGGTTGCGCCGAGCTTAAAGCATGATTCACGGTACACCCTATCGCGACGGGGCCGTGCCCCATTCATGCTTGATCGTACACCGGCCGAATCCCGGCGGAGACAAAAAAGTACTTATAGGTACCTACCTACTAAGAGATATTTGTCCGTGTCGCGGCCAGGCCCCGTCAGGCCCGGGCCGTTCGCGACACTGTACTGTGGATCCGGGCAGGCAGACTAGGCGAGGTGCGCGAGTCCGCGCTTACCAAGGAGGAGCTCGAGGGTGTCAAACTCAGAGTAACTGAGTCCGTCCAGGCCGAATGGCAGGTACATTGGGACACATCGGACAAAGGGAGGGAACTGTACCTATCGGTCTTTCCCGGACGTGTTGGCTCGTCTCAAGGCGACTTGTGTAGAGCCAGACTACGAACCCTCGCAGTTGCTGACAGGCCATGGTTGCTTTAGGGGTAGACTTTTCCGCATGAAACTCACCGACGTGGGCTCATGCTTCTGTGGGGGTAGTGACGTAGAGGACGTACACCACGCACTGTGGGAATGCAAAATTTACGGGGAACCCCATAGGGATCTTCTGGATAAGCTGAAGACGCTTGAGGTAGGCCCGGTTTACTATCCGGACCTCGTGGGGACGGAGGCGAACTTCAGACAGCTACGGGACTTCGCGCGACGATGGTACAAGATTAGGAGTGGGCTAGAGAGATAGGTGAAGAGAGGGAACATGGGGACAAGGACGAAGAGTAAAAATAATTTGTAGGGAGTCAAGAAGGTGCGCTGTGAAAAGAGCCCCCGGTAAGTAGCAGCGCACTCTCCCGCGATTTCGGCTTGTATAACCGGAAGGTTGCGCCAGGCCATGGTTTGGTGGTGGGATGTACTGTGAATCATGCTTATGTGTAGCGCCACACCTGCCGAAAGTTCATCGCCGATTGCTCGGCTGAATACGCTCGCAGTTTTAATATACCTAATCTATGACACATCAATCGAAATTACGTTGCGTACCTCCGGTATACTTTCGTCAAAATGACGATGCGATGCAGTGTAAGTAAATTTCGACTCTTCGGCGTGTTGGGTGTATCACAGATAATTTCGACGACGACGTAACTTCGGCAGGTGTTGTCGCTACGCTTGCAGTGGTGATTCCTCTAAGTTAGCGAGGGTGGCGCCGCCAAACCAAATATGCGCGGCCACTCACGACTGCGATTTCATCAGAACCAATAAACAAGACCCCTTGTTAGTTTTTTTTAACAAAATCAATTAACTTTAGCTTGGTACGAAACCAAGATTACACACTAGGAATCGCCACTGACGCTTAGGTAGGTAATATTTAGGCAAAGATAAAGATTCAAAATAGTGACAGGCTGCTTCTTAACGCTATGCTCCGGCCAAGTAGTGTAAGCGTTTTTTCATATAATTTGTATAGACGCTACGCACGTGGCCGGTGGCGGCTCTCGCGTGGCGGCCACTAGCGGTGTAGGGGAGGTCAGCTCAGAGCGACAATCTTAACTTTGACTTTAAAAATGCCACTATAGAATCTATTTTAGCTTAGTTGCAATTAAATCTTCAGTCTTACTGTATACAAAATTATTATTTTCTAAAAAAAAAATTAAAACATCTGCCATAGCGGTCTTTTGGCCACTTTGCCCGGACCGCGTTGATCTTTTTCGCTATTTCATTTTAAAAATTAACTCTGCTCATTGTATAGTCGTTGGAATAAATGTGACACAAACAAAGCCAAATAGATAAGTAGCGATAGACATGTATTTTGACTGAACGTGAACATTGAATTCTAAAGGGGTTTGATTAAGACAGGTTGAGCTCATTCTGCTTTTAAAAAAATGCGCAAAAACTTTGCACATTTCGCCGTGATAGCGCGTTCGCTCCGATCGGCGCCAAATGACTGTTCTGTGTGGGGCTGGATGTTGGCTATATGGCAGACAGAACGGCAACGTTAGGTTATAGTTTTTAGCTTCCAAAAAATTACGCGCACCTAATTTTTTTGAGGCTTTGCCTCCTATGGTGTGTTTTTGCACTACGCATTGAGGTGACTTCCCCTACATGTTGATCATAAATTTTGTATAGAGCGCACATGTGGTTAGTGGCGGCCACACGCGGCCTATCGTGTCTCGTAATGTTAGAGTTAGCATTTTTAATCGCACAATCGCTTTGGAAACGCCATGCTTGTTTATCACCCAATAGATTTTTTTATACCTAATTACAAAAAGGGTGATTGTTGACTACCCTTTTAGTAAGTATAAAAAAATCTATTTATAATTTGATTACTTGCGGCGATAGACCTATGTATTTAATTTATGATTCCAAATTTATACGCACGCAGTAAATCAGTGCGAACTTACGATGAACATATCTAACAGGAAACATATTTTGGTACTCACCATTCGGGCATACCCATTTGACAATTTGGACAATCGATTTTATTAGCTTTTATGTCTTTAACCTTGTATCTTGTAAAACATTCAATTGCAAGAGGTTCAAAGGTTTCGGGCTAAAAAAAATAACATAATTTACTAAATTACCTATAATTAACTACTATTAAGATAGCGTAACTGTTAACAAAAATGACCAACTTACATCCAATGCTTCTAGTTTTATAAATGCTTTTGAACACAAATCAAAAGCTCTAGCTTGTATCGCTATAGAAGCAATTGTGCACCACACCTGGAAAGTCAGCAGTTATATAAAAATAAATAAATCCTATAACAAAGATGTACCTAATCCCGCGAATATTCATGTTATCGCGACAAGTACCTAAGTACGGCAAAAAGTGTTTGCCCACTACACCGTATCATACTATGACCGTAACAATAACATGTCGGGTAAAATAGTATATTGTTCACCGCGGGAAGAAAGTGACAGATTAGGTCTTAGGATTCGACCAGGCGCGTCCCCCTGACGAAGACACCGGGAGCTGCCATCGGACCGCACCCGGGGGACTTCGGGCGCGGTCGTGGCCCTGAAATGGGCCGTCCGGAACTAGCCGTGGTGGGAAAACAAAAACAACTCGACGATGACATGTGACTTCGAATGCCAAGGGGACACACTTGACATCAAAAGCCACACACCCGCTGAGAAAGGCGAAAACAATGGTTTGTAGATTCGCCGCGGCACGCGGTGCGCCGCGCGCCAAGCTGCGCGGCGCCACGTTAAAAATATCCGTCGCCGTCCGTGTTAGAAATAGATTTTTATACAAATTTTCCTCCCGCTAAAAACAATACAATACAATACAATACAAATATTCTTTATTGCACACTATAAATAAAAATAAACAGAGCAAATTTACATATAGGACAGTACAAAAGGCGGCCTTATTGCTAAGCAGCAATCTCTTCCAGGCAACCTGCAGTAATAAAAGAAATAAAAATGAGTGATATAGGTATAATAATGGGTGCAAGAATGAGGACTTATTAAAAAAAATACAATTAAATACAATACTATACAATACCAATTGAAAAAGAACTTGTTATGAAGTACAAAATACAGTAAATTAATAAATATATATAAAATAAAATAAACTAAGGAGAGGCATGAAGAAAATGACTCCTAACTTGGTTCTTGAAGGAATCCAATGTCCGAGCCCTCCTAATATCCTCAGGTATAGAGTTCCACAGTCGGACAGCATGCACACGGAAGGAGTAAGAGAGGAAATCAGAGGAATGAGTGGGAATATCTAAACTAAGAGTTGAAGATGAACGTAAGGTACGACATAGAGAGTAAGACCGAAAGGAAAAAGCATTTACTAAATAGGAAGGAGAAGTAGGTAAGAAAAGGATAGTATACAGTAGAGAAAGTATGTGTAAGTCCCTGCGCCGGCGAATAGGAAGCCAGTTAAGTTTTGAGCGGAAGTAGGAAACATGGTCAAATTTTCTCAGATTAAATATAAATCTGATACACAGATTCTGCAGACGCTCAAGCTTATTAAGAAGTTCCTCCGAAAGATCTACGTAACAAACATCCGCGTAATCTATTATCGAGAGCAAAAGAGATTGTGCCAGCATTATTTTGGTAGAAGTTGGCAAAAAATTGCGCAGACGACGAAGAGAATTGTACGATGCAAAAATTTTCTTTCTTACGCTGTCAATGTGTGGCTTCCAGGTCAGACACTGGTGAAAAATAACACCAAGATTTTTGACTGTTTTGGCGTACGGTATTACGGAGTCTTCTAAGTAAATAGGAGGCAAATGGTCTGCATTAAGTCTGGATACAAAATAAGGGCTGCCAATAATAATGGTTTGACTTTTTGCAGCATTTAATTGTAAACCAAATGATTTACCCCACTTACATATAGCTACGAGATCAGCATTAATAACATTAATTGCTCGAGTAATGTCAGAGATTGGAGCTTGCGTGTATATTTGCAGATCATCGGCGTACAGGTGATAGGAACTTGAAAGAGATAAAGTTATGGAATTAATAAAAATTGAAAATAGTAGAGGAGATAAGACGCCACCCTGTGGGACTCCAGCAGAAAGGTCGCACCAATCAGACAAATTGTCTTCTATGCATATACGCTGCCGTCGCCCGAACAGGTAACTTCTAAACCATTCAAGAACAGTTGAAGAAATGTTAAAAGAACGTAGAACTCCGATAAGAATATCAAAATCCACTGTGTTAAAGGCGTTACTGAAGTCCAGTAACGTCAACAAAGTAAGTTGATGGTTTTCCATACCGCTCCGAATGTCGTCGGTGATCTTAACTAATGCAGTAGTCGTACTATGACCTGGGCGGAAACCGGACTGGAATGGACTTAGGAGACTATGCTTGTTGACAAAGGATGAAAGTTGAGAATGGACTAGTTTTTCAAGAACCTTAGACAGGAAAGGAAGGATACATATGGGACGATACTCGGAAAAAGAGGCTGGGTTAGTAATGGAATTTCATACAACTTTTCCTCCCGCATATTTAGGTCGAAGAAAAGATCAACTTTCTCTTTTCAATTTGAGGGAACAATAGCCACTGTTCCGATCAAGTGTAGTATAATTTTTTTTACCCGAGCAACAGCCGGCTGTCGCGGATGCGCCTTCAGGCCACAAACTGCTCCCTCCTTGGTAATCTGTCACTTTCTTCCCGCGGTATAATGTACTATTTAGTCGAAAAATAGTTATTAATTTGTAGCAAAATTATTTTTTGCTGCGAGTGCCGATATTAAATCACGAACCAGCGAAGTAGTCTAGAATTACAAATCGACTACTGAGCGCAGTTAGTGATTTAAAGGCACGAGACAATAAAATTTGATCTCGTGTGAAACCTCTCACCTCTCCAGCGAGAAAATTGTTATAGGTGAAAAAAAAAGGAAGGCAATTATCTTAACAATAACCATTGAAAATTAAAAGTAAGATTAATAAAATAATTTAGATTGAACGTTACAGTCTTGTTCAAAGCTCGCAGCAAAAAGTGTTTTTCCTTTAAGATATCACGAAGTAAAGAGGTCTTTTGGTGGTGGAGAGGTGAAAAAGGTATACCTGCGTGTGCTGCGCCGGATGGAGGTGTGGCAGCGCGCTGTGCAGCCTGGCGGCGGCCCGCAGCGCGGCGTCGGGGCGCCCGCCGCGCGCCCGCGCCGCCGCCGCGCCCAGCCACTGCTGCGCCGCACCCAGCCGGTAACAACGCACGGCTTCACGGCTCTTTGCCCCCTCTGTACCACAAACACCTATATTTTAAGCATCTTAACGTAATCTTATCGAGAAAATTTATAAAACAACAAAAAAAATCTAAATCATTATTTTTTTAACATTCCTTGGGAAATTATATTAAATTAATGTCTATTAACATTATAAACGTGTACAGCATACTTAATATGTATTAAATTCTTATTATTTATTTATTGGCAATTGGAAACAAGTTGTATTAAATTCTTTTGAATGAAAACCGAATCAACGTTTACCTATAAGTAGCTGATGAAAATAAATATTTCTTGCGTTTATGAATTACTAGCTGTGCCCGCGACTTCGTCCGCGTGGATTTCCCATTTTTGCAACATTTTTCATTGATGCTCAACTCCTATTAGTCATAGAACTGCTTTTACAAAACTGCTGACGCTAATGAATCACTTTCGTTTGTAATTAATTCACTTCAACTAGCAATATTACGAAATACGACTGAAACCACTATAAATAAAAAATATTTTAACATCAAGCCCTGGGTTACTCCCGGACTAATACGTTGCATGAGACACAGAGATAAATTGCATATGAAAACTAAAAAAGATCCTGGAAATATGATACTTCAGTTATCTTATAAGCGATATCGAAATTTTTGTAACAATCTATTAAAATCTATAAAAATAAATTACGATAGGGACAAAATCAGCAGTGCAGGAAAGAATAGTAAACTACTTTGGAAACACATTAAAGATGCCACTTTCACAGCAAAACAGCGTGAGTCGAACTCGAGTTTATTATCTATAAATAACTCTTCATTTTTATCAGCTAATTATGTAAATAACTATTTTGCTAACGTAGGAAAAACTCTTGCCGAACAAATTCCGAAACACACCCCTACACAGAGATCTGAGTCGCTCTGGAACTTAAACAATAGGGTTAACTCTTTTGTTTTGTTTGATACCGACGAAGAGGAAATAACTAAAATTATTACAGGGATGAAGGATGATTGTGCTTCTGGATGGGATAACATAAGCAGTAGTATCTTGAAACGATTTATATATATTCTGGTCACGCCCCTAACCCATATTTTCCGTATTTGCTTATCACAAGGAATTTTTCCAAAATATTTGAAAAAGGCTATAGTCATACCCATTTACAAAGGTGGGAAAAAAGACTCGGTGACCAACTATAGACCTATTTCACTTCTGCCTTCAATATCCAAAATCCTGGAAAAGATAATAAACAATAGACTTGTAATTTTTCTAGAAGATCATAACTTTTTTTCGCCGGCGCAATTTGGATTTAGGAAAAAATTATCCACTGCCGATGCAGTACACAGCTTAACTGAGTATGTTGCAGAAGAGCTGGGCAAAGGAAACCAGAGCCTAGGAGTATTCCTGGATTTGTCTAAAGCTTTTGATACAGTTTCTGTACCAGTGCTTTTGAAAAAACTAGAAGCGTTGGGGATAAGAGGTAGGCAGCTGAAACTTTTTACAGATTATTTAACAGATCGTTCTCAGTGTGTTAGAATAGGAAATGTTACCAGTGATGAACATAAAAGCTCTGGATTCGGTGTTCCTCAAGGAAGTATTCTAGGTCCGACACTTTTCTTGATTTACATTAACGACTTATGTAATCTCAAACTATCTAATGGCAAAATAATATCCTATGCGGATGATACGGCACTAGTTTTCTCTGCGAATAGCATGAAGGGCCTATATGAAATAGCGCAACTAGGATTTAATATTGTAAATAACTGGTTGCGTTGCAATCTACTAACAATTAATGCTGAAAAAACAAAATATATTTACTTTTCTATGCGCAGTTCCAATTGTAATGTCTTTAATCCACCTTTATATGTTCACCAATGCCAAACGTCTTTGACAACAAGCTTATGTAATTGTCCAACTATACATAAAAGTAATACTCTCAAATATCTAGGGATTACAATTGACGAAAACCTCTCTTTTAGAACACATATTCAAAATTTAACAAATAGAGTTCGCAAACTCATCTATGTGTTTAAAAAACTACGGTCTTTTGCCGATGCAAAACTAACTAGGCAAGTTTATCTGGCCCTATGTCAATCATTATTACAGTACTGTATTACTTCTTGGGGTGGTGCATTAAAAACTTTCATTATGCCTCTTGAAAGGGCACAGAGAGCTATTTTAAAAGTAGCGCACTCTCTTCCATTTTTGTACCCTACTCACTCACTGTATAAAAACTGTAAAGTTTTGACTGTCCGACAACTATTTATATTAAATGTTACCCTTAAACAACATAGATTAGTGCCCTACAACCCCGATATTACTAAACGACGGAAAGATATTGTCTGCATTCTTTCATCGACCTCAAAGTTCATTTTTACAAATAGATTTTTTGACTTTTTAGGCCCATTATTGTATAATAGACTTAATAAAAAACTATGCATATATGAGCTGACCTATAATAAATGTAAGCTAGTACTAATTAATTATTTGAATAGTATGAGTTATAATCAGACAGAGGAATTACTAGCAATTTGTAAGTAAATAATAATTATATTAGATCAAAAAAGACAATAAAAATATTATAAATATTTTTATTGTCTTTTTTGATCTAATATAATATATACACACACACATGTAATTAATAAATACACACTGTAATTATCATACTTAATGAAAAACTGTTCTTTTTATTATTTAATTAAGTAGTCAGAATTTACTACACATAAAATACTTATTATAAATTTTACCTTTGTTAATATTTTTAATTTAATTAAGACAGCACTTTAGCCTACCTAAGATACAGGTTTTAAACCTAGTTTAGGTACCATCATTATGTAATTTATTTTAATTTAAGGACTTCACTGTCAATATTTGAAGCAATGGTAAACAATAAACTTTATTTATTATTTATTATTTATTTATTATTATAGAGTGATGCTATGGAGGTATATAGGCCTATATCAGGGTTTCCCATACTGCGCGTCGCGATGCCCTGGCACCCCAGGGTTCGCGGTTCTATCCCGGGGGCGGGCGTAGTGAGACGATCCACATAGAATGGCTGTCTAGCTGCTATGCGAGCTAGTAGAACGAATATAAATGTAGAGAAAGAAATAAAAGTCGCGATTTCAAAACTTGAGCCCGGATCGACTGTCTAGGTCAGGCGAAAAAATCGAACACAGCATCTTTCGCAATCCGGGCGGCTGCGTCCATTTTTTTTGTTTTTGTAGGTATGTACTTAACTTGGCTGTTACTATAACGGGGAGAGGGCTCGTAAAAATTGAAAAATTCCTAAGGGCGTCACTATGAAAATAAGTTTGGGAAGTCCTGGCCTATAGTCTTCCTTGATAAATAGACAATCAAAGATTTTTTCAATTTGAATCAGTAGTTCGCCTTTTTAGGCTTCTGTACCCAAAGGGTAAAACGGGATTCTATTCTTCTACTAAGACTCCGCCGCCCGTCCGTCCGTCTGTCCATCTGTCACCAGGGTGCATATCACTGACCATGATAGTTAGACAGTTGAAATTTTCTCAGATGACGTAGTTCTGGTGCCGCTTTAACAACAAATACTAATAAATAGAATAAAATAAATATTAAAGGGGCTCCCATAAAATAAACGTGACTTTTTTTTTGGTCGATTTTGATAACGGCAACAGATAGACGCTTGAAATATTCACAGAATATTTAGTTATATTATTCACCTTAAAAATAAATAATTAAATTAAAATAAAATTAATATTTAAGGGGGCTCAACAACAAACGTGATTTATTTCTCGGTGTCAATAACGATAACAGGTAGAAACTTGAAATATTAACAAAATATTTAATTTAAAATTCAAATAATTTTCGGACAGTTTTGATAAAATCTATGGCACAGAACCCTTCGTTCACGCGTTCGACTCCTTCTAGGCGTTTTTTTTACTATTTTTACAGGATGTCTCTGATGACCTTCTCTGAGTCACCAGGGCTTTTAGTAAAGAAGAGGACCTCGGTGGGTCCTCAAGCTTTAAGGTCGAATCACTCCAGAGAGGATTCCTGGCCGGTGAGCATCTCCCTCGGAGGAGTCTCTGAACCTATTAGAGTCTCTAAGGCGTCCGAATCTGACGGGATCAGTAGTTCCTAAGATAAGCGCGTTCAACCAAACAAAAAACAACTCAGTATAGATGCGTGCGTACTTGATCATTATTTAGCGGCGGAGTTATGTTAAAACTATGATATCTCTGAAGATATTTCTTGAAATCTAATGATGTAAAGAACAATTTTGTACAGAATTAAATACTTGTGATGAATAATGTATTCATTTTGATAAGGAATAATATTATGTTTACAAAAATACCTTCGCATCTAATGCATTATTTTAGAACAAAATTTATTAACAAAAATAGGTTATAGCGAGTCAACCTTAAGAGATAGATAAATGCTGGCTGGAACTGTTTTGTAGAACTTTTAAAGAAGAATAATTCCGTCATACATAAATTTTGCGTAACTTTAACCGTTTACGCAGCGCACGCAAAGAAAACTCTGAAAATCAAAATTATTTATTTTCCGTTTATTTCAAACTATGATATTTCTTAAAATATTCATTGAAATCAAATGAAGTCATGAACAATTTTGTGCAAAATTAAATACTTATGATAAACAATGTATTTATTTTGATAAGGAATAATATCATGCATACAAAAACACCATCGCAGATAATGCATTATTTTAAAACAAATTTGATTACCAAAAAGAAAGGTTATAGTGAGCCAACCATAAAAGATAGACATATGCTGTCGCGGACTTTTTTTTATAAAATTTAATGGATAACATTTCCGTCATACATGATTTTTCCGTAACTTTAACAGTTTACGCAGCGCACGCAGTGAAAGCTTTGAAAAGAAATATTTTTCTCCCATTTTTGCAACATTCTTCATTGATACTCAGCTCCTATTGGACATACCGTGATGTTATATAGCCTATAGCCTTCCTAGATAAATGGACTATCCAACGGAAAAAGAATTTTTCAATTTGAGTCAGTAGTTGCTGAGATCTTAGGGTTCAACCAAACAAACAAACAAACAAACTCTTCACTTTATTATTAGTATATAGATATAGATTATTGGTTTATGAATGATTTTCCGTGACCTTAGCGATTTTGACAATGACAATGTCGATAAATTCATAATAAACTATTAATTTCTCAGACCCACATTGGTCTGAGGTTAATTTAATACCAGTAATCAGTAGGCCTATTCGCTTTTTTTGACAGTTGAAAGTGATAATCACCGAGTGAATTACATATCCATTGCTGTTTTACTCGACACAACATTATGGCACTTGTCGTGTAAAACAGCAATGGATATGTAATTCACTCGGTGATCATCACTTTCATCTGTCAAAAAAGTTAGCGAATAGCCCCGCTGGGGTGAATCACATCTGTGGGGTGTATAACAACATTTTTGAGGAATAAAATGAAACAATCTAAACGGCCTTTTTTAGTTGTGCCTTTTGGAGAAAATATTTTTAAAACCGATTATAAGAACTTTATATTTTTAAATAGGCAACACTTTCTTTTGATACTTGCATATTTCACGACAGTTTTGTTGTCGAAAGTAAGTCGACTTTTTGAGACCAAATTAGATGGACTTGCAAAGTTAATCAACTTTGCAAGTATCAACACGGTACCTACGACAACCAACTCCTTATACTTAAATTATAATACTTTGTTTATTATTTTTTTAATGAAATCAGCAATATGTTAGTTATTAATCAATTAACTTTTGAGCCAGGAAAAAAATATAATTTTAAGTTACAAATTGTTTTAAAATGAGGTGACTAACAACGACATGAAGAGTGATACACAACCTGAGGAGGTTATTTACAACATTTTTTTTTCAAGTGATATCACTTTAAATAATTGAAATATTGCTTTATCAAACTATTTGCTTTTGCAAATTATTTTAATATTTTTACAGGATTAAATTCAATAATGCCTAACCAATAAGTCTGATGGTCGACTAATATGTCGACAAAATGATAACGATTTGAACGATAAGAAGAAGTTGTTATACACCCCATATGTCGTTGTTAAAGACCCCGTATGAGAGGTAATTCACAACACAAGCCAATAAGTTGCTAATTTAAACTTTGATCCTTTTAGGGCGAACAACATCAATAAAGACACTCGTAACTCATATAATTCATAAATTAATTTTAACATAGTGCTGTGTTAAAACAAATTGTCAAGAATATCAATCGTTAAATTCAAAATATTGTTGTTATTCACCCCATCTTACGGTACATATTAAATTTAATGTGTTTATAATGTTGATAATAATTGAATATAATTTTATTTTTGCGTTTACAAACGCGTAAATATTTTTAATATTGAAAAATGCACTGAAAAAAATCGACTTTTTTTTTCAGTGCATTTTTCAATATTGAATATAATTTTCCAAAAAATGTTGGTAAAATCCTAATAACTATTTTTTATTTTTTTTAGCCATACACCATAATTGGTTGAGCCGGATAGTTAAGATTTAATTTTTGCAATTTTGTAAAGTTTATGGATACGATTACGTACCTTTATTCGTAATGCGTCTGTCCACTCTCAGCCGAGAATGCGAGATAAGGTTCTAGATTAAAGATTATTGATTTTCAGTGACTTTTTGGTTAAAACCGTGAATGTTATTATCTCGTATTCTCGCCAGAGAGTGTATAGCCGCCTTATGATTTAGTTTTTTGTTGTTTGTTTTTTTTAAATATATGGATGTAGAATCATCTCGCAATTAAAACTTTTGAACTCCCCCTATTTTTCTTTATTGTAGTTTGCATGGTAATATGAATGCATCTAGTCAATAGATTCACTGTGTTCGTGACAATCAGTTAATTAGTTAAATAAGAAAAATACAGCAACTGTTAACTACTAAAAAAAAAAAAATTAAACTGTGATTTTTTATTTCAATAACTCAAAGAGTGTGTCCAAGTTTATGTCGCGAAATTAGTCTTCTTATGGAACACAAGCATCCGTATGGACGTTCATCTAAGTAGGTACGGTCTGCATATAATAAGTAGAAGATTAACACTTTAGTACCTTGTCATAACAATCATTCATACATAATGGTAGCAACTACTAAAGCAAAGCGCTGGCGTAGATATGACATGGTACTAAAGTGTTAATTTACTTCTGGTGCTGACTGTACTTGCCTATCGATAGATATCAATTGCTGAAAAAATAAATATACAATAATTACCGACTGAATTTTGAGTGTAAAGATGACCAGCTAGCATGTAGAGCTTTTTTATACGTATCGGTGATCGTTTTTTTGAAGCCTCAATATTTGCCAACTAAAAGAATAGGAATATATTTCTGATATTAATATTAATTCTATAGGATATCCAATTCGTAGGTGAGGCAACTCTGTCTTGAAAGTAAAAAATATGTTTAACATCCTAAAAATGAGAACTTACATAGCTATGAAGTTATAATCAACTGCGCACTAAAAAGCCTTAACACCTACCTGATAGGCCATTGCCGCAGCCTGCAACATTCTTCCTGACTCTTTCAATTGTACTATGCCTTCAATAGACGGTATTTGATTAAAACTATCGCTTGAATCGTCTAATACATTTTGTTTCACAATTCCATCCTGTAAACAGATAATAAACTTTATTTTTCGTCTCAATGACGAAATTTGCAAGTTTATACTTATCTACTTATACAAATACTAAGCTTTCGCAAATATAGCGTCCGTAAAATAAATGCAACTTCGTCTACGTCCGGAAGTCTCCTCGTGGCGGACCCTGGTAACGTAGTGGAAAAACTTTCTCGGCGGGTGTGTGTCTTTTGATGTCAAGTGTGTCCCCTTGGTATTCGAAGTCACATGCCATCGTCAAGTTGTTTTTGTATTCCCACCACGGCTAGGGCCGTCCCGCAATAACGCACTGGAGGTCAGGCCGGGGAGGATGTTTAGTGGGTATGGATGAAACGCCTTTACCTCGAGTCCCACATATCCCCTGCGGTTGGCACCACCCCGCAGGGACGATGCGTAGATGAATTTGACCTCCCCGACAAAAAAAAAGGTGTCTAAAGGTGGAAAGTAATGAACTATTTCATTAAATATTATTATGGCAATCGGTCACCACATCATGATATTCCTCATGTCAGATTAATAAATAGTGATTGCACGATCTTTCGTCATTGACCACTTGTTTAAGGAATCAGCAATACTGCTATCGAAACCAGTGGGTTCATATATATGTCCATATGTAAACTGTTTTACTTTTACAACTATTTATGACTATTTCATAGCTATTTTTTAGCGTTGTCAAAATTCGTTTTCATTGAGATTTCATATATGAGGATTCCAGCTTGAAGCACACGTGTAAACGACTTTTTATATGTGCGTGCGCGCCGATTCGTCACTATATATGGAGTCAAAGTACTGTATCGTTCTCTATATTGTTGCTGAATTATTTAAAAAAGATATTGAAAATTCTACAATGTCAAACTCAATTCACCTTGGCTGGCTTTGTGGTTCCAGTAAACAGCTTCGATAAAGATTCATTGTCTTCCAATGCCATGTAGCATTTTTTCAAACCTTCAGTATTATTTGATAAAGTATAGTATTCAAGAGCACCAGTCCTAAAACAATCATAGAACAATAATTAATTAGGCATAGTATACAAATATACAAAATAGGCAAGAAACAGGTTTAGCCAAAAAATCATTACTATTTATTGGACTGTCTAGCTCCCCTACTTTATTATTAAGCTCTTGACCTTTATCCTATCTGATGATAAGAGAGTAAGGCCGAAGATGGAATCGAGCCTCACATGGAACCCTCAACCACAGAGTGACTGGCTATCCTTATCATTAATTGTCCGAACACAATAATGACGTTATTATTATAGCGACAGATTTTGATTAGATGGTGAACCAGAGACCTCTCGATCTAATTCCGGTGGACGTACCACTAGACCAGGGAGGCGGTTAATACCGTAGGCAATGTGAAAGGGAAAGAGCATACTAACACGTATATTAGAACGAGATAGATTGACGAGACCATTTTACGTACACGCAGGTGGCATAAGACGGCCTGTCAGTCACATAGAAACAACGAGCACATATCCAATAGAATAGTAATAATCGCCCTCCGTCTCCGAAACAGGTTAGCGCTTTTGCGCTAACGTCAAACTGTCAATCTCACCTAAAACAGTATATTACTAGTGTGGCAACTTGCTACAATAACATAAATCTAAACGTGTATCGATATTTGCAGTTCAATAACACGCTAACCCTTGGAAATAGATTTATTTTTTCGTTGTAAGTAACATTTCTATGTAAAAAATATTATGAAAACTGTTTGAACTTAATTAGCGTAATAAATTCACTTTTTAACATTTCCACTGATAGTTTACCACTTTCACTGATTTTATATGTGTCTACTTTCTGTATTTAACTCGCTATGATGTTCTAATTTTATGTTTACTTATTTGACTGACAATGTAAAAATTTGTTTGCCATCATTCATCAATTCTTTACTTTGTATTTTTGTCAAGGCCGCCTTCTGGTACTTTTTACTGAAAAGATTTTGATGAATATAGATTTACTGTAAAATTTATAAAGAAAATAAATAAGTTTGTTTTAATTTAGTATTTTTGTTTTATTGAGTACTTATTTTCATAGCTAGGTAACGATATCGATAAAAAATAATTATGCATGCCTGTGTATCCCCATCTCTAGTATGAGGCGTAGTTTCAATTGTTTGGCGGAATTATTTTAGAACAAAATATGTGACATTTCTCCTCTATTGGTTATGTGCTCGATGCATAGAAAAGACAGCAACTGTCAAGACTGCAGTACTATTTTTCACGGACACATGCGAATTACTCACACAATGGTGCATTTGCCTCATTGATTTGGATTCATTGCCAATCAATAAACGTTTATAATTATAAATAAGTATATGGTTAATACAAGGTATATACATACTACCATGGTGGTCTATAATTCATTTTTATCTACCGCATCAGCATCACTGCCTAAAAGGGACTCGGGAATACCCACTAATTATAAGGCTATTCGGAATCTGCAGAGCAACGCGACGAAAAGCATTTCGTTCCGTACCTACTTACAAAATACACATAATATAGACACTGTGTAATGATAGAATCTCAATGAAGATAGCAAGCTATATTTTCTTGTTTGTTTGTAAATATTATAGACAATAATGTCATCATTTAATCTTTTGTATAAAAATGAAGGCTTAGGATATCAGTAAGTAATGTCACCCACTTGTCACGTTGTATCATGCGCGAATCTCCATATATCCATAGGTTTGATAAGAGTAACAAACTAGTTACGGTGACAAAAGTCACCAGCGCGCGCCTGCTCTAAATGTCTTATGAATTTGGTCCAAAATTTACCAAATAGCAATACACCCTGTGTAAATTATAGACACAATAGGTAGGTACTTACCAATTCTGCCTGTCGATATAGTAATCTCCTATGTTACTGTAAGTTTGTTTTACTTGTGCGTCTGTAGTGGTCGCGGACATTTTCAGAAGCTCCACTACTCGAAACCAATGTCCCAAGCGTTTGCGCAAAGCTATGGCTAGGTCACTGAAAAAATAAAGAAACTAATATTTGCCAAGTACATTATTAAAATATATGCCCCCACACCGAAAGAGACATATCTACTTTTTTGTGGTTATATTATATTATTAATTAGTGATCCTTTAACTATTGACTCAATTTAAGAAGAATTAGAGAAAATTATTTACCGTCTATCTTCATTGTGATATATTTTTTCAGCTGCATCAAAATCTTTAAAGTACGTAAATATTTCTGCTTTTTTTAAAGCATTTGAATGTAACGCATTGAGCCGCGACACAAATCTGATGCCAGCGTAATCATTTCGTCGCACAAAGGCTGCTTCGGCTGTTTCTAAGGCATTTTCAGACTCAAAATTTTTTAAAGCAGCTTCTGCCAACAATAACCTAAAAATTAAATGAATTAATATGAGTGGTCGTAGAGCCCAAGTCAATCCCAAGCTGTGATGCAAGGTTAGTAAATTTCTGCTAATTTCCATGAACCCAAAATCGTTATCCATGTTTTAAATATAACTTAAGCTTATATATAACTTACCATAGTTGAGGGTGCGGGTTATCTTTTATAAAATTCTCGGCTTCCTTTAACCCTACTTTTTCAATAAGTTGTCTCGTGTCCCTTAACGACTTCACCTCAACTCGGACTATATGCTGAGGTGTACATTTATCCGTTATATTATCTAAGAGGGCTGTTGTAATCTCCAATTCCTTGAAAATAATTACAAAAATGATTAATTAAATTTAGGGAATGATAGTCGATCTTTAATTCATTAGGTTATTTTAGGGCCCATTCACGAACCGAACGCCGACGCTGGACAAACGCTAGTGTGAAGGGGCACTTAAATCGATTTGTACCTAAATGTTTAAATAGTAAGTTAAATTACAACTAACTTTAAATTTACATAAGTATCCTTGCATGGTGAGTGGTTCCTCTGGCTCATTATCTCTCAATACATAAAGCCTCGCCTTTTCAGCCACCGCCAACATTTGGGGATTATCAGACGCCCACAGTGCGCTCCAGACGTCCTTACGAAGCGCCTGACCAATGCTTATATTGTTAGCCATGTCAGTATCTAACAGATACAATGATCCCGGCTGGTCGATAACATAAAATTTACTGGAACAATAAAATGTAAATTTTCGACGAGTGGAATTTATTTGTGTGTATTAAGTAAATCACTAGTCGACCAACCCGCACTTGACCCGCGTGGTTGACTACGGCCTAATCGCCCCTAATGTGGGGTAGGCTCGAGCCCCTTGGTGGGGACAATATATGAGCTGTTGATGATGGAAGTCACTAGCAACGACATGTATCCACGTGATTCTTATTGCGTAAGTAATAAAAGGTGCTGAGCTGTGGCAAACAGTGGGTACGTATTACTGATCCTGATTGTACAAGATAGGTATTATTGCCGGGGTTGTTTCGGCGACAAGGCGTAGTACGTAACTACGCCGAATTCGCAATGCCTCTACAAAGGGTTTACGAGAGTACCGTTGGGTTTTAGTGTGTAGGACCGGTGTCAATGTCAAGGTGTCGGGGAATCCCACTCTGCCGCTTCGTCTAGTCAACATTGCGGAACGTCCATAAATCTATTTTCCATCGTCATAAAAGGTAACATTTAATAATAGATAGGCAATCCCTCAGAGGTTGAGGGTTCCGGGTGAAACTAACATAATATGTTAGATGGTAAGTGGTGATAAGGCTTAAAGTCATCATCAGGTGAGATGAATGTCAAGAGCTTTCCTATCAAGGATAAAAGGATCTTTAAGGATATACTTCAAACTTACCTGGAATTTGAATTTAGTCCTAATTTGTAAGGTTTTGAATTCATATTTATAGAAGTAATCTTCTTTAAATTAACTAATGAAAACAGTAGAATAATTCCCGAATCTCGGCCGACCAATAAATGACTATCAGAAGAAGTAACGCAACATATCGTGTCATCTTGGAAACCGCCATCGTTAGTTACTAATGGTGATCCATCTGCTTGGTATACATGTTCGATACTCTCTGAAATAATATTAATATTCTAATTGAAACCAGCTTCATAGTAAAATATTAGGACCTTGAATACGTTCGTTCCGTTCCGGCACATGGTCAGGATGAGCAGCGCTTCCATTCTTACGAAGATGCAAAAATATATATTTTTTGCTAGCCTCAAAAGACGATATATCTTTTTCCCGTAGCGGAAGTAATGGGCAATACTTTCAGTGAATTTGTGCCTCATATTTTAAAGACAGCTTATATTTTGTAAAAAAAAAGAAACAGCGAGAACTCATCAAGGTCCCGAATAGATACTTTTTACACAGGTGACCATCAGAATAGTCTGCATTAGCATTATTTTTTTAGCATTGAAAATACGAAAAGATAAGGATTTTTACCATTTGACATCCTCTGGCGAACATCGAAAAAAATGCGATAGCCAAACGTGCGGGACAACGCTAGTGAAATCTTCCCGTTGGGCCCTACTGGTGGATACTGGGAAGAAATGAGTTGCTTTGCTCCTCACTGATATCGAATATCGAAAACAAAGAAGTTCCGTTGTCTCCAATATTAGGGGAATTTGATGCTTCGACTCTCAGTGTGTCTTGTGTGTCGGAGCCTTATATGTTTTTCTACTTACTTGGTCTAGCCGGCGTAGAAAACTTCCAAATTATAAAAGATTCTTTTGATGCTGCCACAGCTACCGCTTTACTATTAATTGTTACGTACAGGGTAGGTAAAGAAGTCGCCTTAGCTAAAATAAAATAATATTAAATGGCTTACTGGTCAATTGGCTGAAAATTTGTCTATCATGATATTGTCATCATCATAACAGCTTTTATAATTAGATCCACTGCTGGAACACAAGGCCTCTCCTCGCATCATCGAAGGAGGTTTAGGCAGTAGTCCACCAAGCTTGCCCAAAGCGGATTGGTGGACGGACTATAAGGTGATCAATACCCCTTTGCTGATCCATTAGTCGCCTTCTACAACACCCTTTGGATGATATGGGGTGATGCTATTCTACTCTGCCGGCATCACATGACTTATGATAATAAGCCATGGCTAAAACTCATAGTTTTAGGCATTTGTTCTAGGCTTTGTATGATTCAGGGATTTGATACTTAGGCATTTTGCGTTTTAGGCGTCTCGCTCATAACCGCCGCGGTACGATGCGCCGCGCCGGCCCGCCAACCCTCGGTTCTAACGTGTAGGTACTGTACTTGCAGTTTTTGTCTTGATATGGACGGCGAAAGACGTATTCTTATCTTGTTGCAAATCAATATCTAGCGATTAGACATATTTTTTATGCACACGTGTGAACTTAGCAACTGGGAAACATTAACTGATGAGCGGGAGCACCCTACACGGCATCGTTTCGCGGTACGTCGTCGTACCGTGGAACGGAGGCGTGTTGATGAGTTCTTACAATCAGCTCATTAAAATGGACATGCACCTACACGATGTTAACACATATTTAATTTAGACAGGCATATAAAATAATTATAATTTTAAATAGCATAGCTAATGAGCTCAATGTGGGGGATAGGTGTAATAACTGACGCATCTACATAGATGTAACGCACCACGAACTGAATGGATACACAAAACTATTCTAGTATGTTAAAGTTACTGATTTGCAATGTAATGAAGTAACGAGTGCTACGATTTTGATTATGCATAGATACCTATTAGTTTAAATTGTGCTAGATAGATATAGGTACAACAGCTAAAATGGCAATGGCCGTAAACAACTACATATTGTAGACTGACTTGACTTGAGTGGAGACCGCGACTTGGTAAACGTAGTGTAGGACGACCTGCGACAAGATGGGATGATGATATGCGTAGGCTGACTGGAGTGAGCTGGATGAGAGTGGCCGAAAATCGGGAGCAGTGGCGTGCATTAGGGGAGACCTATGTCCAGCAGTAGACGAACACGGGTTGATGATGATGATGATGAAAAGTAGGTACATATTTAATAAACTAACTTACCGTCACACTGTATTCCTTGCTGATTCGATATAATAAGTGTACTCATAGTAGCTATAATACAGTATTCGGATACTCCACACATGTCTATTACGTTGGGAATGTGATTAATCCAAGACTGAAATGATTATTGTCAATATTAATAAACCAGTAGGTATACGTAGGCAAGTTTATATTGAATACGTTATATTTGTGTGATAAATACGAACGTTTGTTAAACTCTTATTTAGTATTCATAACGCAAGTACTCAATGAAACTTAATAAACCGTGATTTTTAAACCATGTTAAATATTTTAATGTCTGAATGCGCCACTGAATAAAAACAAAACCAACATCGTAATCGTGATAAAATAATAAGCTGTTTCAGGCTGAGACATATGCAATAATTGCCTGTGCTCAGAAGAACCTAGAAATGGGCACCAAAGGAATGACCATTTACATTCTTAGTGACAGCCAAGCGGCGCTTAAAGCCTTAACTACCTACAAAGTCAATTCAAAACTAGTTTTGAATGCGATACACACACTAAATAATCTAGGTAAACAAAACCTAGTCAGACTAGTGTGGGACCAGGACATGCAGGGATTGAAGGTAATGAAAATGCTGACAAATTAGCAAGGAAAGGATCGGCTCAAAACCACAATGGGCCCGAGCCTTTTGTACGATTATCTAGAAGTACCATAAAAATGGCACTAAAGGAGTATTGTCAAAAGAGGAACCTCATGGAATGGTTGTCCTCTCCCCGACGGGTTCCCTATGTAATACCGAAAGCCATTTGATCGATTATTATTTCAACGAAAACTATTAATCGATTACTTAATTGAAATGCCTTATTTCTTACTACGAAGCTTTAATTAGCCGATGTAACGTTTCACTGAAAAACCTATTACCAACTTTGCTGTACATTGCTGTACCCTAGCAGGGTTCATGTTGATACTCATGCTTAGTTATAATACCACATCACACATGATTGCAATAAATAATTGAATTGAATTGAATTGAATATTACCGAAATTCATTTCAATGACAATACATATAACCGAATAAAAACCCGATAAAACCACCCGAATTTTCAATATGATCGCTTGAGTAGTTTAGTGAAAGCGGAACAAACTCGCGTTCACATTAAATAATTACTAAGTATACCATGAAATATACAGGGAAAAGAATTTGTTCAAAACAAAAAAATAAATAGGTTTATACCTAAGTTTTCCAGCAAGTAATAACATACAAATACAAATAGCCATTATTTCTGATAATATTCTATAAATACATTTTTGCCAATAAATTGTTATTATTACAATATTATGTTCATTATGCATGCTTTAATATAATTTGTTAATATTTACATGCTAAAATTTGTGGGTTATTATTATATAAATTAGTTATAATTACATTTTATTTAATTTAATTTTAGACTTATATAATTTCAATTACGTTTTTAACATTATTTATTCGCATACTATAATATCATTCAAGTATAATAATTATATTTATAATTTAAATTATTGTTTGGTTTCATAATATAGTATAAACTTTAATTATATTTTATGATAGCAATTTAATCTTCGACATCGGTAACGTTATTATCAGCTTGCCCTTTGGCATAGGCCTCCCCTAGGGATTTCCATATTTCTCTGCTTACAGCTTTTCTCTGCCACGTTGCTGTAGCTATTTGTTTGATATCGTCCTCCCATCTTAATTTTTGACGTCCTTTTCGTCTTTTACCATCTCTAGGGTACCATACAGTAACATCTTTTGTCCATTTTTTCCTTCTGTTTCTAATCATATGACCTGCCCATTTCCACTTAAGTTTTCTCACTGAGTATGTGACATCTGTAATTTTCGTCTTGCTTCTTATAATTGATAAATTAATTTTATCTCGTAGCTTGATATTTAGAATGCTTCTTTCCATTTTGTTTTGGCACACTCTTAGTGCTTTACTCTGCTTCTTAGTGAGGGTCCAGGTTTGTGCTCCATAGGTTAAGCATGGTAGTATGCATGAGTTGAATACTGTAGTTTTGTCTTTTATAGGAATGTGTGGGTTCTTCATAATTTCTTTGAGGGACCAGAATCTTTTCCAAGCCTTATTTATTCTGACATTTATTTCTTTCTGCATCTGATTGTGGGGTGCAATAATTTGTCCTAAATACGTATATTCGTCGACATACTCAATTTGATTAGAATTTAGAACAATGGGTGTTTTTATATGGTTTGTCATTACTTTTGTTTTGTCTAAATTCATAGTCAACCCTACAGTTTTACTTTCTCTTTCCAACTGGGTTAGCATTATTTCTAAGCCTTCTTGGTTTTCATTGAGCAAAATCAAATCATCTGCGAATCTTAAGTGGTTAAGCTTTTCGCCGTTTATATTTATTCCGAATGCATCCCAATTGATTTTTCTGAAAATGTGTTCTAATACTGCCGAAAACAGTTTAGGTGAAAGGGGGTCTCCTTGTCTTACTCCCTTTTTTATTTTGAACACCGGGCCTTTCCTCTTTGTCTGGATTTTTGATGTGGACTCTTGGTATAATTGTTTTATTGTCCTTATATACTTTGGGTGTACTCCTTGTGATTGCAGAGCTTCCCAAATGTGTATGTGTTTCAGAGAGTCGAACACCTTATTGTAGTCCACAAATGCCAAGTAGTATATTTTCCCGTACTCATTGCATTTTTGAATAACTTGTTTTACGACATGAATATGATCCATTGTTGAGAAATCGCTTCGGAATCCCGCTTGTTCTCTTGGCTGATTTTCATCCAATACTGAGCTAATTCTGTTTAATATTACTTTTGCAAATATCTTGTAAAGGTTGGAGATGAGGCTGATTGGTCTGTAGTTATTTATTTCTGCTTTGTCGCCTCTTTTGTGAAGTAATATGATAGATGATGATGTCCACTGTTGTGGTATTATTTCTTTAGTTAAAATGTTGTTGAACAAGTTTGTAATGGCACCTGCAATGTGGTCTAGGCAACCTTTTAGGATTTCATTTGTTATTCCATCGTCACCGGGGGCTTTGTAGTTTCCTTGAGATAGTATGGCTTTTCTTACTTCGGTTTCCAGTATTGGAGGGATATCCTCTTCGTTATCTTCCTGTAGGTATTGTGTGTGTGTGTAGTCTATGTCATTATATAAGTTACTATAGAATTCTGTTGCTATATTAATAATTTCAGGTCGTTTTGTTTCTGTCTTTCCAAATTTCTTATTTTTGACGAATGGGATCCAGGAAGTGTACTCTTTCAACTCTTTTAGAGCTTTCTTTATTCCTCCCGATTTCTCAATGTGATATTGGATAGTCCTATTCCTTATTTGTTTTCTGTGTGTTCTAATTTTTTCATTTATCTGCTTGCTTAAGTGCGTTATTTGACTTCTATTCAGTTTTTTATTTCCTAAAAGAGCTGTCCTGGTTTCTATAAGGTGTCTTGCTTCCTCTCCTATTTTATCTTTCTTGTTATATGAAGTGTAAAGTTTTGTAGATACTTCTTGTATAGTTTTTTCTAATACATTATATTTTTCTTGAATGTTTTCGATCTCGTTACAAGCTAATGTCTTATTCTTCAGCGTTGTCAACAAGCTTTCTGGGATAGAGAGAGGAATTTGATTTGATTGGATTCTTTTCATGGTGCACTGCCTCCTTTTCTTGGGCATTTTTAGATAGATACTTCCCCTTACCATTCGGTGGTTGGTGTTAAAGTTGAATTTATTAATTGTATCCACATCTTTGAAGAATTGGGGTTTATTAGAGAGTATAAAGTCTATCTCATTCTTCACCCTCCCGTCGGGAGATAACCACGTCCATTTTTTATTTGTGTTTTTCTTATAGAAGCTATTTAAAATTTTTAAGTTATGTGCCTGGGCCAGGTTCACGAGTCTTTGTCCATTATTGTTTCTCTTGCCTGTGCTAAACTGACCTAATATACCATCCTCGTTTGGTAGTCTTTCAACAATCTGTCCGTTGAAATCCCCCATTAAAACTACTGTTTTGTGTGCACTTGCAAGTGTTTTATCCAGGTCCGCATAGAATGAGTCCTTTTTGTCCTGTGGTGCCACCTCTGTAGGTGCATATATTTGGATTATCGATATTGTTTCATACCCAGGCAAGTTGATATAGAGTTGTGCAATTCGTTCGGAGATGCCAATGAAGGACTCTATGTATTCACTGTAACATTTTTTGATAAGGAATCCGACACCATATAGGCCTGGAGTGTTTCCTATATGGTATAAAATTAAGTTATCATGCTGTTCGATTTTTTTCGCCCATTCTCCTTACTTCACATAAGCTAATAATGTCCCAGTTTATAAAATTCAAGGCATATTCCAGTTCTTGTAGGGATTCATCTGTTCTTAAGGTACGAGTGTTGAGTGTTGATAGGTAAATACTGTTTCTCTTATTTGTTATGTATCCTGTTTTTTGCTCTCGAGTGTTTTTCTTTTTGGGAGGTAAACCTAGGGGGGTTTGGTCTCTTACCCCACGGTGACCAGCCGGGTTGGGGTGATATTTCTTTACGAGATGTTGTTCACTTGTCGATGTTGTTTCAGTCCGCTTACCGATGTCTTGTGATTTCTATGCATTTACTTTAGTTGTTTCTGTCAATGAGTGAGATCTAGACCTCATGTATGCGAATAGATCCGTTCTGTGTATTTTTGCTGGAGTTAGGGTGTTCTTGTTATTATTATCCTCCACTTGTTGTTTGTGTGGGGCAGGTGATACTGAGGTCTCTCTTTTTCTTTTTTCATTTCCTTTTGATTTTATTACAAGTTTGTTACCCTTAATGTACACATCTTTTCCCTTTTCCCTCTCTCTTTGAAGCTCTTGTTGTAATACTTTGCGTTTTTCTAGTGTTTCTTTGGAGAAGTCTTCCGTGATGTATGTTGGTTCAGGCATTTTCTTTTTATTTCTTAGAATCTCTATTTTTTTATTATGTGTTGTGAGAGTAATCAATACAGGTCTTATCTTTCCATTTGTTTGCCTACCAATTCTGTGTAACTTGTTTATATCGTACTCATGGATTTTGACCCCCAGTTTTCTGATTAATTCTGTGGCATTGCTGTAAAGTTCACTATATTTATCCTCCGTTTCTTTGAATCCGTGTATCACAATATTGTTACTTTTTGTCGTAAGTTCTAAGGAATTTATCTTGTTATTTAATAATTTTATTTCTGATTTATACTAAAGTAATAACATAGTAAGAACATAATATAAATATCGTAACGATTCCAATTTCAAGTATTCTTAGCGCTCACCTGATGAGTTACTGTATCCCAAAATGTTACAGTTTCGTTACCAGAAACAAATGCCAATGTACTACCGTAAAACGCATACTTGTGATCCGGCTTCACATTGGCAAAATAAATAAATGAATCTATTGCAATAGCGAGGCGTAGTGACCTCTTCTCCCACGACAAAGCTCTTAGAGATCCACCTGGCACTCTCAAAGTGCGTATATGCTGTAAAACATAAGATTAGTGTAACATAAATATAATTATAAACAAAAATAATAATATTGCTGTTTGGAGTGGAGGCTCGTGACGTCACTCTTCAGTAAAATTTTATGAAAGCGTGACGTCACGACATTTCAATGTTTTATGTCTTTACACTGTGGTTTTATCGTAGTCATTAGTTTACCTGATAAAAAAATATGTGTCCAATATTTTTTGTGTTCTAACTGATGGACTAACAGAATTTTTCAGTCATCATCTGGTCCCGGGCTCGAGTCCAAAGGAAGCGGCAGACCTGAGGGTGGCTCTAAGAGCTCGGACCTCGCCCCAAAAGTGTCGTGTCGCGGAGGAATCGTTGAAAAGCGCTCATATAGCTCAGTGGTCAGTATAGCTGCCTACACATCGAGCGGTCTGGGTTCGAATCCTGGTAGCGGAAAAGATTTCTGTGACGAACACGAATATTTTTTTGCGAGTCATAGTTGTTTATGTTTATAATTTATTAAAGTTTATTTGTAAAATATCTATAATTATTATGTATGTTAAATGTCTGATAACTAGTATCCATAACACAAGTCCTTAATGATACTCACTTTGGGCTAGATAATTGGTGTAAGCGTGAAAATATATTATTATTATTTACATGTTTTTTTTATCTCAACAACAGGTTGTTGGTTTTAATGATAAGATACGGGCTCATGCCAAGATTGACAAGTATCATATCATGTGTGTAATAATATGTCATTAGTTTTTGGGTTGTATTACTGATGTCCTGGGGGTCTTGTAGGATAGGTGAAGGGTTTAAAAATCGGCGTACTATTGAGCAGGTGTCGATAACTATTGATTTATTATTATGTATTATACATATACCAGAATGCCTAGTAGCAAAAGCTACAAAGCGTTTTTAAGAAACAACAACGCCAACTCTAACATTTCGCATGCGTATTCTTATCGAATTGAATACGGTGCTATGTGCAATGTTTGCGTGCAATTCGGTCCACGCTTTGTGTGTAAATTTCAAACGTCCAAGAGGTTACCTAAGTAAAAACTATTTAAACACTAAAATAGCACTCTAGGATTATTAATAGAGTGAAGGTAAGTTATTGTAGTAAATAAAGTAGCTATAACGAGTATGAACAATTCAAAACTCAAATGTTTACTATAATAATTCATAGACTTAACGTCAAATTTGAGTTTGACATTTGCGCACACACTGCATTACCTCTTTTTAGCACGGCTTAAGGAATTTTTGTTGGTGCGAAGCGGAAACGTTCACTTCGGTTCACTCTGTGTGCGCGCTTTCGGTGCCGATAGCAGATATTGCGCAATTTGGACCACAGGGACTATCGGGCGGCCGCACCGTTAGACGCGCGAGGCTGTACACTGCACAGTGACAGCACTGCGTCGTGGTGATGAGTCACTCTGGGCACTCTGGGCGTCTTTAGCTAGATTAGTGCGACATGTATGAACCGGGTCATCGCGCGTGTGTGAAGAATATGTACAGACAACACCAATTACGCTTTTATTTTACAATTTGTTGTAGCCTGATCTGCCGTCGTCTGTGAGTGAATTGATGTGGTAAAGTGACGAACTCGCCCGTAGGCCAGATTTGAGGTGGGCGATATGTACCCTAACCCTCTTATTCACACTATCGCCATTAATATAGTGTTGTATGATAGGTAGGATATAGTGGAATAGTCTCTCGAAATAAAAGCACCCATCCTGGGGAAGTTACTTCCAAACTAGACACGACAACGACAATTAACACCGCGTGCGTTGTATTTCCACTGATAAGTAAACTTGCGTAAATAAAAGCAGAAAATATGGTTAGAGTTAGTAATGTGCCAGTTACACCTTTATTTATAAGCCTCTTTGCCACATGACATAAAAAAAATACCTCTCCATAAGCACTGAAGAACTGGACAACATTAACTTGGTCGCTGGTGCAGCCTGCTACTGCTAACACTGTGCCGTTATGGTTCCAATGACAGTCAATAGCAGTCATATTTGTTTCCACTACTACACTATCTGAAAAATTCATAACTTGTTTTCAAAATATACCAAGTGATTTTGTTTTATATTTATAAACGAAAACTAACTTATAAAAATTACTGTTCTGTTCTGATCATATCATGAGTCGGTTTGGAACTCACAAGCTTTCGCTATCTTTTGGCTGCTACTCTTCCAACTGAGAGAACAATGAGAGCCCTGATCCACTGAGGGACAGGTTATCATCATTACTTTTTTATATAAAAGGGTACCCTGTACAGCTGATGGTAAGCAGAAGTGGAGCCCAAATGCGAAGAAAGCTAGTGCGAGAGATAAACCGCCGCGCTAGCACCCTCGCCTTGCCGACCTGCAAGCTGCTTCTTCACGCCTTTTTTGATAACCCCAGAATTGTAGGAAGGAGTGAACACGTGCGCTGGCAGTGAATTCCATTTCTTGATTGTGCGACAGAGAAACGAGCTGCCAAATTTCTTAGTTCGCGTTAGAATGGTAGCTACAGTTTGTCGGTGACAACGTAGATTGTTCTCCTCGTCCGATAACGAGGAGGAACTGGCGGTCATTGATGTTATCGCGCCAAGGTGCATGTGAGGGACATCGTTGGGTTTTAGTGGGTAGACCCTGCCTTTAGTAGGGAGAGTCCCACATACCTGATGGTAAGCAGAAATTACACAATGTCTTAGTACCTAATTATCATGCATGAGATTGCAATACTGTACCTTCTTCTATACAATTTTTCATTAATATTATCAATCCATTTCTATAACATATTGCTAGAATTGGTCTATTTATTGGTGCACTCCCAGAGTACCAATCCATTGATATGACCTCCATTGACCCTGAAACTCCCTGGACTGATACAGGCATCTGAAAAGTAATGTGGATATTTTATTTTACAATAAGCATAAAGGATGTAGTTATGCAAACAAGATCCAACTATTAATTTAGGTCAATTTAAGTTTTTGTGTAAGTAGTGTATCTCTGTGGGTTGGATCTTATTTGCATAAATAAGTCCCATAATAATGGTGACTTATTACCTATCGTATACTTACTGTAAAATTACCCTGGTCATCATAAAGATGTAATTCCCCATTAGACAAAGCAAAAAGCAATAGCGAATTGTCTGGTGACCATTGTACAGCTGATAAGCCTGGCCCTTTGATGTCTTTCCCCCATACTCTGGAGCCATCCACTGAACCAACTATTACAGCACCTGTAATAGGCAAAAGATCCTAATTGAAGCATTTTGAAAGTAGTCATTGATTTCCTCAGAGAGCATATAAAGCTCTCCTTGAAATATCTTCTGTAGTTTTAGTTAAGCTGACTCGAAGTCAGCGACGAGCGGGGCGACGGTGGCGGCCGGCGGTGCGAGTATGCTAAATCGCGATGCTTCCGCTCCGCCGGCCAGCTTCAAAGCCCGTTCCATTCAAACCTATGCATTAAATTGCGCCGCTCTCTCGCCGCCGCCGCCCCACATGTCACTGTTTTCGAGTCCGTGGCCTTATGGTTTGTTTTTTTATGACGTAGTGGAGAATTGATTATGTCAAGTGCCTAGATTTAACCACAAACTTACTGAAGCTACTAATTAAAAAAGTACCTAATGAAAGTCTGGTGAGGACTTAGTAGGGATTTCTTGAATAGTTTATTCTACATAACTAACGAAATATATGTATATAGGTACACGGTGAAATTTTAGTGGCTCTCGAGCCGGAGCTATTTTAATAGGTAGGTCAATATAAACCACTTTTTACTATGGGACCAACATCGAAATGCGAAAAATAAGAGGCCGATCAAAGTTGCCGATAGTTGAGGTGACAACCCAAGAGTCTCTCTTCTGCTGTCACCCCTACATTGTTACTCCTATGTTGTCGTTGTCACCCCTTGGTATTTGTCACCATTCACACTGGTAGATCGTACCAGGAAATCGATCCGTTTAAGTGTGGAATTTTATTTAATTACAACTTTCGTTTCAAACAATTTTCACTAGATTGGAAAATAGTATTTGAAAATCTAGTACTTAAATAAAAAATACAGACATACATACATATTATGTATTTTTTTTAAATAGCTAAAGCAGGGTTTCCCAAACTATGCGTCGCGACGCCCCGGGGCGTCGAGCGAAAATAAATGTAAAGAAAGAGATGAGAGTGATGATTTCCAAACCTGACCACAGTTTTGAGAAGCTATGCTCAGTAGGTACCCGTAGTGTAAGCTTTTTTGTATAAAAAGAACGTAACTATTCTAGTTGCGTTATGAACTCTATTTGTATGGGAAACATGATTTCCGCTTCTTTCCGCTAGGGGCGCTATTCACGTTTCCTAAACAAATTGAGTTCTGAACACAACGACAATAGTTACAGTTTTTAAACGAAAAAACTTACACTACGGGTACAGAAAAGGAAGTACATATTTCAAATTTTGTTATTTGGAGATTTTTTTGGGGTATTTCACAATAAAAACAAGTTTAGGAAACCCTGAGCTAGAGACTTAATTTACTTACCATCTTCATAAGCTATACAAATCTTCTGGCCATCTGAACCCCATGCCATACCCGTCACTGTGGATTTATTTCTATTATTTATCATTTCTTCATACCATGATCCCTAAAAAAATACATTTCATTTATTTATTAACTTATATGTCCATATTGTTCTTGTATGATTAGTTTTCTTTTAAGTGCGTCCTGGTGACAGTTTAAGTCTCCTCTAGTGTTTTCCATTTTCCAAGTTGATTTTGAGCTATCCTTGTCCACAACACCTGCCACAGCTTTTTAGGTCATTTGCTCATCTTTTGTATGGTATACCTATTCTAAGTTCTGTAAGCAACCTTGGCATCCAGTCCATTAACCATTTAGTCCATTTCTCAAGAGTCTCTTTCATGATATATCCATATTGATGAAATTTTTAATTAAATGTATAACACATAAGAACACTCATTATTCATACCTTGTAAAGCATCCACACTATAATGACACCATGTTCATCACTTGTAGTTAATTTCTGAAATACTTCATTCCATATGGCTAAACATAGTTGCCCTGTGTGACCTTCCAAGCTAAGATTCATGGAGAGATTTCCTCCTCCACCTAAGGAAACATGTTAAGAATTATTACTGAATACCGGTAATCTAGGGTGAATCACAACTGCGGGGTGTATAACAATATTATAGAGGAAAAAAAAATTCTGCCTTTATTTTTAATAAGAAATTTATTTTTACAAATAAGCAACATTTTCTTTTGACAGTAGCATATTTCACGGCAGTTTCGTCATTTAAGTAAGTCGACTTTTAGAAACCGTATTAAATGGTGATTATCAATGAAATTATTGTACTTGGTTTATATTTTTGATTAAATCAGCAGTCAAGTTAGCTATAGAAATCAATTAACTTTTGAGGGATAATTTATAATTTTAATTTAGAATTTGTATTGAAAATGGGGTAACTAACAATGACATGAAGGGTGATACTGACTAATTACGACTAACAACATTTAAATTATTTAAAGTGATACTAGATATGCTATTATTAGCTCTATTGGCTTTATCAAATTTATTTTCATATTTTTACAGAATTAAATTCAATAATGCCTAGCTAATATAAGCCTGATTGTCAAGGTAAAGAACATATAAGTATTCCATATAGAAAATAAAAACCTTAGGATATAAATTATATTTTATTTCAATTAGGACAAGCTATGATATTAAAAGAATTATGTCGATTTTTTATGTTATACCTTACTCAACAACAGAAAAACAACATTACAAAAATGTAGTGTTATTTGACTGTGGTTTTCTGTAAGTAGATGTACTACTCCAGTTTGGGTGCCCAAATTCGAGCGGCTAGTCCGCTGTGCCCTACCTACCTCGACTATTTAATATGTTCATTAAATATTTTGTATTAATTTCATGTACTCATTTAAATTTCAATCCTTTTAGGGTGAACAACATCAATAAATGCACTCTTAATAACTCATTTAATTCATAAATTACTTTTAACATAGAACACAAATTGTCAACAATATCAATTGGTTAAATTCAAAATACAGTGGAGCCGCGGTAATACGGCCCAGTCTAATCTGCCGTCCCTTGTGATCCAACACACCTATTACTGTTGATTGTCGGTACTCTACATAAAAATTTCGGAAAATCATCACTAATATAGGTGTAATTTGTACGCAACTCCACATTTTATATTTATAATAAAATACTTACTTTAAAATGTTTAATTTACTAAATTCCATATACTTAATTATGTAGTATGATTCATAGTTTAATAGCATAGATTTTTTTATTCTGTAATCCGACAAATTCAATAATCGGACATCGCCCTGCAAAACGTTTGTCGGATTACCACAGTTCCACTGTATTGTTATTCACCCCATTTTACAGTAAACATATTTTATTATTTATTTCAACTATATGCATGTATTACATAAAAAGAATAATGATTTATCATAAATAACTGCAGGTATAGAAACTAAGAAAATTAATTGTATAATTCATCTTACCAGATTCCAATTTTAAAACCTTTAGCATCCCATCGTCACCACCAACCGCAATATATCCCGATGAATGGTTCCACGATATGCATGACACATTGGATTGCTTTGGAATGGCTATCTAAAATGTATATACGATTAAAATTACTTTTTAAGTTAGTTTAAAATTGAAAACAGATAGAAACGATAAAAGTGAAGGACCTTACTTTTTTGCTCATGTAAATAAACATTTTTACACAGAAGAAATATTATGTATTTGTCTAGATGTTTTTTAATTATACCAGTGTAAATATCCTCTTGTAATTATTGTATGAATTTGAATTAGATTTAATTTAAATAAATATAGTTTTTTTTTTGTTATTTAATTGGTTTTAATTTTAAAATAAACCGATTGCAATAACTTTTAGATTGACCATTAATTCTCTAGAATTCCTTTGATTTCTCTCGATTGTGTGAAATTGACATTCGTTCGAGTTTGAGTTGACATGAAGCTTGTGAACGGTTGCTATGACAACGGTTTTTTTGGGAAGGCGAAGGAGTTTACGCCACATAGCCATGTTATCAGCATTTATTTGGCATTTTGGCATTGATCTTCTCTATTTAGTGTCACCATGAAATTTATAGGATGTCACAAATTTTAATGCAACTATGGAGTGCTTGGCAGGAAATTAATTGCAGCAAACCTCATAATGATAACTGATGAGGTGGAAATCACACTATATAATTTTCTATTACGACGACGGTCACGTGACCGTCTAATCTAAAAAAATCGCTCTCGCTATCGCTAAGTAAAAAAATGTATGGGATTGACATAAGCAATCGAAAAGTGATCGATTGCTTATGTCAATCTCATACATTTTTTTACTTAGCGATAGCGAGAGCGATTGTCGAAATGCATGTTGTCTAAAGCCTCTGTGTATTTTTGTGGTAAGCATGGAATTATTACTCAAACAATTCCATGGTGGTAAGAAATAGACAAACAGAAAATAAAACGTTTCAAGGACAATGTTTTTGTCTTCACTTTTTATTCGTAGTGTCGCTTCCAGTTTTACCTATAAACTTGCTTCTTGCTACCCTAAGAGTTGCTACCTAATTGACAACGAATTATCATATTAAAAAACTGCACAAACTAACGCATTAAAATATGTGAATAATGTAAATTTTTCATATAATCCAATCTAAGTATAAACCGTATACCGCTTGTATGTATGTATGTATGTACTTCCTAGTTCCTATTTGTCCTTTTTTCTGTGTCCCATGATCCGGTCTGAATTTGACAGTTCTAGAGTGCGTTCCAAAATCGGTGAAGCCCAATGGTGAAACCAAGTAGACAGCGTAAGAAAGGTTTCTAATTGGTATAAATCAAGGAGCTTATACTATACTTAATTCTATCTTCATGGTATAAATTAACTATAGTTTATAACAAAAGTAACCAATGGTGATAATGCTTCTTAATAACGACCAATAGTGAGCTACAATTTACTCTACACCGAGTAAATTGAGATCGTTTCAGAACGCGTCCTTAATTGATCGTGGATCGAAAGGAAAGAAAGAAGTTTAATTTTGTTGGTGGTTTGGTTTGTTGTTTTTTACGAAATAAAAAGTAACGTAATTGCATTTCAATTGCACATCGATCTCTATTAATTTATTGCGAATAAAACTAATAAAATGTATTTAATGAAAACCACTACTCAAATTTCTGCTAAAAGAAAAAAACCTTTTCTTTTTCACGATTGACAAATTTGTTTCAAAAATTATCTTCAAACGCATAAAAATGTTGGGGCGCAAGCAGAGCTTGAAGGGAGAGCCAGTTTTAGCTGATTATGGCCCCGAAGAGTCTTTAAATGAAAGTGCTGACATCGAATGGGTTAATAAGGTAGAATGTTTAACATTTCATTCCATTACTTACAGTTCTGGTCTGATGTAATACTTCCTTTTATATTTATTTCCAGCTATGGGTTAGAAGAATACTAAGATCATGTGCCCTATTAAGTTTGTTATCAGTTTCCCTAAATACACCAAAATCATTTGAAAAGTATCCATATCTCCAAATTGCCTCATTTGCAGTAGATTGTTCTGTAACATTACTATTTACTGCTGAGATGATTGCAAAAATGCATATAAGAGGAATATTAAAGGTAAATAGGAATATTGACATTATAACTTATGTTATGATTCAATATATTTAAATTAATTTGACAACTTTACATTTCCAGGGTGAGGTAGCATATTTAAAAGATCATTGGTGCCAATTTGATGCCTCCATGGTGTTTTTCCTTTGGGTATCTGTCTTGCTGCAAATGTTTGAGCTGACTGGAATAGTGCCAAGATACAGTTACTTAAGTATATTAAGAGCTCCAAGGCCCCTGATAATGATTCGTTTTTTAAGAGTATTTTTGAAATTTTCCATGCCAAAATCTAGGATTAATCAAATATTTAAGTAAGTCGTTTTAATACAGTTTAAGCAATAAACTAGTTAGCAATTGGGAAACTAAACATTATGCTTTTGTTTTGCAGGAGATCCAGTCAACAGATATACAATGTGACACTATTTTTCCTGTTTTTCATGTCATTATACAGTTTATTAGGTGTTCAATTTTTTGGTACCCTAACTCATCATTGTGTTAGGAACAACACTGATCCTAAGTTAGTATAAAAGTTATTAAAAACAAATAAAAAAAGGATTGCGGGCCTTACAATAATTTATAATGACCTCTTAATTTGAGGTACCTACTTATATCCTTAATATTTATTTACAGTGAGGTGACAATTAATTCATTGGCAATCCCAGATACCTTTTGCTCTCCATACCCTGATTCTGGATATCAGTGTCCTGCAGGAATGAAATGCATGCAATTAAATTTATCAAAATACATAATGGGTTTTAATGGTTTTGAGGAATTTGGTAATCAATATAATAAATATTATATATAATATGGGGTCATCCATAAATTACGTCACACGTTAAAGGGGGGGGAGGGTATAACCAGAATGTGACATTTTGTGACACGGGGCAGGGGGGGTCAAAAGCTTTGTGACGTTACATGTTAAAATTTAAAGTACTAAAACGCGAAATTTATATGTGTATAAAAAAATCTAAAAAATTTCGAACTCGATCTATATTTTTAATACTTTAGCACTCTCGCTATGAGATTATCTCTCTTGCAATAACAATCAACTTCAAGAGCGGCGTTGTAATGCAAGTTAGACACAAAATTCACGAGAGTTCTGGTAAGGGTTTGAGTAGGTTTAAGAAAAAAAAAGAAAAAATTAAAATAACTGTTTTCGTTTGATTATTTCTAAATACATGCATAAAATTTAAAAATGTGTTACGTCACATCAGGGGGGAGGGGTTCTGAAAATGTGACAACCTGTGACAAGGACGGGGGGAGGGGTTAAAAAGTCCTAAAATTCGTGTGACGTAATTTATGGATGGCCCCTACTCTGTAGATACTTTAAATTTTTATTGTCTAATAAAATTGTCAAAATTTGTAGCCACAAGCCTATTTACTGTATACCAAGCGTCTTCTCAAGAAGGTTGGGTGTTTATTATGTATCGGGCCATAGACTCTTTACCAACATGGAGATCTGCACTTTATTTTAGGTAAGTTTTATATTCACATTATATTTGGAGTTTATAGGACTAGACTAGACTTTTTTTTTGAAATGAAATGAAATGAAAAATTTTTTTATTTAAATTAATTTTGCTAAGTACTTTTGTATCGTCAAAATCCTACCACCATTTCGGCACGAAATTATTATTATGCTGAGATGGAGAAGAAATGGCGAAAGAAACTCCACAGCTTACAATTTGGTAATGATTTCAAAACATCATTACAGGTCAATAGATTATAATAATATAATTAAAATTACAGTTTTACATGTGTAAATTTTGGGCAGTTATTACTTCCACGCATTTGGCTCATTTATAATAATAATTTATCTTGTAAAAGCTTTTCTATATAATTCAATTAATCAAATTTAAATAATTTAACCTTTGATACCCACCACCATTTTGTGTTAATGTTAGATAGATTCCTTTCAATTTAGGTGCTAAGCATACATTTATGATTCACTGGCATATTTATGTGTTGTAAAAGAAGGCAAGTGAAATCATTAATTACCTGCTGCTTATGAATATATGCCTTTCTCAAATATGACTATTTGTATTGCTTCCAACATTCAATGTTTTTAAGACCTTTGCAGCTACCTTTTCAGGTCACTTATTTATACCAGTACAAGGTGACGGAAGTCCGTGTAGTGGCACCAATTCACGATTGTGTTCATAAGAGTGTGTAATTTCAGTACCATGATATTCTTCCTTGCATGGCTAGTGAAGAATGTGTTCATAGCAGTTATTACGGAAACATTCAACGAAATAAGGGTTCAGTTTCAACAGATGTGGGGTGTTAGAAACCCTATCACCAAAGGTAGCACTACCCAATTCTTCACTGGTGATGATAATGGTTGGAAACTTGTCACTATTGATGAAAATAAACATTCAGGTGAGATTAAGCACCTAAAAATCATACATTATTATATTATAGGCATAAGTTAATTTTCAACATAAATAATTATATTCTTGAATTTTCAGGCAGTGCTCCAGAAATATTTCACAAAATGTTACGTTCAGCTTATTTTCGTTTACTAGTTATGGGCGTGGTCTTAGCGAACGGTATAATTACTGCAACAATGAACTTTAAACACGATGATAATCCTCGCGAATTCTTTTACGAAAAGTACTATTACATTGAGGTGAAGTAATTCAAGACTAGTAGTTATGCAATTCCATCAGTAAATATACACTTATGTGATTAGTCTGTAATTTCTATTTTAGATTGCATTTACTATATTTTTGGACTTGGAAGCATTGATAAAAGTTTGGTGTTTAGGACTAAAGGGATATTTCAAACACTCTGTTCATAAGTTTGAACTTCTCCTGGCAATCGGCACAACTATACACATAATTCCTCAATTGTACATGTCTGTTTTTACATATTTTCAAGTAAGTAAAAATAAGAGTCTGCTTTGTTTGAAATTAGCCAATTGACATGAAAATAAATTAATAATTTATTATTACTCCAGGTGCTTCGGATTGTACGATTAATAAAAGCTTCACCTTTATTAGAAGGATTTGTTTACAAAATATTTGGACCTGGCAAAAAACTTGGTAGCCTCATAATTTTCACAATGTGCTTGTTGATTATCAGTTCGTCAATTTCAATGCAACTCTTCTGTTTCCTATGTGAATTCACTAAGTTTGAGACATTCCCTGAGGTAAGTATGTACTATACAAATGGGCTATAAAGCCTCATTACAAAATATGAAGGGATTTACTAGTTATTTTATATTTCAGGCATTTATGTCTATGTTTCAAATATTGACTCAAGAGGCTTGGGTGGAAGTAATGGATGAGACTATGGTGCGAACAAGCCAAACACTTACTCCACTTGTAGCTATCTACTTCATTCTCTATCATTTGTTTGTCACATTGGTAAGTTACGACGATGTATAGAAGACTGTGCGTCAGGCTACCAGAAATTATCTACTTTCTCATTAGACTTTAAACTAAAGACTACCTATGGAATTAAGTTAAAATTTAATTGTAGACGTTTCACAGTTTGTGGCAGCCTGACGACGAATCGCTTAAAAATGATTTTTTTAATAAAATATATTTCAGATTGTGCTGTCGCTTTTCGTCGCTGTAATTTTGGACAACTTGGAATTGGATGAGGATATTAAGAAACTAAAACAACTTCGGTACCGCCAACAGAGTGCGGAAATAAAAGAAAGTTTACCATTCAGATTGAGAATTTTCGAAAAGTTTCCTGACAGTCCTCAGATGACAAGACTACATAAAGTTCCCGGTGACTTCAACTTGCCCAAGGTTGGCCATTATGTCTCTTTTAATGTTTTTTTTTCATAATCAGCGAATCCCGACAGAACAATTCTCACACACTCAATGCATGTGTCCTAAGGCCAGGCCGCACTGATACCTACGGCGACGGCGGGCGACGCGACGGCAATTTCGTAAAAAAACTAAACTAATTAAACCTACGAATATGTAGGTAGCCGCACTGCAGCGAAATTTATTTGTGAGGAAATTCACCGCCGCGTCCCGATATAGCTTTCAAAATTTTAAGATATTCAATTAAAGTTTTTGTTAAGTAGTTACTTTTTAATAATTCAAAAGCTCTATAACTATTTTATTTTAATTGATAACCCATCGCCTGGCGGCGCTTCAAAGGCTGTAAAGTACAATTGTGAGCGATTACGTCATCAGCCCGCCGAGGGGTAGCATGTCGGCTTTTTGCTTTGTGTAACTTCCTTTGTTTATAAATACCACGCATGTGGTATATCTTTAGATTCCTAGATAAACTAACTAAAATTTAAGACTACTTTGAATAAAGAGCATTGTATAATGATTAATTTACAAGCATTTGAAACCAGGCATAAGGGTATTTCCGACTTTAATACGTCCTAAATTTGTTAAATACCAGCCAATACTTTACAAACTACACTTTAAATTTAACAAATTAACTAAACATACCTAGAATCTGATAAATATAGCACATTGACAAACTAAATTTGAACTATCGTTTGATTAACTCGACGTTCGGCAGCCGCCATATTATGACACAACTCGACGTTCGGCAGCCGTCATATTATGGCACGTCACATTTTTAATTTTTCTTAAATGGAGTTATTTTTTATTGAGGCAAAGGTAACTTAAACTTCCATCCTAATTGTAAAATCACACGGTACAAACAACAATCGTAGAGTTGAGACATAACAAATTAAAAAAAAAAATGGTTTTTAAATGTATGACAGCATGCCATATTATGGCACGCGCCCGAATAGTGTATTACAAACGATGTCATAATATGGCACCCGCCGGCTAAGGGGTTAACTAGCTGGTGGAGGGAAGTGGCGAAAGAATCGCCCAAAGCTTACAATTCGGTAATGGTGTAAACAGAAGATAATAAAAATGTGTGTTGTTTGGTTAGGTGCGGGAGTCTTTCATGCGTCAGTTCGTGTGTGAAGACGGGGATGAAGATATGACTGTCGTGGGCTCTGGAGGGGGCGGCCGTGTAGGTGACATCACTCGACGAGCCTTCGAGTACATCGGAGTGGGAAAGATTGCGTTCCCCTACAGAAAACGATGCCTGGTGAAGACGCTCGTTGTCGCCCCACCTTCGCAGAGGCCCAGCTCCGCTTTACGTAGACACGTCGTCACCACCATTATTGAGTACGTTCTTACAGAAAATTAATGTGTCAATGTAAATAAATGCTTTTGCTTTAATTTTTAGATTATATGTCGAGAAGAAATTCGTTGTTTATCTTCTGTTTTGAGTTATTATTTTATTTTTGCATTAGCTGTGAGAAGATGTCTTTTTGTTGAAATTAAATTTTTTCTTTATTTTCTGTTTCCAGGTTTATTTTGTGAATGAAACCGCTGTGCTTATATCAGGTTTTATTTTAATTTAGTTCTCATTTTTTTCTTAAGTATGTGTTATTAGAGAAATAGTCTCAAAATTTAATATTTTCAGTGACTCGAATAATCACAGACCTCTTTTGGGTGATTCTGCGATGTTGGCAACGGGAGGCAAATCAGGTCTTAAATCTCAGGGTACTATTTCAAGCGCCAAGCAATTGAGAGTGGATCAAAAGAAGTAAGTTAATATTCTAATTACAGAAAACATTGTTGTGTTTGCAATATTTATGTATTAATCCCTGTTACAGGTTTGGTTCTCGTTCAATCCGACGTTCAGTTCGCAGTGGGTCAATTAAACTAAAGCAGACTTATGAACATTTACTGGAAAATGGCGATATTGGGGCTGCGTCGCGTGTGGTGCCATCTTCGCGCGCGCGGCCCCCTTACCTGGACATTAGACTGTTACAGGCGAAGAGGCAACAGGCTGAAATGAGGAGGTAATAATAGTATTTCTTGCAGATCATGGGCTCAGAGATAATTAATAATTTGTATACAAGAAAAAACCGATAGTTCATCTGTTAAGGCCGATTGTGTGCGTACCGAGGTGCGTCTTTCTACGCCATGTAAATTATCTGACACGCAATATCAGATGCCCACTATGTACAGAAAGAAAAAAAGTGTTATTTCTGTTCAAAGACTATAATAACAAAAATCTGGAAAACGAAACAAAATATTTAAAAGCAAACTCTCTGTATGTCTCTTATGTATGATTGTGTCACGCTACAGATACCTGCCCTTTAAAGCGACGGAATCACCTCAGAAAAACTTTAAAAATCGACCAGTTAACTTTTAGAATCTCTGTCGAATTTCTCTCATCGCCTGTTACTTCGTCTTTAAGCTGGTTCATTATCATATCTGCTATACATAGACTGACGTCCGGTAGATCTTCACGTGTAGTAGTGACTGTAATCCAATAAACATTATTTGTAATGATCAAAGAATTAAAAATAAAGACACTGACTTTTAGAGTTCACTATATTTTTATTTTATAGGTGTAGAGTATTTATTTTTTGTAATGGCCTATTTGCTGACGGGTATTTCAGAAACCAACGTGAAGAAGATTTGCGCGAAAATCATCCTTTATTTGACACGCCTTTGCTGATAGTGCCGCGAGAATCGCGCTTTAGGAAGATTTGTCGCGCCATTGTCGACGCTCGGTACGACGCCCGCTTGAGGGACCCTGTCACCGGGAACGAAAGAAAAGTGCACTACAAGAGTTTTCAGTGAGTAAAATGCTAGATGAAATACTTACTAGTAATTTCCAATGTTTAGTAAGCCCTTCAACAGTATATTACTTTTTCAGTAATTTCTTGGGATTGGTAACATACATGGATTGGGTTATGATTATGGTTACAACACTTTCTTGTTTATCAATGATGTTCGAAACACCAACTTATCGCGTCATGGAGAACTTTGTTCTGCAGGTAAAAAAAATTGCAGTTATATTACCTACCTACTGTTTGTAAATAATATTTTGACTTTTATTGTAGGGTAATTAATTAACTTAACTTTATACTTGCAGATTGCAGAATATGGATTTGTAATATTTATGAGTTTGGAGCTGGCTTTAAAAATTTTGGCAGATGGATTATTTTTTACACCCAAAGCTTATCTCAAAGATGCTGCAGCGGTGTTGGATGTATTTATATACATTGTAAGTAAAAGTAACCTGCCCTATTCAATTTTCGATTTTAGAACCTTTACATTTTACATTTTCAGTTGAATTTTTTATTTTAGTAATATGTGTGTTGTAGTCATAGCTGGGCTCGTCTAATCTGCTAATCGTTAATTAACGAAGTTAACATTTCTATTCACGGATTAACTTATAAGTTAACTTTAAAAATGTTAACGGACTCGTTAACTTCCTTTAAATTATCCTAAGTCCGTTAATCGTTAATCCAGTACCTACTATTTACCAAAAAGATTTATACTTTAAATTAAAAAGTGTTTTGTTTTATCGTATTCAAGGAGAAGCTCAAGCATATCTCAGGTCACTGCTTATATGAAAGTTACTGTTTTTTTTTGTGCATGTATATAATTTATAACACATTTGCTCGTAAAGGGTCTCTTATTTCACCAATTTCAATATCGTATTGTATCTCATTACGTACTTGTGCGTTATTGTAAAGTAAAAGGCACGGCTTAACAAGAAGCTCCATCTAAAAACGAACTGTACTTTTAAACCTTAGCATCTATAGCTTTTATGTCAGAAAAGTGGTCAACATTTTATAAATAAAATTAACTTCGGGAGATAAAATATAATAAATAAACATTTAATTTTTAATTTAATCAATTTTGACAATAAATTACAACCATTTGTCTGTAACAAAAACACAAAAATATTAATTTACTTTATTAGTAATACTGACTGTTTTTGTGCATTTGCCTAAAAAAAGCGCTAATTTGTGAAGAAGTAAAAATTATTCCTTGCGCTTTTTCTGTAATAAAAAAAATGTCGTCAAGTAGTGATGAATTTATTAATTATTTCCTCAGAAATATGTTATAAAACGTCGTGACATACGTGCGCTTTGATAACTACAGCCTCTGCTTTCTTGTAGCCCTTGCCTATGACTCAGGCTAGCAATATCGCCTCGGCTGTAATTTTCCACTTACCGCACTTATATAATAATGTACTATGGCGATATGGTCGACATAAGCTACATCAAACAAAATAGGTAATAGTAACTAGTAGCCACAAAATGTTATAGAATGTTACGTAATGTTTTCTCACAAAAAGTAAATGCGGTTTGGATCTGGATACCATTGCACCATTAAGTCGGTATTATGTACGGCAGGTGTCGCTAACTTTCCTATGCTGGATGCCAGTTCGCGTGCCGCCGGGTTCCGCAGCTCAGATGCTCATGATTCTGCGTTGTGTACGACCGCTACGAATCTTCACGCTGGTTCCCCACATGCGCAAGGTCGTCTACGAACTCTGTCGCGGCTTCAAGGAGATCTTACTAGTGAGTATTTCAATACTTTGATTTTTATTTTTAGATTATAGTGATGATGATCCTATAGTTAATATATATTTCACAATAATCACAAGTTTTATAACCAAGTTTTGAAGTAAGTCAACATGAAGTGTAAATAAGTGCAAGAATAGCACATTATTGAAATAATATAGTGTTATGCTAATAAGGTATAAGAAACTTTCAACTGATATGAGGTCGCTTGTTACGTAAATTTTTCTCATGTTTTTAATCTCAGGTATCAACGTTACTCATCTTGTTGATGTTCGTATTTGCCAGTTATGGAGTCCAACTCTACGGCGGAAGGTACGTGGCTTTTTTATTCTTGAAGGGGCAGCTCTAGCATCTCATATGATGTAAAAAATCTATACTTTTTATTTACAGAAGTGTATATAGATTATAAAATAACTTTTTTTTCAGTGCATTTTTCTAGTATTAATATTTACGCGTTTGTAAACGCAAAAATAAAATTATTCCATTTATATAGATTGATTTGTCAATAAGACTCATCGCAAACGGGCCACTGATCACCGCACCGTGGCTGTCGCGCGTTACTGCTACATTTACAAGTGGACTACAGGCACCGGTGTTCGGAAGCTCCCGTCGTTTTTAAAACCGTTTTGTTCCGTTGCGTTTCCAATGGCGACCACACGTGGCGAGTCGTGGACGCAACTGTTCTGTCTGTAGCAAGTATTGGTGGCGGCAACGGCCACACGTGTTCGGCGCGTTTTACGCGCGCGCGTTAAAATATGTGGTTCTTGGCCCGTCTCCGCCGAGACTTGGCTTTCGGTAGGCATAATAATCCTATCATACTTTAGACTTTTGTGCAGTCAACAAAGTTCCCGGTATACCACTTAGCAAACAGAATACTTTAAAATGTTGCCCTGCACCAAGCCCCGCCTACTTTTTACTCCTGCCAATAAGATATTAACGTAACATAGCGCATCCAATAAGGAGCAGTGATTTCATACCGCGCAATCGCTCTACCGTGGCCGACGACATAGTCAGCTCTTATTGGCTTAAACCGGTATTGGGGGGCGGGTCGACTGTCAATCAGACATGTCGGTGCCACGCGATTATCTCCTACAAGATTGTGCGTTACACGAGCTTATTATTAAACTTTAATAACTAATATTAATTAAATAAACTTAATAATTTTAGGTTGGCTCGTTGCAATGACCCGACAATAACGAGGCGCGAAGACTGTGTCGGCGTGTTCATGAGACGCGTGTTCGTCACCAAGATGAAACTGCGACCTGGAATCAATGAAACCTTCCCCTCCATGCTGGTACCCAGGGTCTGGTAAGTGCAAAACTAATTGGCCAGTAAATAAAAATTTACTTTTTTCTTTAACAGCTAATCTTGCGCTAGGCCGTTTAGCTATGATTAATTTTTTTTTATAAAAGTATTAATAATCGAAGTCCTATTTTTTTCGCCTCGATAAGAATGAATGAAACCAACCCGGCACCATGAATAGCTTAAATTAAATTACTAAACTAACCTATTTAATACTGTTAAAGATTTCTTAAATAATTATCGATCTTATTTGTAAGCGTTCAGCGAAATGAATAGCCGTGGGTTAAAAGATGTGTATCTATAATTTTTTTATGTGCAATTTTCAGGGCTAATCCAAAACGATTTAATTTCGACAATATTGGCGATGCACTTTTGACATTATTCGAAGTATTGTCTTTCAAGGGGTGGTTGGATGTTCGTGATGTATTGATCAAAGCACTGGGCCCTGTGAGTGAACTTTTTCATTTTTATCAGTGCTTGCTTATATCATTTAATGAAAAATTTTCATTATTAATTTCGTTTACAGGTGCACGCGCTATACATTCATGTGTATATTTTCCTTGGATGTATGATCGGATTAACGTTATTCGTCGGCGTAGTGATTGCAAATTATTCGGAAAATAAAGGCACTGCACTTTTAACTGTTGACCAAAGAAGATGGTAATATTTTTCCAATTCAACATGATTCTTACTTTTAGAACGCGTTCGTAAGATAAAAATACTATTCTTACCTATAAAGTTTATTGTTTTAAATTAATCTTCATTTTAGGTGCGATTTAAAAAAGAGATTGAAAATTGCCCAACCGCTGCACTTGCCTCCTCGGCCTAACAAAAGGAAAGTTAGAGCTTTCGCTTATGACGTCACGCAAAACTTGAGCTTCAAACGGGTTATAGCGATAGTTGTACTGATCAACAGTGGACTACTGGCCATCACTGTAAGTTATATACTGACACATACTTCAAGCTACATACTATGATTATATGTATAGGTATTTTAGAATAGAATACAATACAACTTTATTGTACATCAACCAGTTTACATCAGTGCGGTACGGTCCGTAAAGGATTTTCCATCGAAGGTATATATAATACTGAAAACAAAAACAGATTAGTACAAAGGGCGACCTTATCGCTAAGAGCGATCCTAACACGCTAATTCCAAAAACGATATTTTTGGACTCAGGGAGGTCCAAAACGTGTAAATCCGTCAAAATCTCTTGGTCGAATTTTTTGACGATTACTAGACTTCCTCTATACTACGTATACGAGAAAGTAAAAAGAGAGATGAACAGACTCACAGCCAGCGGTAAATAAAAAGAAAAAATAAATTAAAAAAAAAACATTTTTTAAAAAAGCTTTTACTGAAATGCCCTAAAATGAAAAAAATAAAGGTTTCCTTTAAAATTTAAACTCTAAACTTATAACTTATAACCTCATTACCTATACAAATTTATATTATGATCATAAAAGCTTATCGCGAGGTTTGCGTAAGTATCTAAAAGTATTTAGTGCTCAAGCGATTTTGATGTTATGGGTGTTCAAGCACGTGTGTCCGCGATACTATTAAAAACATTAATACACATCTAAATTAATGTGGTGACTAAAGTCTAGAATATATTGTAATTAATTGATTACTGCCCCAAACAGTGGTCCCGGTATTCACCGCACACGGAGACTCTGGCACTCACGTCGGCTCTTCTCACGCTAGTGTTTGTGGTGGAAGTGCTGCTGAAGACGATAGCGTTCACGCCTCGCGGATACTGGCAGAGTCGCCGCAACCGATACGATTTACTAGTCACTGTCGCTGGCTGCATTTGGATCTTCATGCACTTTATATTAAAGGTCAGTTTATATTGTTCACTTAAATTTAAAATCGGTCCAGTAGATTTTGAGCTTATTCATCACAAACTTACAAGTATTTTACCTAATGGTTGAATTTTGTTGAAGAAAAATGATTACTTGTAGTGACTCTACCGTAATTTATATTTATAAAAAGGTTTTTTTTACTCTGATTCTTGTTTAACTACATTCTCTTGCAGTTAAAGACCACTAAAAATTAAAACGTAAAATAATAAATAGATTCGCACTTATAGAAGTAAATAAACATTATAGGGTTGAGTAATGATTACAATTAAGTTTCTTATCCAAACTAGTGATGTTAAAAATAATGAATAATAAATCAATATTAAAATATAAATTACTATTACCTTTATCGATTAAAATACGTACCTCGAACGAGACGTCGCGCTGAACTTTCTTGCTTACCAAGGAACGTAGATTTAAATTAGATCTCTAATTTGCTAGAGACAGCAACTATTTTTATATGTACTAGCTTTTGCCCGCGACTTCGTCTGCGTATTATTAGAATAAGTTATAGCCGATATCTTATTTCTACTTATATGTTAGTATAAAACATCCACCCATACATCCATACAAAGTTTTCCGTTTATAATAGTAGTAGGATGGTACATATTTTAACGTTCCAGTTTGCTTATAATGGTCAATGATCCCCAGAACAACCTGTCATATGTAACTTAGAATGGTCAATGATCCCCCAGAACGACCTGTCATATTTCGTGGGCTTCATGGTGGTGATCCTGCGGTTCTTCACCATCACGGGCAAGCACACGACGCTGAAGATGCTGATGTTGACAGTCGGCGTGAGCGTGTGCAAGAGCTTCTTCATCATATTCGGCATGTTCCTGCTTGTGTTCTTCTACGCACTCGCCGGGACTATTGTGTTTGGGAACGTCAAATATGGTGAAGGCATTGGAAGGTAAACGTACCCATTACTTTTATCATTTATTTATCACTCCGCCCGAATCTGTGCGCGTCAAAAAAAATTTTAAAGTTATAAATAACTTTAGTTATTGAGTAAAAATAAAGCAACGTACAGTTGAAAGATTTTTTAAAATTGATCCAATAGCTTGTTCATTATTTTTATACGCAAACCGTACCAGTCTCTCGTTAGTAGCCACCATACAATTTCGCTATGTTCCTCACACAATGCGACACGTCGACAACGCGTTTGACGTCGATCGCACGCTATCAGAGTCGAATACGCTTTGCATAAAAATGGCGACCGAACAAGAAGTAAACATAGAATTTGTACTAGAAATTAAAATATCCTGGTTTATATAATTATGTTATACTAAAAAAAAGTATGAAACTTATTCATCATTTTCATGTAGTTATCTGACAGCGACGAATGATCTTTATATTATTTATGTTTCTTTCAAGATACGGGTGTAGACAAGAAATTTATAGGTAAAACTGGAAGCCACAATCCGAACAAAAAATTAAGACAAAATATTTTACCTTGAAACTTTTTCCATTTATGTCTTTCTAACCACTGGAGCACGTGTCACGTGACCGTCTAATACGTCATACATACGTATGTACGAGTTAGAAAGAGAGAAGTAGAAAACGGAAACATAAAAAGTTGACTTCCCTTTTTTATTGGTAGTGTGGTTTCCAGTTTTACCTATAAATTTCTTGGGTGTAGTTGTAGGTATTTAAAACATTCCTTTTCGTTTATTCTTGTAATTAATATTAAATAGCACATCTTCATCACTAGAATCACTCGACATTGTACTCGACGCTTCAAGAAACAATATAATTATAAAGTAGCAAAACAAGATTTTGAGTAGCACTGAGTACGGAAACCTAAATGATAGAGTAGCATATCCGTAGGCGACCTATTTTTCGCGTCTCAGTCGCGTAGCTTGCAAAGGATCTCCGTGGGAGAAAAGCTTTGTAAACGAAATATTGCAGGCGCGCGAACTTCAATTCGCCCATACACAGCGTGGCGATGCTGTTCCGCATTGTTACCGGCGAGGACTGGAACAAGATAATGCACGACTGCATGGTGGCGCCGCCGTACTGCACGCCCGCGGACAACTACTGGGAGACCGACTGCGGCAACTTCACCGCCTCGCTCGCCTACTTCTGCACCTTCTACGTCATCATCACGTACATTGTGCTCAACCTGCTTGTGGGTCAGTCTAACCTAAGGCTTCAAACTGCCTCCGTACCAAAATGCTCCTTATGTGTAAAGCTACGACGATTTGCGACTGTATCGATGATGCATCGAGACCGAATCGAGTTTGTATCGCTACTAAAATCGAAAAGGCAATGTGTAAAGGCCCTAAAGGCTATTTTGATTAGATTTTCATCGCGTTTTCTCAGCGTCAAGACGAGCTGAAAATGTTAAACATTTAAGCGAGCTGATTGAGCGCGAATTCTAACGAATGCGCGCGTATTTTTGTCTCAATATCTATATACAGGTTGACCGGTAATTAGTGTCGGACTTGGACGGATTGACTTTCATAAGTGTACAAATTGTACCTAAATGAATAAAGTAATTTTGACTTTGACTTTTGAACACGTTAAGGGGAGATAGAAGAGGACAATACTAGTCGATTTCACTATGGGATGTACTATCCTAAAGCGAACCGTTTCTAAGATATTAATTATTTTAGACTTAAAAAATTGGTTGTCTGTGTAAAGTCGGTTTACTGACGATAGTTGAACGTGACAACGTCTTTTCAAAAGAAAAATTTAATTTCATTTAGATTTTTGCTTGCACTTCAAGCCTTACATGGAACGCCTCAGAGCGAGGTAACGCCGCATGCGTCATGTTTTTTCGTGCGTGCAGCCGGCTCTATCGAATTATAAGACGTTGTCACGTCAAAATATCTTAAAAATACATCCGAATGCAATACATCTCTCATTTCTGCTCACTTTTGCTATACTGCGCTCGCCATCGTGCTACACCAACTAGAGGTGTGATGTGAGCGAACGCGCTATAGCAAGAGTAAGCAGAAACGAGGAGTTGGCAAATCCGCGGCAGTCCGCTCCTGCGATTGATTGCGTTCGGATGTATTTATCGGATTATTTAATAGTTCGCTTTCGGATAGTACATCCCATAGTGAAAACGACTAGCATTGTCTCTTTTATCTACCTTAACGGGTCCGCCATTAATTACCAGTTACCCTGTATAGTGTATAAGGTTCAATTTGCTATGTAACTTTTTAAATTGCCGTTTTGGCTCTGTGTCATATAAATGATGTTACTTCGTTATCAGGCATGGCTTGTGATGCTTCATTATCAATCTTTCTTCTTACATTCAGAAATAGTATGAGCTTAGGATTATAATACTACCACAATGGTCTGATTCCCTTTTATTATAAATAATTTTTAATTAAAATTTTAATAACCTAATTTTAGAACCAATACCTTTATGAACTTACGTTAGCATAGCCTATAGGAAATAAATACTTGATGTATTGTAAGATTATGTTAGATAAAAAAATCTTCTTTGACACTTCATAAATACCTACTTAATAAAGAAAACAGAAAATAAATCAAAATTTAATAATAGTTATATTTTAACATTTCAAAAGTTTGGTATCAAGGTAATAAAATCCTATTGTCTATTCCTGCAGCTATTATAATGGAGAACTTCTCTTTATTCTACTCAAACGAAGAAGATGCTTTACTCTCATATGCTGACATCAGAAACTTCCAGAACACTTGGAATGTTGTGGATGTGCATCAGAAGGGTGTAATACCTGTACGAAAGGTAAAATTTCTTGTGCAATATGTTTGAGATCAGTTATGAATTTTATAAATCAACATATGTTTAATAAATTTATTACATGTTACTTTTAGGTGAAATTTATTCTTCGGCTATTGAAAGGTCGTCTTGAATGCGACACCCACAAAGAACGACTTCTATTCAAGTACATGTGCTACGAACTAGAAAGGTTACACAATGGAGAAGATGTCACTTTCCATGACGTCATCAAGTAAGTATAGTTATAACGTTGATTCTTCGTATTCACTAGGGGAATCCCCTTGACGTTTTACTGGAAATGGCGGACGAAAGTTGAATATTTTTTTAATTTCTTTTCTCTTTTATGGGAAGGCAAATGGATCTAGCCCAAGCAGCCATGTGTACTTTAATTTTTTATTTCTTGAAGTTTGCATTATAATGTGGGTGTCACACATTTCGATAGACTGGTACGATGTAAGATAGATTTATTTTCGAATATACGACAGTTTTGACATCCATTGGAGCTTTATGACATGTCCAACACACATGTCATGTCACAGAACGTTCCTCCCCTAAATGCGAGATTCGATTATATTTACACATTTAAATTCTAAAACTATTTTTTTTAAATAATATTACATATCTTCAGCATGCTCTCATATCGCACCGTGGATATCCGCAAATCGCTACAGATGGAAGAGTTGCTTGCAAGAGAGGAGTTTGAATTCCTTATAGAGGAAGAGGTGGCCAAACAGACTATACGAACGTGGTTGGAAGGTTGCCTCAAGAAGATACGAGCCAACAGTAGCGTATGTATATTGAACTCGCTATGAAAAGTTTGCATGCAATTGAGGTGTAGTATATTAGGTATAGCTATTGTTTGTGTAGCTTCATTTAATAATTATATTAGTCATTAAATTATTTAGTCTGACCGCTTAGATGGTTTAGAGAGTAATATCTGTCCTTGTTCATCATGACAGTCTTTATAATTCGACCCACTGCTGACACACAAGGCCTCTCCTTGTCATTGAAGGAGGTTAAGGCATTAGTCCACTACGCGTGCCTAATGCGGATTGGTGGACGGAGTATAAGGTGATCAATAATACCCCTTTGCTGGTCCATTAGTCGGCTTCCACGATACCCATTGGAGGATATGGGGTGATGCTATTCTACTCTGCCGGTATCACAAGGCTGACTGTCTGTCCTAGCTGTTTGCTTTTATTTGTTGGTTCACTGAAGTTTTGTTACTTTTTGGCTTTATGTCTAAGCCAAATATTACTTTGGACTATACGCGTCATACTTTCCTTGCATATGACCAGGTACATTGCTGTTTACATTGTATAATTAGTCTCAGCCTCGTAGGATGAAATGCTTCCTCAAATATTACAGTAATTTTGATTTAGTAATTAGAAACAAATGTTTTTCTTTCAGAAACAACAAACTAGTTTGATTGCTGGCTTAAGAAAGACCAATGAGCAAACGGTCGATATAAATAATGAGAAATTAGACAAAGAAAAACTTGAATCTGAGGCACAGGTATTTTATATTGTAATATTTGATATAGTTAGCAGGCAATTCCAAGTAGAAATATTTTAATGAACATTCAAAATATGTTTTACAGCAAGCCACCCCTAACGCGGGAAGGACAGAAATCACAGAATCTGCATCACAACCTGTCATGTCAAGTATGTATACCATAAATTAAACATTGTACTAATTAAAATTGTTGTTATAAAAATTAACGTCAAAAAAGCAAGTAGGTACTAGCTTTTGTGTCTTAATTAAAATCAAAAGTTTTTCTTATGCAATGATACAATATACAAGGTGTTTGGTACATGAGGTATGAAGCCGGCACCTACCATATAAATACTATGGTGATATCAAAAACTTTAAATTGTAAAAAAAATGAATTCTCCATACAAATGGGATGGAAAATTAAAAAAATATGTTTACATTTTTGAATTTTTAATATCACCATAGTATTTTTATGACTATGTTAGCATGGGTGGATGCCGGCTTCATACCCCATGTACCACACCTTGTATGAAACATACGATAATAAAGTAATAGAATATATTCAATTTCAGATATTACTTCATCATTCGATTCCCAGACGAAGCGATCGTCCACCAAAGGTCAATTTAAAAGATCTGGTTTACCATCTGTAACAATGCCAAGGTATGTACCTTAGTGTACTTACTTAAAAATATTTATCTATCACAAAAGTACTTTTAAATATGTATGGCTTTTAATTCTCTTACAGACCAGAGAGTCCCATAAAGAAATACCTTCAACCCACTTTGAGCGACCCCCACCCTGCCTTGAACAAAAAAGCACCGTGTAAGTATATTAATAATTAATTATGATACCTTAAATATGCACCTAGGACTTTTTGCAGCGATACAAACGCGCGTTTGACAGCCGCGCGACTGTATCGCGACACCAGCGATCGAAAAGTATTTGTATCGATGGAAACGCGCGTTTGTAACGATTGCTGCATCTAGTTTGCATCGAAGAAAGAAAAAAATTGGGAAGTTATATAAAAATATTTTTGTGTTTATGAAATTATTATTGGTTTATCGCCTTCTTTGACAGTTTCGAAAAATTGATGATATAACCATTCATAAACCAAGAATAATTTAAAAACGCAAAAATATATGTACCTATTTATTTTCCTCAGCTATTAATGTTGGTTTTGTTAAATCTTTAAATATTATAAAAAGAAGTCGCTGTTTTTGTATGTGCGCTTAGAACTGGCTTAGCGCGCACTAAGATTAAACGCGAGCGGTTTAGAAATAACTGAAAACGTGTTTAGCTTAATTTTATTTCAGAACTAGTATGGATTTCTGGCAAACAGTGTGTGTTGTGGTTTTGGTCTTAAAATTAAAAAGAGGACAACCTAAACAACGCCTTCGCCATAGGCACCGAGTACTTCCACTAACAGATCAAAGAAATTTGAGTTTCTGAGTTGGACGACATGACATCCATCTCCTTAGCTTGCCCAGTTGAGACTGAATAAAAACCAAATGCGGTTAACCGCTGTGCGTGCGCCACCATATTTGGGATTGGAACACAAAAAATCGCACGTTTACAAACCGCGACCCAAAAAAGCAATTTACGTTTTAAAATCAGCCTCTGAAAAAAGTCGATAATGCGTGCGCTTTTATAGAAAGCTATCTGCCACATAATTTCGCGATATCAGACGTACGATTAAACGGCGTTTAATCGTAGTGCGTGCTAAGCTTTAGGCCTCAGCTTTCGTATATGTATACGGCCTTATTTCCATATTGTAGCGGCCCCAAAGGCTATCGCGCGCGTAGTACACAACAGCGGGCCGGCGGCGAGACCGCAGCCCGCGCTCCACGATGTTCACGCGTGGTGGGGCGCGCAGGTCGTGCACCTCCTGCCGCTGCCGTGCGACTAACTACGTACGTCTGTACTAGTGACGTCACCATCACAGATCGTTCGCAATAGCGCAAAACTATTGGTAACTCCATGGAGGTGTGCGAGAAGTGGGGTGAGTGCCAGTGAAACCAATAATGGAATCTTGGATCAATTAGCTAATTTGTCTGTTACCGCACACAGTGTTGAATGATCGAATGAACATTGACACTGTATCTCTCCAACGGAAAATCATGGAGGTTTATCTAATAGCGAGACGAACCACGGGACAGAAGATTGCCCGTTCTTGACCCCTTCTAGTTTTCTTAGGGCACAAGTTATGGTCTATCCACACACATCAGGACGTGGCCGGGCCGTGTCGGGCGGACGCTCGGGCTATGAAGCTCCGTGTCGCCGACCCGTACCCCTAGTATGAGTTTGTTAGTTTTCTAGCTCAATCAAAAGTATCGTCTCTTTTCATCCACTGCCCACTAGCGCCTCTAGCGTAAACTATCAGAAACAGTGGGCAATGTATGAAAAGAGACGATGTTTGATCGAGCTCGAAAACTATCAAAACTCAAACTAAGGGTACCGGACACGGACGTGTTTGAACGAGTTCATATAAAAAGTACGCAATGATATTTTGACAACCACTGATGAAACACGTCCCGTCCACGTCCCGGGCACGGCAAGTACGTGTGTGGATCGAGCTTTAAAGGATCCGGACACGTGAGCGTGATGTTCTATTGAGTAAATATAAAATGCATTAATGTCACTAAGGATTATTAAATATTACTTAAGTTCAAGTACTTTGGAAATCGTTAATTTATTGAACCATTTTAAATGTTTAGATTTTGGAATACGTATTATTATATTGACAAATAATTCAACTAAAATTATATTATTGTTATGTACACTGTACAGATATTATAAATGAAATATCAATTATGCATTTGCGTGTTGTAGATGTCGATGAGTTTCGTTAATTTTATAGGTATCAATATTTTGTACAAAGACGCAACGCGATACGATAAATAGGTACAAGGGCCACGTTCGCACGGACGTAACATTATCGCGCGTTGAAGTGATGTTTTGACGCCTTGAAACAGAACATGGATTTTCCCTATTCCGTTCACACGCGAACAATTTTTTACTCTGAGTAATTTTATCGCACATTGCCCGATTGACGGCGCGACGCGATGGAAAACAACATACACAGTCCAATTGGCGTTCATACAAGCGATTTTTGAACGCTACCTACTGTCAGTTTCAAACTATTTATAGGTTGTCTATTTTCATTTTTATGTTAGGATACTAAAGTGCAGGTCAAAATGGAATTCGATCCCGTACGAAGGCAAAATCATCAAAAGAACTAATTGACATTCACATAATCAAAGAATTTTTGAGGAAATATTCGACTATTTCCTCAAAAATTTACCAGTAAGATATCTCTCATGAATTAATAGGATGATCCCAGTACTGCCTTCTATTTTCTTTTCCTTTTCTAATACATATACCAAACGGCGAGGGCCAAGACTTCGACCGAATTCATGATACGTCCGCACTGTGTGAGCACAAAACAAGTGTTTTTTTACGTCTATGCGAACACCTCTGGTTCCTAGGCGTTGACGTTACGATATCGCTCCGCAAACGCAACGCCTTTTTGCACGTCCGTGGGAACGTGGCCTTATTGTGTGGTTTTTCGACGTTGGCCAAATGTAGCTACAACTACTCTTTGAAATTGTCCAATCGCGTTGTTACTAATGTAGGACAATGCCTTAGTGACAAAATACTATATAAGATATTCAATATACATGGTCCGTTATTAGGCACTGTACTTTGGTAATGTAGTTACGTGGATTATGTGTAGTGCCAAATGTATTGTTGTGTTTAATAAATAAATTTTATAAAAAAAATCGTAGTTTTATTAATAAAATTTCATACGAATAGTAACAATTATTGTAGATAATGACACATGGCTAATGAAAATAGAATTATTAAAGTGACAGTAAGTAAGAAACAGACATATCTTCCAGCGACGGGGCAGTGGAAAAGTTTCGCCTGGAGCCGAAGGTTAGAGGCGTACATAAGGACGGTGATGATGTCTTCCTGCGAGGTGTCCTGGTGTAGAAACGGTCGTGCACAAAGCTCGTGTCCAACCGATTGAGTTTTGCGGCATTCTTTCGTTAAACGGGCAGCCTGAAAATAATAAGTTAACATGTAAAAGTTCACAGCTGAAATGTATATTATTGATATATTACAAACGAATCGAAAAGTAATACTTAATAATAATAAAGAATACTATTTGCTAATAAAGCGTTGATGTGTGGATTTAGGGGTCCATAAATCCACACATCAACGCATCAATATTCTTTGTCTTACTACCGATTAGTGTTCATAATAATCACTCTTCATAATTTTATTTTTCATACTTTTTTATTCATACATTTTTATTACTACCAACGGAGCTCAGTCATAACAGTTAGTGATCATATTTTTTTTTATTGCGCACCCGGATTTAGGGACATGGGGGAGAAATTAGAATTCATATTTACGTTTAGTCCACGCTTTTACAGTGAAGGAAAACATCGTGAGGAAACCTGCATGCACACCTATGAAGAAATTCTTAGATTGTGTGAAATCGACCAACCCGCACGGCCGCAATGGCCGGCGTGGTTGACTAAGGCCTAATCGCTCCGAACGTGGGGAAGGCTCGAGCCCCTCGGTGGGGACATTATATGAGCTGTTGATCATGATGATGAGTGGCAGATGTTGCTATCATATCTAATAAAATTAAACTTCAATTACAAACAAAAATATTAACAGTAAACTGCACAGTGGACAGCCCTATCGGTTCTTCTCTCTCTAGACACCTCTAGGATAGACAGAATTTAAAATAAAAAAATATAGTGGGCAGATAGCGATGCAGCAACTCAAAACTTAAAAATTATTTTAAGTTTGAAGCAACTGAGTAAATTCTATTGAAAATAGTGATTTTTGATTTGTGCCAAGGTTGGAAGACATTTTTTTTTCAGTAACAACCTTAAGGCCCATTTATAGCGGAATGCCAATGAAATATTTTTAAACTTTATCTACATAATTTAAAAGACCCGTATCGCTTGTATAGGTCGCGCGGCGCCTCGAGCAGCTTTACAAGCGATACCTGGTCTTTTAGGTATGTAGATAAAGTAAAAAATTCGTGGCGTCGTTGCCGGCCGCTGCCATTCCTGTGTGAATCGGTCCTTAATTGTTATAAACACAATATTAATCAAATACATAATCAGTATAACCTGAACTAAAGGCGCAACCACAGCGGCCACCCAAAGCGCCTGATTGAGTACGCTGATCCCAATCAGCGGCTCTGTCTCAGTGTCCACCTTATCCAAATCTAGCAGCCACAGAGCGCCTGACGTCGCCCAAGACACGTTCACTATAGTGAAAAAGCATACCGCTGGCGCTAGGTCGTCGTTCAAATACTTCAAGAGTTTACGAAATTCTGAAATTTCCTGCAATATGACAAATGCAAAATCAATATTTGATAAAACTGACGCAAAAGACGGTGTTGGAGAGGACTTGCTGTTTTCCAAAGAGTTTAAACGACGGAATGATCTCTGTTTTATAAGCGTCTATGGATAACGTGCCTCTATGAAGCGGGGCCACTTGAGCTAGACCGAAAAAAATAGTGGCAATGCTCTGCTTCAATCGCGTTCGCCGGATAGCGGACCGCTGGTCTTATGGAGACCGGCCTCCATCGAGCAAAAGGCTCCGCTGGGTCTGAATAGGTGTATTAGGCTGCCTGTCCATTGCAGCGGATTGCATAAAATCTCTTTCTGCTCCAGTGGACAGATTTTATGCAATATTGGTTAATATTTCGAAATTTCTCCGCTCTACTCCAATGGACAGGCCGTCTTACGGGTATACCGCGGGAAGGTCTCGGAACATAACACGTCTTAAAATACTCAATACCATTAATAGTCTATACTATAAGTCCATAGGAAAAATAAAGAAAATAATATAATAGATATACGTAAGCATAGTCACCCGCATCCAGTACAAAGGTGTAATAGTTCGATTGAGTAATCTCTCCTTCAGAAACATGAGATGGGCTTGAAGCAATTGCGCCTGAAGACAGTAGCTCGTGATTATAGTCGCCTGCACCATGTCGTGGATTAACGTACATATCACCAGTAAGATGCGTAACGCCAGCCGCACTTCGTACGAGCTAAAACAATATAAAAAACGCTTGGTTAGCTAAGGCCGGTTTTAGAGTCGCGCTGATCATCAGCGCTGATAGGCTAATATGTATGGTTGCCTAAGGAGCGTTTTAGAACAACGCCGACCGCTCAGCGCTGACGACCGTCGGCGCCGAGCCATACGCGACGATACGCGCCGATCCGACGCGCTACTGAGCTTAGTTATCGTTACTGTGTCACGAAAAACGCACGCGTCGATGAATACAGACGAGTGCAAAAATGAGTCGCAATATTGATAGCGGGCGTGTAATTTATTTATTTTAGATGATTGAAGAAGTTCAGCTGGTGATATAGGTGCCTATAACTGCAACGTAGTAACTTCGCCAGTAAGTCGTCGAAATTTCTTGATGACATGCGAAAGTAGTTAAAGAACTTGGTTTCGTCATCCCTTAACTGGGCAAATAATGTCATAAAAGCACCCACCTGTAATTTTTAACCAATAAGTGGATGAACTTGAACTATTTTCTTCGTTATTGTTGAAGGCTTTTCTTTTACCATAACAAATACACGGCAGCAACTTTAACACTCATGGGATTGGCCATGTCTGTACTAAAGTCTGTACTAAACCTAACCTAAGGACTGCCAGCCTTCATCTCTTTCTCAATATAGATGTGGAGGTGGGAGGCTGAGAAGTGAATTTAGAGGTATGGCTGGAGTTGATCGAATGGCACCTGTTGCTATGAGGCACGCAGTGCGCTGCAATCCTGTTAGTTTATTGACAGCAGTTACTTGCAGTTATGTATTTATTTGTTTTTTACTTAATCAAATCAGTAAATATTTAACAAGATATTAGAGCATCCGAAAACGTGACGTCACACGACATTTCAACGCATTGTATCGTCGTCATTATTTATTTACGTGATAAAGTGAAAAATACGTCTCCAATTTTTTTTCGCTTTCTATCGGACGGACTAAACAGAATTTTTCCGTCATGGATGAATAGGCACGATCACTAAAAATTCAGGTAAGTATTAGGTATCTTAGATTTGTGACAATTCAATCGGAAATGTTTGTATTAAAGTCAGGCCTTGTATTAATAATGTAGGTATACTTTTATAGTACCTAAATGATCAAATGCCAAAATGAACGTATGGGGCTCTAGCGTTCTTCACGGCACTAAATAAGTATTTGAGATGTGCATGCATACCTACCTTGATTCCATCCATCGAAACATTATTGGTCCTTTTGCCAACATCATATTTACCGCGCACAATGACAAAAACATCCACAAGACACTGAGTATGATAAAGAACCATAGCATTCGCAGAAGTCGTTTTGGTTTGTTTGTAGGTAAACCTTGTGGTGCGTATGACGATAATAGGAAAACCTGAAATAATAATTAGGCATTTAAGGTATTATTAACCACGTAAACTTGTAAGCACTTAGGTATATACGATCGAGTAAGTACATACCTGATCCATGGTTAGAACCTTGTCGAAATCAATCTGACTTATGACTTGACAAAGACAGCAAATATGGACTTCCTCTACAATGATAAGGTTCTACCATGGGTCAAGCATGATGCTATGTGCTCGATAGTACGGTCAGCATCAGAAGTAGATAACACTTTGTTTCGTGTCATAATAATCATTCCTACATAATGGTGGCAACTACTTACTGCACAAGCGCTGGCTTGCTATGATAGGTACTTAAGTGTTAATCTAGGTACTTCTGATGCTGACTGTACGTATGTACCTACTACATACTTTATTGCTACAGATACTAAAAATATTAAGAAAAACAACTGCACAAGCGCGCGATTGTGATTGGGATAGACAAAAAACTTTTTTAAACTTGATTTTCCTCGGTTATATGCGAAACTTAGAGGAGAAGAGATGCCGCACTGGCAAGGTGTATCCACGAAGTTGTGCGGCGAATCGCTGGACTGAAGCAGAGATGTATACCTTTTTTGCGTCAGAAAATGCCTTTCGCATGCTTTGGAACAGGTGGGGCCACCCCAAAGGATCCTCACACATAGGCTACCTTAAAAGAATAGGAAGAATCAGCAGGACCCTAATCCGCTGCCTCATAGGTGCTCTCACTGGCCACTTTGCCACTAAAAGACACCTGTGTACAATAGGCAAAGTTGAAGACCCCATCTGTAGAATGTGTGGTGAGGAGAGGAGAAAGAAAGCATGGAACACATACTATGTAACTGCGATGCACTAGCCAATAGGCGACTAAAGGTCCTGGGGTTTAGGTTACCCTAAACCAAAGGACTTTATAGACTTTATTCCCGCCAACATCGTGAAACTCATACAAAATGTTTTCGATGTTGGCGGGTATGGGTGATAAGGAAAGGGGAAGCACAAAAGATCTCACATCATAGGGTCGAAGTGCTCTGAGACGTAACCTCAGCCCCTTGCATAAGAATATGAATAATAATAATGTCGCGTAAAAACAGCAATGGATATGTAATTCACTCGGTGATCGTTACTTTCATCTGTCAAAAAAAGTTAGCGGGACTCTTTCCTCTGAGGGACTGATGAATCATGACGAATTTATTCAAGCCTTTAGTGTCTGATTGCGTCATAAGCTCACGTAAGTTCACGTAAGCTCACCTAAATCATGCCAAATAAAGTTAGAAACAAAATTCAACATCTCTTGATCTCTCATCTCGTCAACGCTTTGGTAAAGTCCAGAAAACCACAGCGGTGACGAGACAAGAAGACGAGAGAAAACATCAAATTAAGCTGTAGGTACAAAGTCAACAGACGATAAGGAGAGACAGATTGGTAAAATATTTTAGTGCCTCACCCTTTCCATTAAGTTCTGTAATTGTTCGTTATCAGATATCCGAAATAGGTACAAAGCGTAACAAAAACCAAAGAAATGCAATATACTTGGTCCAACATAGGTGAGAGAAACGTTCCCATAGCACACTTGTTTATACGTTTCGTATTCTAAGGAAGATGTTAACGCCAATGGCACTAGCTTGTAACAGAATCCTCTATCACGCCTGAAAACAAATAAAAATAATTATGTACTTAATGCTGGCACTTCACATGGCCGTATTTGGCAAACATTTGTGTTGCATCTCTACAGGGCCGGATTTAGGGGAGGGCAAGCGGGGCTACAGCCCAGGGCCTCCACAAAAGAGGAGCCCCCACAAAAGACTTCGGAAAAAAAGATTCAAATTCAGACTAGTAAACACCAGTAAACAACTTTTCCTTTCATATTTTATTTCGCGTTTTACCTTTACCTACGGTACTTTGTACAAACATGATTAAATGAATAATAATAATAATAATTTTATTATTATTATTATATATACTATTTTGTTTGTTGATTAAAGGTCGTAAAGAAGTATGCCTATTTTTTAACCGAAAACTCGATTGAAAAAAATTGTTCATTTTATTTGGAAAATAATTTGGGGCTAAGGGGCCTGCACTCCTTTGTTGCCCCGAGGCCTCCAGACCTTTAAATCCGGCCCTGCATCTCTATCATAATATAATACAGAATGAAAGAGATGCAACACGAATGTTTGCCAAATACGGCCATGTGAAGTGCCAGCATAAAAATATTCATGCAATTCTTCTGATTTTAAACTGAATAGAACGAATGAAATAGGTAATAAACTCTATTGTACACCAAAAATAGAAAAAAAGGTACAGACATAGTTAAACGAGTAATTGTACAATGAGCGGTCTTATCACTAAAAAGCGACGATTACTTCTAGGCAACCTCAGAATTCTAAAATAAATTATTCAAATAATTCCTATGCAATTAATAGAACTAATAAATTATTAAGACGATTGTTGCGTGCTTCATAGGCCATAAACGCAGACATATTACCTACCTAATCATTATTAAGCTACCTAACATTTTACAGATTTTTGGGTATAATTAGATAGTTATAATATTTACCTACAATGCACTTAAAAATACATGGCAAAGTTGACCATTACTTGGTTCACAAGGGCGGACTTATCTCATAAAGAGATCTCTTCCAGTCAACTCATATGTGTAATAATATTGATTAGGTGAAAGTGTTGTAAAGTACAGGCTAACTTAAAAGGGCCATAGCTATTATTGGAACTAAAAATATAACTACGGGTAGGCTAATCAAATCAATGCGCTAAGATGGCAGCAAATATAGAAAGATCGACGGGTTACAATAAATCGAGCAAGTGCGCCAAGTCATCTGAGGCTAACCTTATTTATAAAAGTTGAAAAAATGTGGCTACCATTCCAACGTGAACTAAGAAATTTGGCAATTCATTTCTTTGTCGCACAATCAAAAATGGAATTCATTGCCAGCACACGTGTTCCTACAATCCTGGGGTCATTAAAAAGAGGCGTGAAGAAGCACCTTGCAGGTTGGCAAGGCGATGGTGGCTAGCGCGGCGTTTTATTTCTCGCGCACTGCTTCGCATTTGGATTCCACTTCTGCTTACCATCAGGCGAAATGGAGTCATTTGTTTGACCTTTTTATATAAAAAAAATAACTAAGTACCTAATAGCATACTTTAAAGTTACTTAAGGTGACAATAGTTCCTGGTGCTCAGATTGGAAAACCCTGGCAGCTGTAACACAGATCAATTACTATGGCTGCCACGTTAGCTGGTTTTTATGAATATTATTAAATTAGTTTGTGTTCTTTGGTGGTTCTTTGTAATGCAGTAAATAAATTATTATATTATCACCGCGTAATATTATAATAAATAAGTGTTTACCTGAAACAAGCCATATACTGTAGAATATAACCAACACACATGAAGACAGCCACCTGAGCTGAATGAAAATGAGAAAAACATATTGCACATTTGGAAGAATTGGACACATCTACTACGGGTCGCAAACCCATAATCGTCAAGAGCTTTAAATACGGCAGTAATATCTGAAACATTAAACGTAGTTTTATTATATTAAATTAACCAAATCAAACGTAGAAAAAATACACTAAAAAACGACTTGTCCAGGGCGGGAAGCTAACACAACATCTTCCGCAATCCAGGCGGCTGCGTCAACCACTACGCTACCGGGACAATTGATTTCGCCGTCGAAATTTGTCCGTGCTTGGTACTTATGTTTTTGTGGTATCCTTAGACCATTGTATTAAATTGTTAAAGGTGGTATCTTATATGAAGCGTCGGTAGTGTAGTGCGTAAGGGCATTGTCTCCCACCCGGGAGGCACCTGTTCGAAGTGTTCGAACCCCCCACGTACCAATGTGATTTCTGAATTCATATGTACCTACGTTTAGTCGACGCTTTTATGGTGATGGAAAACATCGTGAGGAAACCTGCACACACATGAAGAAATTCTTAGGTTGTGTGTGAAATCGAACAACCCGTACTTGGCCAGCGTGGTTAACTAAGGCCCTATTGTGGAGTAGGCTCGAGCCCCTCGGTGGGGACATTATATGAACTGTTGATATGACACATAATATTGGTATTACCGTAGCAATATGGAGACCGGTCGCAGTTTGCAGTAAAATATTAGGAGTATAAGTAAGTGCCGAGGCTTGGTAACTTTGTTAAGGGTCTTACCTTTGATTTGCAATAATGCAATATTGCAGAAGTGCTCATGTATTCAGTGTCTGGGGATTCAGTTATTTCCCCTATCTGAAACCAAAAGTTAGATAATAGATATAATTGATACCTATGCGATGGTAGGTGTAGACACGTGTAACTAAATTAAATCACTAATTAGTTAGGTAGGTACATACTCTATGCCTGTGAATGTACCTATGTGCAGACAACACATCCTTTATCATAGATATAAATATGTCACTGGGTACCTACACATTATAAGTACCTACCTAAAGTTAAATATTTTGTCATTTTTATATGATAAACGTTCTGTTTGCACGGAGGGTTCTGCTTGCTGAAGATTAGACTAAACAGCATAATTATTTAGGCATACATTCTTTCCCTACGGAACAAAAGAATTTGGTAGAACAAGAGCTATGCGCATTGCCCATACTACGTTATACCCACGAAACTATTTATTTATTATTATTATTAAACAACTTTCAGTGACGAATTTTAATTCAAATCTAAGTTCAAGCTATATGTGTAAACTAAGCTAGATAAAAAATTCTATTGAAAATACATGTATCCATTGTTATTAGTTTAGCAATTGTGGAGAGAAAATAAATTTATTATTGTCATTGCCTAATCACGTAATTCAGGATGCAAGTAAATAGGTCAGCAATCTGCACACATATCTACAAAAAAAAATTAACTTAACTTTTCGTAATTCGACGTCTCTCCGAGGGACATCTCCTTCGTTAGTTTTCAGAATGCCGCGTCGGCAATTATGATGGGCTAACGGACTATTTAGATATGTTATGTATTATATAATAGTCTAATATTACCTACAATATGACTCACTTCGACACTGTTGGCCTCAAGACTGGATCTTGTAGATCTTTCCATCGTTGGTTCACAGAGCTTGTCGTTGCCCAGTACATGGCTGTCCAATAGATCACTAGCTGCATAATCATTTAAAAATGTCTTATTATCCACTTTACTACCCATATCTACACTTTAATTGCCATTTTTCTCATTATACGAAACGATTAAAAATCTGTATCTATTACCGTGTTACAAACAACTATTTATTAACTATTTAATGACGGTAATTCAAAATTTCATTTGACATTGACACTAATAAATTTTACTCACCACTACCGTACGACCCATTGTCATTTTGCATTATAATAAACTGACGCTATTTATTATTTTGCTCTCGATATACCGTCTTCAACATTGTCATTCTCATAAGTAAACGGTTATTGTAAATAATAAAAAAGACGTACCTCGTCTCAGATCGATAGCGACTTACTCATCCGCCCGTTAATGATAGGTCTCATAAACAATAGATATGGAAAAGTTGTTCTATCACAACACTCACGGATAACATAATATTGATCCCTTTCCAAAAATGAAAGTGAGTAGTCTGATTGGGAGAAATTATACGATAAATCAAATGACTATGTAACTATAAACAATAATAATGGCATGAATGCACATCACTCCTAACTGCAATAAAAATATTCATACATGTTGAGGTTTCTGATGAGTAATGAACTTGATAACCCCGAAATAGGGAGATAACAATACATGACAGTGAAAGTATTTTTTATTAATGTTTATATGTTATTGGATGTCATTTGTTTGAAATTGTAAACAAATGACAGATTTTGAAACTAATAAAACATAACAGTATACTTAATTTACATTTATTATTCAGTAATAACAATATTAAAACTTTCTTGGTGGTTTCTTTTTTGTTAAAAATCCCGTTCTTCTCACAATTTTTTTTCGTTCTTGGAAATGCTTTTGATTTTGTTTCAGTTTATCGAACTCCGATTTCTTCCCTCTCATTGTGAATTTCATCTCCTTGTTGCCCCCTGAGCCAGTGACCATAGTGGTCGCCCCCTCTCTGGCAAGTCGATCGCCCAAGCTCGCCTTGCTAACTCTTGTAAGACTTTTAATATTGCTCGCCACTCTTGGCACGTCTTGTAATTCATAGACATCTTCTTTCGGTTCTTCATCATCTTTTTTGTTTTGTTTACTATGTCTTATAATTTTGTGTTGTTTTTTAACTTCTTTCACCCAGGTCCTATCCTCATCTGAGCTCTCTTCACTTGATTCATATAACTCACGATCAGAATCTTGCTCTTCTTGTTCTTGAACCTGTAAAGTAAAATGAAACATAGAAATATAAAACTAAATGTAACAACAAACAGGCATTTTTTTGTGATTTATTTCGTAAATAAATGATACTTACCACTTCCATTGGTTCCGCTTCAGGTTTCTTTGATTTGTTTTTGTCTAACCTGGACAGTACTGGATTTAATAGTCTGTATTCTTCAGCATTTTTATCAACTTCAAACTCGGGATTTTCGAACATTGCCTAAAAAGAGACGTTATTTATAAGGATAGCTTTTAATAAACTGTGAGAATTGTTAACCAAATAAAACCGGTTGTTGATAAATCCGTAGATTCATTCAATATTAGTCTATATAATCGAATGGTGATCGCTTATTATTGCTTAGTATTGGTTTTTTTTTATGACCAAGCAGAGTGGAATTTTGGTTTGAGAAAAAGCGTCGGTGGCGTATTGCGTAAGAGCGTCGTCTCCTACCCGGGAGGCACTGGATCGATTCTCACCACGTACCAATGTGTTTTCAAATATTGAATTCATATGTACGCTTTTACGGTGAAGGAAAACATCGTGAGGAAACCTGCACACACCTATGAAGAAATTCTTAGGTTATGTGTGAAGTCGACCAATCCGCACTTGGCCAGCAGCGTGGTTGACTAAGGCCTATGGCCCCTAATGTGGGGTAGGCTCGAGCCCCCCGGTGGGGACATTATATGAGCTGTTGATGATGATGATGGAGTGGAATTATTGTCACTTATCACTCTCGGTCTATAATCCGCCCCGCAGTTTTGTGGTACGGCGTGTTATACGATCCGCCTACGACATAGAAAATGTACTTGTAGACTTGACAGTGGTTTATATAGATAATTATAAGGATAAAGGTTTCTTTGATTGTACGAAAACACCTTTATCCATTATATTCAACGAAATATACCTACTTAAAAAATTTTAGGTACTTAACAGTTTTTTTTATTGTCATTATTTACATGCAGATACAGACCTTAAATCGATCGTCCTTTAGTAGATTACTAGTTTGTTTCTTGGCACGACCTTCCTTGTCCAGGATGCGCGATGCCAACTCTCTGTTAACTTTAGGTAGATTATCATCCACTTTAAGTCTTGATGGTCGATCAAGCTCAATCTTTTCTCTAATTTTACGCTTTTTATATTCTTCAAAGGCAAACGGATCAGCTATAGATTTAGCTCTCTTATAAAGCCTTATGTCCACAAAGTAACTGAAAAATACAAATTATTTATTAATTAGTCTATTAGTACTTCTAAATAAAACACCAAAGGTTAATTATTATTTCATCTTACCCATGCATATATGCCCTTAATAGATTAGTGCCAAGGAGATGATCCAAACCAAGTGATTCCAACTCTTGTTTTGTAATAAATTTATAGTCATCATATACTGTTTGAGATGCTGAACTCTCCAGCTCTTCAGTCAAGTTGTCTAAGAAAGCACACCATTTCGGTGCCGGGCCTGCGTTATGTTTTAAACGATTATTAATATTGTTATACAGTAATGTCAGAAACAAATCCATAAATATGCAAAACATAGTTCTATATTGCGTCTTAATACATCTATGACAAATTTAGCACCAGCGGTGTGGTGGACTTGAAAGTAGGTTCACCACAAAGATTAGAGATGATATTATTACCTAAATATTGAGATTTTTACGAATATTGCTTTAAGAATTTTAGTAACACCAAAAAGAGTGCAGTTTGCAAGATTTTATTTTTGAAAAATACGTATTGAATAACTTTTTTTTTACAAAGTTAGACATCTTGTCTGACCCCTTTTTGAAAAAAAGTTTATACTTAAACAGTGACTGATTTGTCAGCGATAGCATATCCAATGCATGGCGAACTTTTATAAGTGCAAAACAGTGTTGAAGTTTGTTTTGATTTTGATTCCAATACATACCTAAAGATGGAATATAATAAACTTGCATTTTCTGATCTTCAACAGCCATCATACTGAGCCCTGTGTTTGGTATCACACATAGATCATTGAAGTCCACAGAAGATTCAATACTAGTGTACTGTTTGCCCTGTAACATGAAAATATATTTACTAAGTCATGTAGATGTAAATAGCCCTAATAAAATAATTAAAAAAGTTATACATATACTGGTGATGTTGTTTCAAAGACTATAAAGATGTAAGTATAGTCTTTGAAACAACATCACCAGTCAAAATCAATGTAAGTATGTATTTTTCATGGAAAAAATTGATATGCTGTCCACTTTATTCTTACTAAGATTGAGCTGAAGAATTTTTACTTCTAATAAAATAAAATTGGTGTACATGGGTATTTAACACGAAATAGAATACCTACTTTTCTACTTGTCCAAAAGTATGTGTGTTGACTCTAATGCAGATGTTTATATAAACATCTGCATTAGAGTCAACACTCTCAAAATGCTTTGTTTACTCAAATATAAACAACAAGTATAATTTAAGAATGAAAATATTGCATTTACTGGAATTCAAAGTAAAACTAACTGTATTATAGTCTCAGACCAATAAAAAAGTCAAGACAGAGCATTCGTAAGCAACCGCGACGAAACAAGTGAAGCCAAGAATCGGCTATGTGTGCGTGATTTACACACGCATCGAGTGCTAGACGTGTGACGTAATATAAGCTTGCTAGAGAATAATATTGCCAGCATATGTCTCAAGTACCCAATCTGTAAAAGTTACCTACAATATAAAACCAAGCTAGTGTACAATATTTTTGGAGGTCAATTTTATTAGTAATTGATAATGACTGCTATAAAATAATCGAAACGTGTAGCTGATAATATAACGTACAACCATAGATTTATAATTACTGACGTTTATGATTGATTGGCAATGAATCGACAAGGGCGAGACCAAAAAAAAGCACCAATGAGTGCATAATCCATGCGTGTGCGTGAAAAATAGTATTGCAGTCTGACAGTTGCTGTCTTTTGGCTGACAGGCCGACCTAGGCCGCCTGCGTGTACGTAAAATGGTCGCGTCTATCTATTTCGCTCTAATATATGCGTTAGTATGCTCTCCTATGTTGCCCATCTACAGTTTTCTATAACTACGAATATAACTGAGAGGAGTTTTATTTATGAAAAATCATGAAAATTACTTTATGAAATAAAATTACCCTGTTTTTAATGCGATTGAATTTTGAAGTTTTTGTGTGTCCCACATGGAGGACACGACTTTTTAATAGAATATCAATATATCTATCATTTTCGTGGTTTTCGGGTGTCCCGATTCTGAATAGAAAATCTATTTCGAGATCCAAGATGGCGGACGCGACTTTTTAATATAACGTTAATATGGGTATCGTTTTCGTGGTTTTCGGAGGTCCCAATTACAAATACAACATCTACTTTGAGATCTAAGATGGCTGACGCAACTTTTAAACAAAATATCAATGTGGGTATCGTGTCGATCAAACATCTATTTTTTGTTCCAAGATGGCGGACGCGACTTTTCAATAGATTATGAATATGTGTATCATCTTTTTCGAGCTCTAAGATGGAGGACGCGACTTTTTATTAGAATATCAATATCGCTATCAGTGTCGTGGTTTTCGGATATCCGAAAACCACGACACTGATAGCGAATCGGGATATCCCGATTCCGAATAGAGAATCTGTTTCGAGATCCAAGATAACGGACGCGACTTTTTAACATAATGTCAATATAGGTATCGTTTTCATGGTTTTCGGTTGTCCCGTCTACAAATATAATATCTATTTTGTGATCCAAGATGGCGGACAGGATAGTTACCACACTAATTTCTGACATGATGCCATCTTGGATCTCAAAATAGATGTTGTAATCATAAGTGGAACCGCTGAAAACCACGAAAACGATACCCTTATTAACATTATATTGGAAAATGGCCCCCGCCGTCTTGTATCTCAAAATAGATGTTTTTTTTGCAATCGGGATCATCGACAATCACGAAAACGATACCCATAATCACATTATATTAAAAAGTCGCATCCGCCATCTTGGATCTCAAAACAGATGATGTATTCGTAATCGGGATCACCAAAAACCACGATAACGATACCCATATATATATTTTGTTAAAAGTTGCGTCCGCCATTTAGAATCTCTAAATAGATGTTTTATTCGTAATCGGGACCACCAAAAACAACGAAAACGATACCCATATTGACATTTTGTTTAAAAGTCACGTCTGCCACCTTCTATCTCAAAATAGATGTTGTGTTCGTAATCGGGTTCACCAAAAACCACAAAACGAGACCCATATTGATATTATGTTAAAAAGTCATGTCCGCCATTTTGTATCTCAAAATAGATGTTGAATTCATAATCGGGACCACCAAAAAAACAAGAAAGCGATACCTTTATTGACATTGTGATAAAAGTCGCGTCCGCCATCTTGTATCTCAAAATAGATGTTCTATTCGTAATTGGGACACCGAAAACCACGAAAAATATATCCATATTGATATTTTATTCAAAAGTAGCGTCTGCCATCTTGGATTTTGAAACAGACGTTATATTCGAAATCGGAACCCCCGAAAACCACGAAAATGATACCCATATTATACAGGGTGTAAAAGACATGAACAGTCAAACGAGAACCATGTATTCTATACATCAAAATAAGACATATTTCAAAAAAATTATTGCTGGGAAATGATTTTTATTTCATGGTGTTAAAAAAAATTGCGAATTGTACCCCGCAATGTAAAGGGCTCAACTCGCACGCAACTCGCAAAACCGCGATATTTTTGCTTGACAGCGGCCCCGTTCGTTAGTGTCCGTGCCCATCGAGTTAATTATTGATTGAGCTACATTGAACGCTAACGTTTTGAAGCCATTTTTTGTTATGAAATACTAAAAAAAATTATGTTTCTTTGGACAATAATTAAGAAATAACGTATAGAATACGTTTTCATAAAAAAATGAAAAAAAAATTATGACTTTGACCTTCAATAAAATCGCAACTATCAATTTCCCAGGTATAGTCTAAAGGAAAAAAAATGTTATGATGGTGAGTAGAATACATGGTTTTTGTTTGACTGTTCATGTCTTTTACACTCTGTATATAAATATTGAATCAAATCAAATCAATATTCTATTAAAAAGTCGCGTCCGCGATCTTTGGTCTCGAAATAGATGTTCTATTCGTAATTGGGCCCCCAGAAAACCACGAAAATGATATTCATATTGAAAACCGTCTTCAGTAAAGAAAGTGTGAAAAAGGTCGTGACGGAAAACTCTTAGGGTAAGAACATGCCGAAGATGCCTCACTGCGATACCTCGCGGTCGCTGTTTAGCTCGCTACATCGATGTCACCTCCATGTAAAACAAATGCATGCTAATAAACACGCACGCACATGCCGAAGGATACCTCACTGCGATACATCTCGGTCAGCTTCACGGTTTAGCTCGATGCCTACGTGCAAACAAAATATTTTGTTTTTACATCGCGGTTGACGGCAGGCATCGGTGTGATCTGGGTCGTGATTGGTCAAATCGGTTCGCCTCAAGTTGTAGGTATCCACTTCACTCTCATACCGCTTCTATCGTCGCGACAATTGATCGGCTAGCTGTTCGATTGTTTTTTGGTGAATTGAATTATGGATAAGGTGTTAAATTGATTTATTTTTTACAACAAATACAACACTGAGCAACTGAGCTGTCAGGTGCAACCGAATCGGCATGTTGGCACCGCCATCCATGTAGAAACAGCGAGTATCGACATTGAGGTATCGAGATATCGACCGCGACCGCGAGCAGCTTCGGCATGTTCCTACCCTAACACTTTATTTGTTTTAAAAAATATATAACATGTGTAACACTATCGAAGCTACCCAATTATTGGGTAAAAATAAATTTCTTAATTGACAACACTGATGCAATGGCGCCCGATAATCCCCAAATATGTTCCGTAAATTACGTAATAAATATTTTTGTGAATAAATGCGAGAATTGGTCAGTTACTTGTGGAAAGTAATCCCTGATGACTTATTTTTAATACATGAGTTGTTTTTGCAGCAGTCTAAGACACATGAAGGCATAATAACGCCATTTTTTAATTTCAAAATATTTGTCAACATTGTGTTACTCATGTCGTGCGTCGCGGCAGACTGACGAGTCTTCATATTGCCGGATCGTCTTCATAGTACTTGTCTCACTTTTGAGCGCGGTTAGCTACGTCTTGACTTTTTTATTGGTCTGAGATTATAGTATAACTAAAATTAAATGAACTAATTTACATACTGTGTTTTTATTCCAGATTTTCAAAACTGTGGAATCCATTGAATAAACATAGTCCATTTGTTTGTGAAACTCTATTTTCTTTATCGGTGCTTCATTCATGTGATCTTTTATAAGTAACGGCTTGCTTGATCTTATATCATACAATAAAACATGACCTGTAGATGTACCAACACCCATTCCTAGAGCACCATCAAATTTGAGAGCTGTAATTGCAGGTACTGTTCCATTTCTGAAATAACAATTAGGTATTCTTACATAATCGCATGCAATCATTAACAAATACCAATGAGAAATTTTATTACAGAATATTATTATGATATATAATAGTAGTTTATGCAACTGTCATATAATGAAGGGTATTAAAACACGAGTGTGAGTTTATGAAACGAGCGCAGCGAGTTTCATAATAGTAACGAGTGTTTTAATACCCGTGTTATATGCAGTTGCATACACTACTTTATCTACACTCATACATAAATTCAAATAAAACAACAGAAAAGACAAATGTATGGGTTAGATCCCTTTGCCTTCCCGAGTATTTAAGAAAAATAACTGTATCATAATGAGTCGAACCGGTGTTATAATGGTCATTATGTTACAGGTTGTTTTTTTTAATTTTAATTTTGATTATCTGTATTAAAAAGTATGTCATTTTATGTTCACCTTTGATATCGTAATTCGAATATTATGACATGAGTGTAGATAAATGATATTTATACATAAGTAGCTTATAATATTTAGAATTTTTGACATGTATAGTAAACAGCAGGTCAGGTTACCACAAAATGACAAATTTGGTCAATCAATTTTCAACCTAAATCTATTAGATACAAAATGCTTACTTATATTCAGAATCGGTACAATGTAAAGCACAGTCCAATATCCCTTGTCTAGTTTTCGTTCGCGGATCCCAAGCTTCAACATGTCCACTTTCTGTGCCTAATATTAAAAGCCCATGTTCTTCATTGACAGCACAACAATTTATTTCTGTTGCTTTAGTAACGTAAGGTGCCAAAAACTGGCCCAATTCTAGATTTAATCTGTACACTTCCTGAAAAAAGTGATTAAGTAGATAAAAAAGTGTTTATAAAAATAAAGTTTGTTGAGAAATAAGTTTTATACCAAAGAAAATGTCTATGCGTAGAAAAATATTATGACGGTTGTGTCTTGTAATGTTTGTCTCTCATGGTAACTTTGTAATGTGGTGCTGATAGAAAATATATTAATGTTTTGAAGCCTGAAGAGTATTCTTATTTTAACAAAGTTGTATTAAGCAAATAAATTACCGATGAGGCTCCGACTACAAACAGGTCACAAGAAGGTCTATGATATACAATATCTCGTCCAAAGCGTGGAACACGCAATCGGTAGTGACGGCCATGTCCTACATGAAATTCTATATATCTATCACATTGAAGGAACACCACCTAAAAATATAAATAATTACCAACTTTTTATATTTTTATTTATTATTTAGTGATTGATATTTATCAGTTTTAATATAGGTTATGATTAATACATGTTATTATTATTATATATTTTTTTGTTACATTTACCTTTGTATAATCATCACTTAATATTTCGAAAGTAACTACTTCTGAGTCTAAGCATCTTTCAAATTTAAGTGATAAGTTATTCACATCAAAGCATTTGATTCTTGGTTTATAAATTCCAGTTGCCATAATGTATTGCCCATCTTTTGATGCTCGTAAGGAGGTACTGACTCCTGGCATATCAAACTCTTGGATTAATTCAACTCTTCTCCTTAAATCAACATTTTTTTTCAAGATGGTTCGTTTTTTTCTTTCTGATAACCACTGAAATTAAAATATAAGTTTTATTAAAAAAAATTATTGATGTTTGAAGAAGTTTTGCAAATTTTTGTAAGAAATATTTCCTAGTCAATTTTAAGAATCCAATCTGCAGATATAATCTTTTTAAAGTTATAGAACTGTAAATATATGGGAAGAATATAATTTTTTTTTTTTACTGCTATTTTATTGCTTATACAAAGTATAAAATATGTAAAAGACAATTTCTTTTTACATACAGTTTATAATTAACCATCAAATTAACATATTATTGGTACACAGCAAAAACTTCAATATTAAGTTTGTTATTATTAATTGCTGGCACAATATTATTTTGAGTGGCACCCACAAAACACCAAAATTGCGTCGAGTGATGGGGCCTTCCGCTGGTAGTGTGAAAAATGCAATTAACAGGCAGAATTAACAGGCAGATCTGCATGCCACACGCGCAATATAATCTGACAGACATATTATGTCTGTCTGCCACTTTAGTAGTAATAGCTAACAATACTAATTTTTAATTTTAAGTGAAAATTGTTACTACCACCTATACTAATAAATTTATGGACAATTGAGTATGTAATATTCTCTATACTGTTTTCACATCTACCTATATGTATACTTCTATACTAATATTATAAAGAGGAAAGATTTGAATGTATGAATAAAATCAAAAAACTGAACAGATTTCAAAAATTCTTTCACCATTAGAATGCTACATTATTCTTGAGTGACACAAGCTATATTTAATTTTAAAAAAGTGCATGTGCCCATCTACAGTCAGAGCACTAGTGTATAATAAATTAAAAACATAAAACATTGTTATTACTTAATTTTGGTACTTATTGAGCAGAAAACATCGCTTTAGTGTTAAATTCACGAAATTTTACTTTTGCTGGTGTATTCCCATTGTAATACTTAATTATAATTAAAATGAATCCCTGTTTCTCTTGGTCACACCATAACTTCAGAACTACTTTACCTATTAGATTCATCTTTTTTTCTTAAGTTTTCTAATATTTTGTAGAAGGATCCTAGGGAAATTAAAATTAAGAAAATTGCCCAGATTGGATAATTAGCACGTTTGGGATTATGAGCGTCATTAAATATGTATACTTATTACACATTTATCTTTTTTTTGCAAAATAACCACATGTAAAATGTATTAAACTGTTTAGCACCTGATGTAAGCTATCGATCATTAATAAAATCCAGACATAATCGTTTTTAATTGTCTCGCGGTAGATATCTACTGAGCGGGAACCAAAAGGTTAAAAACAATAATAATTAATATGTTAATTCAATAATTAATCATTTACAACTGCAAACTGCATGAAATTAAAATACAGGATAAAACTTACGTCAGGAAGTGACTTTCCTGCACTAAGGTTGTAAATCTTAACATTGTCTATCTCAAAAACTTGCATTTTCATATAAATTCAGACAAGATTAAATAATTTTATCATGTGTTTATGAGGTTATTTTAATTAAAGATCAACATTGTTGTGACATATGACAGTATTTTTTTTTTGTTAAATTTTCCCTGTTACGGGACGGCAAAGGAATCTAGCCCATACAGCCAAGTCATCAGTTTCATCTTCTTTCTTGATTTTTGCATTAAAATGTGGGTGCCACACTTTTTAATGCATCTAAGGAGTGCATTAAAAAGCCATTTAATTAAAGAAGAAAAAGAATGATTCTTTTGCTTTTGGACGAGTGTTTGGCGTGCTGTCATGGAAAGGGAAAAATATTTATTACAATAATTATTATGTCTGAGATTATGTGCAGTGAAATGATTTTATTTTAAAGATTGTGCAAGTGTCGACGATCTGTTATGACTATGAGAAATCATTGAAATAAAGGTTTTATGGAGTGATATTGTATTGTGCGATTTTCACATATTGTCTGTTGCCATCGGTAATGCTACATCTATAGTTACCATCAAGAAATTTATAGCTAAAATTGGTCTGAGGAAGCCACAATGCCAATAAAAAAGTCAAGACAACTAAAAATTCTTTAAATTTCTTATTTCCTATTTGTCTTTTCTAACGTATACGTCATCATATTACTTGTGTGTGTGAAGCTTGTGTGACGAGTTAGAAACAAGGTAGGTAGGAAACGGATACATTCAAAGGTTACTTGCTGAGACAAAGGACTGAGTTTACTTGTGATCAAAAAAGTGGTGTTATTTTGATGCACAATGTTCCTCACAATCATTGAAATGAAGGTTATGGCGTTTAAGACGTTAAGAATTTTATAGTCGATTTTCACCTCATCCGTCACCACCATGAGATCTGTAAATAATCTTCTTGTCTGTAACCAAGCATTTCTCGCCTAGCACTCTTTAGATGAATTAAAAGGTTTGACACCGAAAAGATAGAAAACTGAAGACACGACTGTATGGGCTAGATTCCATTGCCGTCCCGTAATAGGAAAAAAAATATATGTTATGTCACTGTCACTAAAGACTAGGCTGTATGGGTTTTAGTTTCCCTTGCCTTCCATAGAAAGGGAGAAGAAACAATAAAAAATGAGTGTTTGGCGGGAAACCATGGCGTCTGGATGTCGATCTTTATTTCGATAACTTAAAATTGCTTCGGAGTGGATTTTGTGCAGTGAAAGTGGTGTTGTTTCGTTGCATAAGCATCCGTGTTGACGAACAGTTATGTATGAGGAATTATTAAAATAAAGGTTTTGTGTATGTGGCGTTGAGAATTGTATCGTGGTTGGAAATCCCACTATACAATTCTCATCAGTCACATTCATGAGGTCTGTTGCCATGAATTTCTTTCCAAGCACTCCCTAGATGCATTAAAATGTGGGACGCCCATATTTTAATGCAAACATCAAGAAAGAAGACATAAATACAGACAGGGCTGTATGGACTTGATATCCTTTGCCCGTCCCGTTAGGGACAAAAGAAACAAAAGGGTGTTTGGTGTAGTGTGTAGTCATGGTGTAGTCGTGACAAAAATGTATCACTACTGAGATTGGAACATTTGAATCTGGAACACAAGGAGCTTATTCTTAATTCTATCTTCATGCTGGAACAGTACAAAGTTCCGGATCAGTGATATGTTTCATTTGGAACATTCATATCATTGAAATAGAGTAACATAATTAGCTAGCGCCTCGCGCAGAGATTTGTATCTGTTTCAACGTCGTTATTTTATCATTAAATCCTTACTAATATTATAAATCCGAAAGTAACTCTATCTGTTTTTTTAATGTTTATGTGTAGGTATAATATTCACAATGCATTATTTGTTAGGTATAAGATGTTAATACATATATAGGTAGTATCCGAAGCGTCTTCTTTTATTTGTGATTTTAAACTTTATGAACATAGTAACAAAGACTTATTTTGTGTAAAGCAATGGCGGTGGTCGGGGTATATTGTACTGTACAGAGACTGAGTCACTGAATCAGTGTGCGCTGGGCGCATATTCACTTCTCTCTCACTCGCATCGTTCTGTCCGTCGTTCGTCGCGTCGGTTGAGGTGATCGAGTTCCAAATGAAACATTTTATGCCGGGCAACTGTTCCGAATCATTTGGTTCACATTACTGTTTCGGAACACTGAGTCGGTTCCTTAAAGAGCGACACACGTCTAGTTTGGTGGGAAACAATGGCGTCTGGATGTCGATCTTTATTTCGATAATTAAAAATTGCTTCGGAGTGGATTTTGTGCAGTGAAAGTGGTGTCGTTTTGTTGCATAAGCATCCGTGTTGACGAACAGTTATGAGGAATCATTGAAATAAAGGTTTTGTGTATGTGGCGTTGAGAATTGTATAGTGGTTGGAAATCCAATTCTCATCAGTCACTATCATGAGGTCTGTACCATGCATTTCTCGCCAAGCACTCCCGAGATGCATTAAAATGTGTGGCACCCACATTTTAATGCAAAAATCAAGAAAGAAGATGAAACTGAAGACTTGGCTGTATGGGCTAGATCCCTTTGCCGTCCCGTAACAGGGGAAAATTATACAAAAAAAAAAAAAGAAACAAAAAAAAAATTCACTGTCAAATGACAATTTCTTGAAAATCCTTGCTGGCTGGTTGAATGGTTGAATTCCCGATTTCTGGAATACCTACTATTTTATAAAAATAAAGCATTTTAGGTGCTTTGCGTAACATCCAAAGAAGTAAGCCCCAACAATTGCATTTTTGCTTGAGCACATACAAATCAATAAAAATGTCGGCGATTAAAAAATTACAGCTTCCAAAATCTGTTTTGGAGATGAAATTTATGAAAAAGACTAAGGAAAGAATTGAAAAAGAATTAGAAAATACACAGGGGCACGATAGTTTGTATTCTGCCATAATTACTAATGAAATGAGATGTGCAACTGGTAATTATATATCGGAATCAAGTTTTATATTTTGTGAAGAATTACTAGAAGGCCGATTGTCGTTTAAAGGTATGAATCCAGAAATAGAAAGGCTTATGGAACTAGAGGCCAAAGAAATTGAAGTTGATAGTGAGATGCAAAAGGATGTCTCTGATGATATTTTATACAAGAAAATGGAAGCATTCAAGAAAAGGAAGATTTCACATCACACTACTCCAAATAAACATCCAGCTACTAAAAAGAGGCGAATATAAAATGACATGTAAAAATAGGCATTTAAAATACTAAGCAATTTTTAATTTTATTGTTTGTGTCATATATTTATAATTATACTGACCTTTATAATAATAATATACTTCCACGCTTACACCAATTATCTTGCCGAAAGTAAATATCATTAAGAACTTGTGTTATGGATACTAGATAATGGATAATTTTTAATATACATAATAAATTTTAGATATTTTTATAATTTTTATAATTTTTTATTTTTATAATTAATTTGTGTTTGTCAAACAAATATTTGCCGCTATCAGGTTTCAAACCCAGACTACTTGATGAGGCGGTTATACTGACCTCTCTACCACAATGGCGTCAAAATATTATTAGTCTACACGTCTGACAGGCCTACTTAAGCTGCCTGCGTGTATGTGCAATAATCTCTTCTATCTTGTTCTAATATATGCATTAGTATGCTCTTTCTCTTTCACAATGCTGATCTACAGTTTCCTATATCTATGGAGCATACTAACACGTATATTATATTGAGATAAACAAGACCATTTTACGTACACGTAGGCCTATGTCAGCCTTTCAGTCAAGTAGAAAAGATCAGCAACTGTCAGACTGCAGTACTATTTTTATGTGGCTCAGGCTGTCTGGACAAATCTTCAAAATAGCTTACATGTAGGTCAATAGGGCATTTTATGTGACGGCTAACCACCCTTACTTCAGAAGTGGTGACGCTACAGAATCTTAGATAATCGATCGAAACTGTGTCCAGCCAGCTTGAAAAACCACTTTTCGCTGGTCTCTCAATCTCGGTAACGGAAGTGATTTTGACGACTTTTTGCATGTCAACGGGCGTCACAAATTTGTGACGGGCATCGAGCTAAAAGTTTCGTGATACGTACAGCGGTTTATTAGAAAAATGCAAAAATCTGTGTCCAGCCAGCTTGAATTTACGTATAAAACTTCTGGCTGGCACTTCTGAATCTCAATAACGGGAGCGTTTTCGAATATGGTTCCTCTACTAACTAAATGTGACGCAAGTTGTGACGGTAATAACGTTTGATTTATGGCGTCACGTGTAATGGTTTACGAGAAATCAATTAAAAACTGGTGTCCAGCCAGCTTGAAGTTCAAGCTGGCTGGACACACATATCTCCGCTGCCTGATGGTCTACGGCCTTCGAAATATGTTCAAGTTTTTGTGACGGGGACGATAATGATAATCTGATGTTGTGACGGAGAAAGTTTACGTAGTTTCAAAGATATTGATCATTAAATTATTTTCATACAAACACTGCAGTAGGGTTACCAATATTGTAGGTTTTATGTAGAAACAAGTATATTATTTTAAGGCCTTAATGAACGAAAATACGTGTATTGGTGATATTAATACCTACCTACTAACCTATATTTACAGTACCTAGATATTTTAATTGATAGAAGACAAAAGCGTAGAGGTGTTGAAAGGGGGTAATTTTTTGCGTAATTGATTATTTACGTGCAGATAACTACTCTTTTTAGTGGGTAAGTATTGGTGTTTTTCATGGTAAGCATAAATAATTAATGCTATTGCATAAATAATGCTATAGCAACACAGGATACAATGGTTTCCTTTTTCTTCTAAAAATTCTATTAAAAGTAAATACTTTCCGGCAAAGAGAGTCAAAAATATTTTAAGTATATTTAGTTATATTTTACTGTAAAAATATTTTTTAGGAAATATCTTGGTCACGAAAAGATACTGAACAATTTCTGAACGTGCTCATACGCTGCCGCAGACCGACTTGGGTTCAATAGGTAGGTAGTTGATGTTGGTGTCGCCATCTGTTGCTTAAAGTTGGTACTACTAGGACAACTGTTCGAATCATAATTATGTTCTCTTCCTCTGAATCAGACTCTTTCATCACCCGCATGCTATACCGATTATGGCGCGCCCTACGACTAGGTACTTACTCTGGGTTTTCTCAAAAAAATGATAGTTAATATTTTCTCATTGAGGTGGGAAAAAAGAAAACAAATTAACGACGGTAAAGCATTTATTTTAATTAGGTACCTTATTTATTCTTTATTGCACAAAAAATAGTAGATGTGGGTACAAATCTTCATCCTAGCGAATATCCCAGTTGCATTTCGAAAGCTTTCACTTGGAAGCCTGGCCCCTAATCGGAGAGTAAGTAGATAGGGTCGGACTTCGAAACGAGTCGCCTGAATCTGAGGAAACTGAATGTGTAGGGGGCTCAAGGAAGCTCCGTAAGATCACCCTAAAACAATTTCGGCTGCCGGAGTTGCCTTTAAATATTTTTTTTTTTTTTTTTAATTCGTATTTATTGTATTGTGATTGCGTGAAACAAAACGTAATTTCTATACTTTTTTAGGTTATGATAAGATTTTAAAACTTTTGAAGTTAGTTTGAAGTACTAAAACGCGTGAAACGAAACGCCAATCCACTATTTTGATAATAGTTTTGACATTTCTGACAGCGTTAAATTGCGTCATTCCGTTGGTTGCTTTCGAGTTTTCGTGTCTAGTGTTTTATGCACCTACATGGCTGGGTGATAGGTAGGTTAGGGTTTTTTCATATATTTTGAGGTAAATTTTTTATAAAAAAAAGTAAGCATTTCCGGCATTCGAAATTTACGGGGGGCGACTTCCACCCCCTCCCTTCCTTCCCCCCACCCTCCTCTACCTCCAAAAAAGGAGACTTATTTCGAAATTCTTACCAGTAGATATACAAATGGTGGACTTAATTAGGAAAGAAAACTATTCTGACAATCTGACTATTCAACTCGTAAAAACTAATGATGGGCAAAAAGTAACACAAAATAATAAGTGGGGGCTCTTTTTAGGCAGCGCTGGTAGACAATTATTATTTTGAATTAACACTTATTTACGCTTTTTTAACCGAATTCAAAAAAGGAGGAGGTTATTAATTCGACTGTATGTTTTTTTAGTGTTTCTTACCTCATAACTCGTTACTGAGTGGACCGATTTTGAAGATTTTTTGGACCTTTGGAAGCTAGTGCTTGTCATGGGGTCCCATTTAAATTTTATCGACATCTGACAAATAGTTTTTGAGTTATCCCTAATAATGCCTATTTAATTGACATTGATGATATCATAATTTTATCACTTGTGTGTCTTGAGGTAATTCGTAGGTAGTAGGTAAGATCTTGAAGTAGTTTCCTGAAAATTTCTATACTTAAAACACAAAATGGAGGAAAAAACCGCCTTCAAAACTAAAAACGGGAAAAATAAAAATTTTGTTTATAAAAATCTAATTTTTTTTGAGGTCGGTGCCAACCTCAATATTTGTAATAAACGTTGTCACTTGTATTCGGGACCGACCTCTAAAAACATTTAGATTTTTATAAACAAAACTTTTATTTCTCCCGTTTTTAGTTTTGAAGGCGGTTTTTTTTATTTAATTTTTTTTTACTGCGGGAAAACCTATTCTTACGGAAAAAATCAAATACAATGCAGGTGTGGCCACAACCGGCCGATAAGTCGATTAAAAAGAAATCCTTTATTTGTGTAAAATTATGGTCACCTAACATTATTAATAGATGTTTGTATGGAAAAAATTAAATGATCAATATCTTTAAAACTACGTAAACTTTCTCCGTCACAACATCAGATTATCATTATCGTCCCCGTCACAAAAACTTTAACATATTACGAAGGCCGTAGACCATCAGGCAGCGGAGATATGTGTGTCCAGCCAGCTTGAACTTCAAGCTGGCTGGACACCAGTTTTTAATTGATTTCTCGTAAACCATTACACGTGACGCCATAAATCAAACGTTATTACCGTCACAACTTGCGTCACATTTAGTTAGTAGAGGAACCATATTCGAAAACGCTCCCGTTATCGAGATTCAGAAGTGCCAGCCAGAAGTTTTATACGTAAATTCAAGCTGGCTGGACACAGATTTTTGCATTTTTCTAATAAACCGCTGTACGTATCATAAAACTTTTAGCTCGATGCCCGTCACAAATTTATGTGACGCCCGTTGATATGCAAAAAGTCTTCAAAACCACTTCCGTTACCGAGATTGAGAGACCAGCGAAAAGTGGTTTTTCAAGCTGGCTGGACACGGTTTCGATCGATTATCTAAGATTCTGTAGCGTCACCACTTCTGAAGTAAGGGTGGTTAGCCGTCACATAAAATGCCCTATTGACCTACTTAAATGTAAGCTATTTTGAAGATTTGTCCAGACAGCCTGAGCCACATCTATTTTTTGGTCTCACAGTAGTTGATTCATTGCCAATGTATAAACATCAGTAATTATAAATCTATGATTTGTGTCATATGTATAATAATACCAGTTGACCCAGCAAATGTTGTTCAGCCTCTGGTTCTGGCATATTCTTTTTTGCAATATAAAATATACTTTTCGACTTTTTCTCTTACATACACAAAAAATGAACCAAATATACCCTTCATTATGAGGAGTTTGCCCACAAACTCAGTCACTAGATTTTTATTTAGAAGAAAATGTAAAATATGAAAAAAGAAGACTGCTTTATTTATGTTTATCTACACTATTTTTTTTTACTTTTTCTTACGTAGTAGAGGAAGTATTGTAATCGTAAAAAAAATCGACCTCGAGATTTTGACAGATTTACACGTTTTGGACCTCCCTGAGTCCAAAAATATTTTTTTTGGAATTATGTCTGTGTTTGTTTTCATAAGAATCTTGAAAAAAAGTCTTACTTTGACATTCATTATCCTCATAAGTATTAATTTTCCAGGTATAGTCTGGAAGAAAAAAATGGACCTAACGATGAGCTGAATATGTAGTTCTCGACTTCGTCATAGGTCTTTTTACACCTGTTATAATTAGAGATGAAACGGATAGTTGTTTGGCCGGATACCGGATATCCGGCGAGCTGCGTGGCCGGATATTTGAACCATTGTCTCGTTGCATGTCGTGACGAGTTTAGCGCCGCAAACGCAATCCGATCAATTCGGGCGGTTTCGCTAACTAAATAAATAGTAAAAATTACTATTTATTTAGTTTAGTAATTAACTTTTTATGTATTTATCATTAGAGGGGATATCTCAGAGTTTCTTCTGAGAATTTTGGGTTTTTAGCTTTTGTGTAACTTTTTCGACTTTAAATAAAAGTCGTCATAATTCTATTGATATTTACCTCACAAAGATTAATGTATTGCATTTTGTTATAGGAAATTGTCGTAGTTTTTTAATATCCGGTATCCGGCCAGATATTGAGTTACTATCCAGTATCCGGTCGGATAGTAAATTTAGGCCGGATACCGGATAATTACCGGATATCCGTTTCATCTCTAGTTATAATGTATTTTTATTATCTCCATCATTAGTAGTGCCATAGAAATTTTTTTTAATTTAGTTAGCAACTAAATATTAAAACTGAAAATGTTATTAAATTGCTTTTATTTAATATATAATTTATGACAATATTGACTTTATTTTCTACATATTTTCAAAGTATGTAATTATGAACTCTAAAATCTCATAAGTACGGGATACAAAAACAATCTTATTAAAATACAGAACTATAGAGATTCATAATACTATGAGTTTAATGCAATTCTGATATTTTCTATTACTTTAGTGTAAGATGATAATACTTATATTTCATTAGTCTCATTAGTTAATTAGATTAAGGTATGTATACAATTTGGATTTTTTTTCTTAGCATTGTGCCATTTTTAACGATTTTACCAGGAAAATATTATGAATAAAAATTGAATATAAGGCACAATTGAAACATGTTTGTCAATTACTACAATAATATAACATTTGGTACTTACATTGCTATTTGTTTATAATTTAATGTACCACTTAATGCAATTAATTTAAGGATGGACAGTTTTAATGACTGAGTCAAATATATTATAATGAGTTAATAAAGTTTTCTACGACATCTTCGATGATTAAGAACGTTTGGGCGGCAGTGTCAGTCTAGGCCTTGTTGCATAAGCGTGTGGAGGTCGCGGAAAGCGGCTCCAAGACGGCCCTGCAGCGTCTGCCTCTTGAGCAGGAAGGCGCGAACGTCGAGCAGCAGCCGATGTATCTGGTCGCACTTGGCGTAGCGCTCCTCCCGTGGAATGTCCACTCCCATAGTGCGCACTGGAGCGCTTACGTTAGTTCGAACCACCGAAGAGAAGTTGCGCACAATCAGTCTTAAAGCATTGCAGCCACATTGCATGTATCTAAAATAAACGACACGTTACTCAATTGTACTGTAATGTAGACTAATACGCAGGACAGCAAAGAGAATTTAATCATTGTTAAGGATACTAAAAGTTTAGTGTTGTCTCCTGTCCCCTCCTTAATGTCTAACCTTAGAATGTGTTGTAGGTGCTTTAAAACCATAAACCCATTTATAAAATACTAAGTATAAGTCGGAAATTACTTGGTAGTTGTTTTTCATTAGAAGTTACTTAATACTACTAAGTGTACCTAAAAAATAACCGTACATATTAAAATTTAATGTGATAACATGCTGTTAACTAGATTAGGTCGTGAGCGCACTTTTCTCATTATAGCAATAATTTGTTACAAACCTGCATTTAACATGACTATCAATCGAATGTAACACTTAGGTATAAGGAAACGTGCTATGTGACAAGGATTTTAAAGGTGTCACAGTGCGCGTGGACGCACAGGGCCGTAAAACGTATTCATAGACAATACTTAAGTGGGGGTCGGAACTATGCGTACTCTAAAATGAACACACAGCTTAGGTAACTAGCTAGCTATATTAAATAATGTACAGGTCGAGTCTGAGGGTCGAGATATCAAAAGCAACACCCAGATGTGAAAAGTTTAAAGTTTGAAGGAGGTTTGAAGTAATAAAACGTCAGTACCTGAGGTCAGTACCTGAGGTCAGTACATTCAACGATGTGAACTAGGCAACAGAATGGAGGGGCCCACGTCCGGAAGCCTCCTTGTGGCGGACCCTGGTAACGTGGTGGGGAAACTTTCTCGGCGGGTGTGTGGCTTTTGATGTCAAGTGTGTCGCCTTGGCATTCGAAGTCACATGCCATCGTCGAGTTCTTTTTGTTTTCCCACCACGGCTAGTACCGGACGGCCCTTTTCAGGGCCATGACCGCGCCCGAAGTCCCCCAGGTGCGATCCGATGGCTGCTCCCGGTGTCCTCGTCAGGAGGACGCGCCAGGTCGAGCAGCCGTCGGTGAGGAGGCGGCATATAAGGCCGGCGTCGGCCAGCGGTCCACAGGGGCTGGCGTTAGTCGGTAGCCCCTGTGGGCTGCTGGCCACCAATTGGTGCACAAGGAGTGCCTAGACGGGCAGCGTTGGGACGGTCTCGGTGTAGTTGCGCTTACGTGCGCAGATCCCGAGCCGTCCCGCAATAGCGCACTGGAGGTAAGGCCGGGGAGGATGTTTAGTGGGTATGGAGGGAACGCCTTTACCTCGAGTCCCACATATCCCCTGCGGTTGGCACCACCCCACAGGGACGATGCGTAAATGCATTTGACCTCCCCAACAAAAAAAAAAGGCAACAGAATGGAACCAATCACAGAGCTCTATTTAATGCGTTTACTTATCCAAGAGTCGACAAACCTCATAGTAATGTTTGTGAATACGGGTGTAAGAAATTTTTGGGGATATTTATGAATGAAATTCAAATATATAGGTAGTACGTAATGTATGTACAGTCAACAGCACGTCAGGCTATACAAAACTGTCAAATTTCTCCAAACGATTTTCAACCTAAAACTATACAATATAAAGTGCATAATCGAGTGGGAAAATTTGACAGTTTATGGTAACCCAACGTGCTGTTGTCTGTACATATACATTAATATTTAATAATGATTTAAATTTTTCCTCAGATTACTCATGGACACGACAGAACACGTTTATTCATTTTGATTAAAATAAATAAATGCATTTTTGATCAATCTCTAGAACATCTAAAAATCTCGTAACAATATTTTTAATTAAAGAGATTACAATAGAGATGAAACGGATAACCGGTATCTGGCCTAAACTTACAATATCCGGCCTCTAGTAACTCAATATCCGGCCGGATACCGGATATTAAAAAATACGACAATTACCTATAATAAAATGCAATACATAAATCGTGAGGTAAATATCAATAAAATGGCTTATAATTATGACGACTTATTTAAAGTCGAAAAGTTACAAAAAAGCTTTTTAAAAAACCAAAATTTTCTTCTGAGATATTCCCTCAAATGATAAATACATAAACAGTAAATATCTAAACTATTTTTTTTTTAGTAAAAGTTAGCGAAACAGCCCGAATTGATCTGATTGCGTTTGCGGCGCTAAACTCGTCACGACACGCAATAAGACAATGGTCCAAATATCCGGCCGCCGGATATCCGCCCTCGCAGCTCGCCAGTTATCCGGCATCCGGCCTCGCAGATCGCCAGTTATCCGGTATCCGGCCTCGCAGATCGCCAGTTATCCGGTATCCGGCCAAACAACTATCCGTTTCATCTCTAGATTATAATGCAATAGGTAGATACTTACGATTCATATTTGCTCTGCAATAATTCGTAAATTTTAGGTAGCATCAGTAAACAAATGTCTAAGTTCCAGAGAGATCTGCAATGTATAATAATATAACATTAGGTTTGTAGCAATTTTAACAACAAATATTTCTACAAAAAACAGATATCTGATTAGATTTTCCCACTTACGGTTTGTGAGCCATTACATTCAGAATGTCTAGTATCACTGCTGTGTCTTCCAAGGCAATAATCGATTCCAAAGCTGATTTCAAACTTTTATTTATCCTAACAGAATGGAAAATCTGAAAAGAAATTCAGAGGATATCAATGTTTTAAGTTTTTACATCTGAAACAAATGCTGATCGGAGCCTATTTCATTTCAGTGTCTTTTTATGTGGATACTGCTATAAATGGTCAGTTTTTTTTCGAATGGTTTTGAGCCACTAATGCCTGTGCATAGACAGCGTGACTGGGAAGACTGGCATCCTTTTAAAATACGATACATGTGATACATGTGCTTACCCCAAAATTGAGCCTAGAAATCAATTTAACTAAAAATCAACAGTTCCATACAAAAATGCAACCAAAATGTATGGAATAGCTGCTTTTTAGGTCTATTGATTTGTCTTTTCACTTTTTAACACCAAAAAAAAATCTTTTCCCAGAAATTATTTTTTAAAATGTTTCTTATTTTGATATATAGAGTACATGGTTCTCGTTTAACTGTTCATGTCTTTTACACCAGTATATACATATAATTATTTTTACATACACATTATACAGCCATGATTCAGGTACAAATATATTCACATCACACAAACATTTTGCCCCTACCGGGACTCGAACCCAGGCCCTCATAGATGGCGACACTTGAAACCGGTGTGTGTGCGAGCCACTCCTCTACGGAGGTCGTCGATATGGGTTTAAATTAAAGATTTCTGCTCTCACTGTACTTGTAATAGTCATAGCACGAAATGGTCAAAAACAGAATCAGTCATACATACCCAGAAGCGAACATTTCAAGAAGTTTTTTCTTTTTTACTTTCTCGTATACGTAGTATAGAGGAAGTCTTGTAATCGTCAAAAAATTCGACCTCGAGATTTTGATGGATTTACACGTTTTGGACCTCTCTGAGTCCAGAAATTCCGTTTTCGGAATTATGTCTGTGTGTGTCTGTGTGTTAGCACGATAACTCGAGTATGCTCGACTTATTGCAACCAAATTTAACACGCATATATGACATCAAAATATAAGGTTTCTATCAACTTTTGAGTCATCGATCACGAAAGTTAAGCAACCAATGCGCGGTCAGTACTCGGATGGGTGATCAAAATTTAACATGCATGTATGACATCAAAATCAAAGGTTTCTATCAACTTTTGAGTCGTTTCCGGTATACTAGAAAGTCAAGGGGAGACCACTCCCGATTTTTTTTACGAGATGGCAAACAAGCATGCGGCCCAACTGGAGACGCATTTTTGAATCATTAGAATTCCAAATCTTGTCACAAGTTAAACGCCGGCTTGGCCTATCTCCTTGTATTATTAAATCTGTGGGTCCGACCCACTCGTTTCCGATATTCTACCAGTAAATGACTGAAAATTAAATTATAACTTTATAATTTACGTTCCGTTCGCCCGTTACTCATTACTGGTTTTTAAAATCAACGAGTTATGGCTATGCGGTTTTTATTTTTTCTGCATGCAATGAAAAATTTTATAACATTCAAGTTTTAGGGCAACACTCATTTCTATTGTTTCAAAAATACGTAAAATTGGGAGCAATCGAAACTAATTTCGTATACGTTTTGCTTTCGTGCATGAATTTAAGATTCACTTCGAATGATTCAAAAATGCGTCTCCTGGTGTTAAGTGGTTACCGTCGCTTATAGACATTTGCAATGTTAAGCGTAAATCACTTAACACTGCAAGTGCGTTGCCATCCCTGGGGACTACGATGATATGCCTTCCATGCCCAGTAACTACAATGGCTACCTTTCCCTTCAATCCGAAACACAGCGAACTGCTTTATGGCAGAGAGCGCCTAAATGGTCAAAATAATTATTAAATTTACCAATAAAAGTACATTTTTAGACTTATGCTAATGACCACCCACTGCACTAAGCTTAGCTTGTATCGCGGCGACCGGGTTACATTTACTGTATTACAATTTTGTACTGATGGACACACGGTTCAAAGTAAAAAAGCAGAAACTATATAAAATAAGCAAAATAATAATTAAAATAAAAGTAAAAAAAAATAGAAGCATTGCTAAAATAAATAAGTTTTAAAATCTATCATATTACTAGCTTCCGCCCGCGACTTCGCCCACGCGGACATTTTACCCCAAAAAAAATAATTAAAAGAAGCATTGCTAAAATTTATAAGTTTTACAATCTATGATATACTAGCTTCCGCCCGCGACTTCGTCCGCGTGGACATTTCACCCCCTTAGGGGTGGAATTTCCAAAAATCCTTTCTTAGCGGATGCCTACGTCATAACATCTACCTGCATGCCAATTTCAGCCCGATCAGTCCAGTGGTTTGGGCTGTGCGTTGATAGATCACTATGTCAGTCACCTTTGAGTTATATATATATTTAGATTATGAGTGTGTTAGCATGTGTTTGTGAGTGTGTGTGAGTATGTGTGTGTGTGTGTGTGTGTGTGTTGTGGAGCATTCATAAAATGCCTACAATGTAGACGAAAGAGTGCGAATACCTGCAAAGCCCGCTGTCGCGCGGTGAGCACGGCCATCATGGAGTCGTGGCCACGCATCATGACGCCGAGCACCTCCTGCTCGCTCGGCTCCGCGCCCACGCCGCGTGCGCCACGTCGCGCCCCGCCCACGCCAAGCCCGCGCTGTCACAATTACATTATACATACATATATCTATACTAACATTATAAAGCTGAAGCTTGGTTGTTAACGCGCTAATCTCAGAAACACTGATTCAAATTTAAAAAATATATTTGTTCCGGATAGTCCATTTCGATTTTCGAGTTATGTTGGTTTAAACAAACTCCACGCGGCTGAAGTCTCGGATGGAGCGCGGAGGAGTAAGTAATAAAGAAAAGCTTTTCACATGATAAATAATCCAAAAGCGTGGGAGTAATAACTACCCAAAATTACGCATGTTAAAATGTAACTTAAATTATTGATAATTATTTATTGTCTTGTATTGATGTTTTGAAATCATTACGAAATTGTAAGCTGTGGAGTTTCTTTCGCCATTTCTTCTCCATCTCAGCATAATAATAATTATTCGTCCCGAAATGGTGGTAGGGCTTTTGACGATTTAAAAGTACTTAGCAAAGTCCATATAAATAAAGAGCTTTTTCATTCCATTTCAATAAATAATCACGCTCGCATATTTCCGAATAGGATTGACCAGCTGTAGGTACTATAAAGCCATAGAAGTATCATCATCAGAACAGCCTTTTTAATTCGACCTACTGCTGGGACACAAGGCCTATCCTTGTTATCGAAGGAGGTTTAGGCAGTAGTCCACCACGCTTACCCAATGCGGATTGGTGGACGGAGTATAAAGTGATCATTACCCCTTTGCTGATCCATTAGTTGCCTTCTACGACACCCACTGGAGGATATGGGGTGATGATATTCTACTCTGCCGGTATCACACGGCCACAATGGCAGTATGATGGGCCCTATTACAGTACTCTATAATAGGGGCATGTTGCCAGCCTGTCGCCAACACAAAAAGGGCATCACGCAATTAAACCTTCAGTGAACAAACCTCACAACACACGCTCGTCTCGGGGTTACGGGTGTGCAACTTTTGTGAACTTGAAGTGTTACTATATGTTCTGTATCAATCATAGATTACCTCCTAATAGATACCGCATACAAGGCAACCGACGCGCACGACACATACTTGCTTTAGCTAGCATGCAAAACTGCTCCAATAATCTTAACATTAGTCTCGACCAAATCTGTGACCCGTAGACACGCTAGATTTATGCACTGGTTTGGACACAAAAAACATTAGTTTAACATTACAATGGCTTCCTGTGCTGTAAAATGGCGTGGAAAATCACCCAAGACCTCTAATTACCAAAAAGGTAGCCTACATTTCACCGGTAAGAAAATTATTATTTCTATTACAAATTTTTTAAATTTGCATCAGAGGTCAACTTATATTGGCTAAAATCAACATTGACAAGTTACGTCACAAATTGGGCGTTGACGACATTTTGACACTGTCTCTTTTACTCTTATTTATTACTATAATGATGTCTCTGTCTAAAGAAAGCGCAGTGACGTGACTTGGATTTCATGTCCGTATCGATACCGATATTTTTATGTTCGATTATGTATCGAATATTTTTACTTATATCAAAATGTAATAATTTACGATATTATTAAAAATATTTATAAAATCGATAATTCTATGTTTTAAAATTAACATTTTGTTAAAAGTTAACATATAATGATAATAATATTATATTTGAATCGTGAATATAACCGAAAAACACTGGTATTAATGAATTTTAATTTGGCAATCGGAAAAATATGTTAATGGTAAAACCTTATAGCAAATATTTTGAGGTTTCTCAAAGAGTATTTATTTCTTACTCTTATCTCAATAAAACGAAAAAGCAAAGCGAACTAGCCCATACAGCCATGTCCTCGGTATTTATCTCCTTTCTTAGTGTTAGCATTAAATTCTGGGTGTCCCCCATTTTAATTCATTTAGGGAGTGCTTGGAGATAATGGAATGGTAACAGACCTCATGATGGCGACTGATGAGGTGGAAATCTATATATATATAAAAATCAATCGTAGTTCGTTTGTCAAGCTAAAACTCAAGAACGGCTGGGCCGATTTAGCTGATTTTAGTTTTGAAATATTTGTTGTAGTCCAGGGAAGGTTTAAACGGTGAGAAAATATGGAAAAATTGCGAGGAAGATAGTAAAACCAACATTTTCATTTTCTCATATAAACGGTTCTGCCTACTTTCCTGTCAAACATTTGACGTTCGAAGTGGTTAAATTTTAATATTTTGATTGTTGTCATTGTTGGTTCGTTCAGAAAAATTTGTCTATATCTGAGCTAAGTAACCTGTGTGATCAAAATAATTACTGGCAACACAAAAAAATACCTCTACTTACAAAAGTGTACAGAGAAGCTATTCACTTAAATTACGCTTCTACTGAAGTTCTTAATATGTTTAGCTTAGACATATGGATAACCGGTATTGAATTTGATAATATATTAAAACTGAATCTAAGCAGCATTCAAGAACCAAAAAATTCATACGAACCTAACTTACTGAGAAATAGAGTGATTAGAGAAATATATTATAAATACGAAGGTTGGCACAAGATTTTTACTGATGGTTCAAAGAGTTCTCAAGGTTTGGGTGCAGGTTATTTTGATCAAACATTGAATTTAACAGCTGGTTTCAAGATTCAAGCGCAAGTGTCCATTATGACGCTGGAACTCATTGCAATATTTAAAGCCTTGACATATGCGATTGATAAGAAACTTAATAAATTTGTTATTCTCTCCGACAGCAAAAGCGGTTTACAGCATTTGGCTCGCTGCGCCTCTGGTTTCAGAGGTGTAACGATAGCCTATGATATTCTTAAAGTCATTCATAGTTTAAAAAATAAAAATACTGAACTGATATTGCAATGGGTTCCCGCCCATGTTGGTCTTGTAGGTAACGAGAAGGCAGACCTTGTGTCAAAGGACGCGGCGAGTATGGGAAATGTGTTTGAATACTTGCCGGACTATACGGAATATATACCTAATTATAAAAATATATGTTATCTAAAATGGAAAGAGCATTTTGATATGGTTTCCATTGACAAGGGGATATGGTATAAATCTATACAAGGAGAACCTACCCGCGTGCTTTGGTTTGATGATAACAACTTGAATAGAAACTATATCAAAATTGCAGTACGCCTTCGTTCTGGGCATTATCCATCAGCAAAGTTTGCATATTTAATGAAAAAGACTGATTCACCTAATTGCAATGCTTGTGGCAAAATAGAAGATGTACAACATATGCTGATGGACTGTGTCAAGAACGGGGCTGAAAGGGAATCGCTGTTTATAGAATTTAAATTAAATATTCGAGACATAGGTTTAGTACAAAACATATTAGCACAACCAAAATCAGAAGTAGCTAAAAAATTATGCACTTTGGTTAAACTGACCGAACATTGATTCCTTTTCTTATGTAAGGACATACATAATTTTAAAGGTTTAAACTTTTAATATTTTTTTAATTAAGTTTGTTAAATTTATAGTTTTTTTTTGTAATAGGGTAGATACAATAACCATGGTTAAAAGCCCCAAATTAAATAAAGAATAAAAAAAATAAAAAAATGTCATTTGACATAATTATATTAGCATGTAAATAGAAAAAAGTCTTTATTGTACTATTTCACACATACATTTGGCCGAGATTGAACTTTTACTAACAGCTTTACGCGACATCACACACACCAGACATTCAGGCCACCAGGTATGAGATAACTGTAACTCTGTGACGACGGAGTTACAGCGGAGCTTCTGAAAGGAGTTATACCGAATCGTTCGCGCGCAGGTTTGATGACTTCCAGCCTCCCGAACAAGCCGGATTCCCAAAAGGCTTCAGTACTATCACATACATACGCTGCGGCAGGTTATACAGAAGACCGAAGAGAAAGCCTTCGATTCTGTCGAGACCTGGGCCATACTCCAGTCACTCCAGAGGTGCCACATAGACTATAGACACATCCAAGTGTTGCGGTCATTGTATGAAAACGCCACTATGCCAGTCCACTTTCAGGACCAGAACTCAAAACCCATACAGCTCAAGCGAGGCGTGAGACAGGGTGATGTTATAATCGCCGAAACTGTTCACAGCTCTAGGGAATGCAAAAACGGGTCATAAACAAAACCGGTTTTTAATTTCGGGTTTCTTTTTTATAACCGGCTACCTGGTTTTAAAACCGGTTTTTTTCTAATTGCTTAAGTTTGCTCCTGTTTTATAGAAATGAAAAATTATAGGTTCGTTTCCTATCCTGTATTACATTTAAAATACATACATAATTATATTTCTAAATATTAAAATTTTACAATGTATAAACACTAAAAAATATAACATTTAATAATATAAAAATGCAGTTCCCCATCGGCAGCAAGATCAGGGTCCCGGCTACCAGAAGTACTGCCTTCTGCATCTGACTCCTGATCCAACCACCTAACGCGAGCCTCTTCAGGTGTTTATCGAGGCTCTTGGCTATCAGTCCATGTGCAGATATGACTATCGGAACAATAATTGCTGAATCGATGTCCCACATGTCAACAATCTCGTGAGCTAAATCAAGATATTTGTTTTCTTTATCTTTTTCAGCTTTCACAATGTTTTCGTCACTTATATTATTATAAATTTGAGTTACTTTATTGACATTGTAGGTATTATTCGGCGATATCATATCTCTCAAATTTCAAAATAAATGAAAATAGCAATTGCTTTCGGCATTTTTTTATATACCTACGTATGATTGAAATCATTATATTATATAAGTATATTATACATTCTTTTCATTCAAATGTGTCTGAAAAATATTCATTGATAATCCTTAATATCGTTTGCAAAATTACCGATTATAGTCGATACTTAAAAAAATGATATGGTCACATCACTATCTATTAGCTGTACTTTGAAATAACCAATCACAGCGCGTCAGGTAAATGCCCCTCACCCCGTGCTTACCGCCAATTTTAGTGAACTAGGTTGCTAACAAATATGTATTCATGCGGTATCTATTAGGAGGTAATCTATGGTATCAATACACTGTTTTGCATCTTACTTTCTGTGTTGCCCATAGATTTATTATTACTGACGTTTATAGATTTGCAATGAATCGACTAGGGTGAGACCAAAAAAACACACCGATGTGTGCGTAATGAGCATGTGTGCATGAAGTATGCTTTCTCTTTTACATTGCTAATCTACAGTTTCCTATATCTATGGTGTTGCCTAAATGCCATATATGGATAAACTAGTGGTCGCCCGCGGCTTCGCTCGCGTCAATGTCGGTTAAATTATAGCCTATACGTTATTCTGATGTATGAGCTATATTATTGTAAAGTTTCATCAAAATCCGTTCAGTAGTTTTTGCGTGAAAGGGTAACAAGCATACATCTAAACATCCATACAAACTTTCACATTTATATATTAGTAGGATATTACCTTAGGCATATGAAATAAACTTTAGCTCTGAAACCAATATAAAATCACCGTGTATCTCTCTGATATCTATCAAAATAGTTTGCTGCCGTAATATAAAATTGTACTCACTGGCAAGAACTCTTCTAGGTCTAGTCCAACAGGGCGATCGGTGGCAAATGGAATAAATTCCGGTTCTGGCTCTCTGTCTGCAGGCTCAACAGTTCTTGGTACAGGTATGGTTTCTCTAACATTCTCCGCTCTTCGTCTATTCAAAATATTTATGTTATGCAAAAACAGCTTTCGAATTTTAAGTGCAAAATAAGAAGGTACATGGGGGTAAGATGTGTATAAATTGCGAGGGCGAGTTACATTAAAAACCATAAAATTAATACATACAGAAACTTCCTGACCATATTTCCTATGGTCATTTGCCTGTTTTTTTTAAATTGATACTTCTCTAATTTCCAAATGGTTGCCAATGATTGCGTGCCTTATTTCGTATACTACTCACTACCTCATTCATTATACATGTATGATGATGTGGGTTTAAGTTTATTTTCTCCTCTTCATTTTTTGGTAATGTAACCTCAAAGCCTAAGGTGACCATATTATCTCCCTGTACCTTATGAGGCGTCGGTGGCGTAGTGCGTAAGAGCGTCGTCTCCCACCCGGGAGGCACTGGTTCGATTCCCGCCACGTACCAATATGTTTTCAAATTTTGAATTCATATATACGTTTAATCAACGCTTTTACGGTGAAGGAAAACATCGTGAGGAAACCTGCACACACCTATGAAGAAATTCTTAGGTTGTGTGTGACTTGGCCAGTGTGGTTGACTAAGGCCTAATCGCCCCTAATGTGGGGTAGGCTCGAGCCGCTCGGTGAGGACATTATAGAGCTGTTGATGATGATAATGATGACCTTATGATAAACATATCAAAATACCTTGTATTTTCTGTTGATGTTCTGGTGAATGATAGAGATCTTGGACCTAATGAGGGTGGACCTAAAGATATGTCACTATTGCTTTGTCTCAGATTGCTATTGCCTGTAAAAAATAAAAATCACAAGAATTATAACTAGTACCAGTGATGTAAATAATATACATAGTGAGAACAAAGTTTTTGATTAAACTTACTTAATTCTGTTGTAGATTTTGTTTCTTTGTATGAGTTATGACGATTAAGTGTGTTTGTTGAGAAAGAACTAGCAGCATAATCTCGTATGACACAAGATTGCGCAGCTGTGAACGTGTTATCTTCTTTAGCATTATCCATCACCCCTGAGTCAAGCATAGAAGCAAATTATAAAACGCATAATTACACTATGATTTTTTATTGGTTTTGCAGCCAAAGTCTATTTAAATTATAAGTTAATACGTATTCATATATGACATTTAGTCAAAAACTGTTTACTGATCGAGAACACACACAGTAACGATTTGAGTTAAGTCTGTAACTACGAGATGCACTTCGCGCGTGTGCGAGGGAGCTCACTTTCCCACGGCAAATTTTTGTTTAATGCGATGTTGATAAGAGAGTCAAAGTAAATACACGAGCGTGTGCCACCGTGGGGCTGTTTACGGTCATTGAGTTTGATAAGGGCGCAAGCTACTAAGTATTCTCATATTTCCAAATCAATATTTGATTTCGAAAAAAATTATGCTTAAGTATATAGTTTCTTTACATAGTTAATGGGAGAGGGCTTCAGCTCCAAAGTCAATAAAAAAGCATTGTGTATATTAATACAAGTAATTATACCACTTTAAGTTATTTGTCAATAGGCAAACTAAATATATTAGATACTATTAAACTCACTTGTAACAACTTCAGGTTTTTTGTCTACAACAGGGTAAAGTTCCTTGGTAGAAGTAGGTATTCTCGAGTAATGTTCAGATCTCTGCCGTTGGGGCGGTGACGGTTGAGGAGTTGGCCGCATTAATGACGTTGGTTCATCCAACATTAGATCTCGTAATGAAGTAGTCATTCCACTTTCTAATTTTGATGTTGAATCTTGTGCTAGAAACACGTTATTTATATAAAGATATAATTATTGTATAAGTATACTAACAAATGTTTATAAGTTACAGCATTACTTTCAATGGAATAATCTTCTGAGGACAAGCTGGTTGCAGGTGGAGGTGTACGTGTCACTGCAAAATATATGAATGAACATTTAAACTTACTGATTATAAGGTTGGGTGTGTTAGTGTGTTATCTTTTGTGAGTTGTTAGTGAACCATACAACACTTAAATATGAACTACTCACATGATCTAGAAGGTTGGAAAATTTCAGTGTAGTCATTAAAATTAGATATAACAGCACCTGATTCCTCATCAGCTTCTGTCCCTGATGTAGATTCCTCAGCAGTCTTTTCATCAAGAAGTGTTCTTTGATGCATCACTAAAATATGATGTAATTTTAGAGCCTTCTTAACTATGTGGACTACAAAAAGCTGATTTGTACATTTACCTTCTTTGGGAGGCTTTTCTTTAGAAAAACTCTTTCTTACAGAGTGTCCTTTTTGGAATGGTGAGAGATCACGAACTACTGTTGGTACCACAGGTGGTGGACCACCAAAAGGATGTACTTTATTAAGATCAACCACTGATAAAACAACATAAGTAGAATGAAAAGATCCTGCAATCTGTAAAAAGATACAAATAAGCTTATTTAACTATTCAATCCAAAAACATATCGAATTTTATAAAACCCTTACAAGTTGAGTTTGAGCAACAGTAATGTCATGTATTTGTCCCCAGTGTCCTGGTACTGTATCTAAGACCCTGGCAGGTTCCCATCCTATGACATGGAGACCATCATTAGCACAGCCTAGCAAAGTCGTACCATCATCACTGAACACCATGTGGCTGAAAATGACAAAATATCATGAAGGAAGACAGTCCAATTTATAGATAAATACAGGATGTAAAAGACATGAACAGTCAAACGAAAACCATGTATTCTGCTCACCATCATAACATTTTTCTTCCTTTAGACTATACCTGGGAAATTGATAGTTACGATTTTATTGAAGGTCAGTCATAATTTTTTTTTTTCATTTTTTTATGAAAATGTATTCTATACGTTATTTCTTAATTATTGTCCAAAGAAACATCATTTTTTTTAGTATTTCATAACAAAAAATGGCTTCAAAACGTTAGCGTTCAATGTAGCTCACTCGATGGAAACGGACACTAACGAACGGAGCCTCCGTCTGTCAAAATTATCGCGGTTTTGCGAGTTGCGTGCGAGTTGAGCCCTTTACATTGTGCGGTACAATTTGCAATTTTTTTTAACACCAAAAAATAAAAATCATTTCCCAGCAATATTTTTTTTGAAATATGTCTTATTTTGATGTATAGAATACATGGTTCTCGTTTGACTGTTCATGTCTTTTACACCCAGTATTTTATAAGAATTTTTTTTTAAAAAACAAATATATTGTGCAGTAATTTTCACAACAGTACCCACATAAATAAGCACAACTGTTAAGTATGAACTGTATTACAGAATATAGAAATAGCATATCAAATCATTTAGATATTCTAATACTTGCATGAATTAAAGTTACATGTAGTTGCTACAAAAAAAAATTCAAGAACCAAAATACATGTTAGATGAAGCATCAAATACTTAAAAGCATTTATTAATTATGATTTAGATGCAATGCATATTTTCCTCTGCATGTTTTTCCTTTATAAGTTCTGGAAGACACAGAGCGACATTTCATAATTTCATCTATTAATCGTTTTTTAAGTGTAATAATAAAATACATTATTTTCCAGTTCAACAAGCTTTAACTCACCGTATTGAAGTATTTTCTTTTTCAAACTTAGATACCAATTGGATTTTCTCCATATCCCAAAAATTCACAGTTCTATCTGTACCACAACTAGCCAGCAAAAATTCATGTGGATGAAATTTAACACAAGTAACTGCAGATGTATGCTCCATAAATTCCTGAAGCACTTTACCCACACGTACATCCCACACCTTAACCAATCCTAGAAATTTATGTAATAAATTAAGACAAATTAATTCTAATATTAACAATTGTGTCGTTAAATAAAATTTTACCGTCTTCACAGGCAGAAGCTATCCATTGGCCATCAGGGCTGAATTGCAGACTATTTACAGCCAAACGATGACTTGAATAAGTAAAAATACATCCCCTTTTCCTGATGTCCCATAGCTTAATGTTGCTATCACATGATCCTGTTGTTAAATAATCACCATAGGGGTGGAAATCTATACATTTGATAGCACCTTTATGTCCAGTAAAGGTTCTTAATAGTTTAGCTGCCTCTAAATCCCAAATCTTTAGAGCTCCCGTTTGTGATCCAGCACAAACCAAGTCATCAGAGTCTCCAAAGCAAACACATTCTACAGGAGTGGTGTGACCACTTAAGCTCTGTAACATTAATTAGAAAGTAAATATTTGAAATATGGACAATTTAGAAATATTTATTAATTTACACATGAAAATACAAACCATCAAACAACTTTGTCTGCCTATAGCCCATAAATTAACTTTCTTATCATCACCTCCAGTGGCTAAAACTTGATTTGACTTGTGCCCCATTGCCAGACAATTTACATTTGCCTTGTGGGCCACAAACTCTTCTGAAATAATATTAAACAGTTAAAAAAAACATAGCTGATGTAGAAAGTAAATATAATTACAACAGAATACATACGTAACTTCCATGATCTTCTTATGCTTTCCATTGTTTTACTTATTTTGAACCCATTCCATTAAAGGTATATTGAACCATGTAAATTTAGGGCATCTATTGTTACCGTATAGCATTCAAGCTACATCTATGATATATATTCTAAGGGTATGAGTCCTTATTTCCACAAGCAGAAAGTAATTGAATCAGGCAAACACATTAGATTTTGCTTAAAACTATGTTTTTTAATAATCAAAGTTAGACCTAACAAGAATTTTTGTTTCTGACTGACATGACAGTGACACTAGTGACATCCAACATTTTTTAAATTTTTTTTTTTTGGTAAAGTTTTCCCTGTTACGGGACGGCAAAGGGATCTAGCCCATACAGCCAAGTCTTCGGTTTCATCTTCTTTCTTGATTTTTGCATTAAAATGTGGGTGTCACACTTTTTAATGCATCTAGGGAGTGCTTGGCGAGAAATGCATGGTACAGACCTCATGATGGTGACTGATGAGAATTGTATAGTGGGATTTCCAACCACTATACAATTCTCAACGCCACATACAAAAAACCTTTATTTCAATGATTCCTCATAACTGTTCGTCAACACGGATGCTTTTGCAAAGAAACGACACCACTTTCACTGCACAAAATCCACTCCGAAGCAATTTTGAATTATCGAAATAAAGATCGACATCCAGACGCCATGATTTCCCGCCAAACACTCACATTTTTTAATAAATTTTTCGCTATTACGGGACGGCATAGAAATATAGCCCATACAGCCATCTCTTCAGTTTTGTATTCTTTCTTGATGTTGGCATTAAAATATGAGTGGCACACAGTCCTATGCATCTAGGTAATACTTGGCGACAAATGCATGGCAACAGACCTCATGATGGTGACTGATGAGTTGCCGGAGGTTGCCGGCCTATTCGCTAACTTTTTTGATAGATGAAAGTGATGATGATGATCACCGAGTGAATTGCATATGCGTTGCTGTTTTTACATGATATGTGCCTTATTACAGCAAAGCAGCGTGTCATGTAAAACAGCAATGGTTATGTTGTAATTCACTCGGTAACAACAAAAAGTGAAGACAAAATATTTGTCATTAAAACTTCTTATTTCCTATTTGCCTCTTTCGAACCACTAGAGCCCACGTATTAGATGGTCACGTGACCGTCGTCTGTTTATTTTGTTTTTAATGAATTTAGAAGTTTAGGTTTTGAACATCTACTTCTGTTGTAAACTGTAGGTATGTCATACTTGCAACAAACTTATTTAACAAAAGAAAAACATTCGTAAAAAAAAGTTTGTTTTATTTTTCATCGTGGTCGTAAGAATTAGATTATATGCACGAAGATAGATATAAGCTTCTTGATTATATGGTAGTCATCGAGCACATAACCTGTCACTTATTTTGTTCTAAAATTATTCCGCCAAACAGCCCGCCTAGCATGACCACCAAAACACGATATGATATAGCCAAGGAGCTTATAGGTAAAAATGGAGTGTACGGTGTCAAAAGGTACTTGAGGACAGATCTCGTGACTTTCAAATGACCGGACGTGGGACCTTAGGGTCATTAGGGACATTAGGGTATCCATACTTTGTGTCAACGATAGACATTTTGTTTTTTCTTAATTTTTGGAAGTGAAACTTGTTGAAATCTTGTCGTTTGCGCCTTTAGATATAACGGTAAGCCATATTAGTCTTTCATACAATGACATTTTATATCAGGAGCGTCTTTATTGGGCAATTACCAGTGTCTCCGACTATACGTATGTTACTACCATCAAGCTATAGATAAATACTATAAGCTTCTTGGTAAATACAACATCATTTCAGCCGAGAGACGCCCACTGTTGGACATAGGCCTCCCCTAAGGATCTCCAAACCGGTCGGTCCTGCGCTGCCCGCATCCAGCGGCTTCCCGCGACCTTTACTAGATCGTCAGTCCACATTGTGGGAGGCCTACCAACGCTGTGTTTCCCGGTACGTGGTCGCCACTCGAGGACCTTTCCGCCTTAACGGCCGTCAGTCCTCCTCTCAATGTGCCCTGCCCACTGCCACTTAAGGTTCCCAATTCTTTGGGCTATGTCGGTGACCTTGGTTCTCCTGCGGATCTCATCATTTCTGATATGATCACGTAAAGAAACTCCGAGCATAGCCCGCTCCATTGCCCTTTGGGTGACCTTAAGCCTTCTTATGAGGCCCATTGTAAGCGGCCTCGTTTCGGTTCCATGGGTCATCACTGGCAACACACACGAATTAATGCCTGACTATGTGTGATATTTCGATTGAAGATTAAAAGGTAAAAGAGTTTTTATATTTGAGATCTGTATTTACGACAGAGGGAAAGTGTGATAGTGATATTGAGAATCGAGCGAAAGCTGGGAACATGATAAATGTGTCTTTGCACGCTTTATTGAGCAGTCAGTAGGTTTCGGAGAAGGCACAACTGGCTGTGCATGACGGTGTCCTGTAGGCCTATTCGCTAACTTTTTTTGACAGTTGAAAGTGATGATCACTGCGTGAATTACATATACATTGCCGTTTTACACGACACGCTATTATGGCACTTGTCATGTGAAAACAGCAAAGGATATATAATTCACTCAGTGATCATCACTTTCAACTGTCAAAAAAAGTAATCATCACTGAGTGAATTGCATATCCATTGCTGTTTTACACGACACGCTATAATGGAAATTGTCGTGTAAAAACAGCAATAGATATGTAATTCACTCAGTCACTTTTAACTGTCAAAAAAAGTTACGAATAGGCCTACTGGGGGGCTATTCGCTAACTTATATTGACAGTTGAAAGTGATGATCACTTAGTGAATGACATATCCATTGCTGTTTATACACGACAAGTGCCATACTAGCGTGTCGTATAAAACTGCAATGGATATGTAAATCACTCAGTGATCATCACTTTCATCTGTCAAAAAAAGTTAGCGAATAGTCCTACTGGTCCCGACACTGAGTGCGAAAGTTGCGTATGGGAGCAAAACCATGAAAACAGAATAAATGCGGTTAAAATGAAAGCCTTGAGGAGCATTTTAGTAGTATGTTATAAAATGACGTGGTAAGAGAGATGTATGGTGTGAAAGAAGGTGCAGCGAACGGAGGTACAAGAATTGAGATAGAGATGCTCGATTGTTTTGGTTATGTAGAAAGAATGTATGAAAATAGATTGACGAAAAGGATTTATGAATCGGAATTAAACGGAGATGCGAAAAGACGACGACCTAGGCGAAGTTAATCGATCAAATTGAAGTCTTAAAAAAGTGCCAGATTAAAAGTACTCGAAACCACTGAGCATGTATGAGGACTGTGATGAAAGTAAATGAAGCGAAAGAAATATGTAATGATCGTAGCAAGTGGAAACAGGTGATCTTTGCCTACCCCTATGGGGAGAAAGGGCGTGACTTTAGGTATGTATGAAGAAGTCCGCAACCACTACAACATACTACTGACCCGCGCACCCAAAATCTAGTCTTTTACTATTAAACGGAAAATTCATATTGAAACCCCTAATACCTATTACACACTATAATATTTAGCATAGATTGACGTAAAAAATTATTACACCTTATGTTTCATCAGTTACATGACGTAAGTAGTAGGTACCTACATAATATTAATAGAGCAAATGGTGCCAATTCCGTTGTGCCACTCTCTAAACTAAACTAACCTAAAAAAATTCTAATTTTAATTTAGTTTTAATCATTTGCTATTCTGTTGTCACGTCTAACCTAATTTAATCTTTCTTTTTTGACAGGACTAGCGCGTCTTAGTTGAATTGAACAGTGTTACCCGTTTCGTAGAATGATAAAAATAAAGAACGAATGGAGAATGAATGAAAGGGGTATTTTTAAGAAAATTTATAATAATAAACTTTTTAAAATTAATTTGAAAGTAGTTAAAGGTATTAACCAACGTATGTGAGTTAAACGAAAGCATAAAAACTATTTTTTTTTCTAATATATATTATTTGAATTAAAACTGTGGAAGTGCTCAGCGTAAAATACTGACATCAAAATATAGATTTTTGTTTCGATAAATCAAAATTGCATTGGAGTGGATTTTGTGCAGGAAAGTGGTGTTATTTTTATGCACAAATTATATCCGTGTTGACGAGCAGTTACCCGTTATGGAGAGATAGAAGAGGACAATTAGTATTGTCCTCATCTATCTCTCCTTAACGGGTCTGCCAATAATTATCAGTCAACCTGTACACGTCTCTGTGCATACGATACGAATGCAACGGTTCCGAGGGCCTTTTTTTGTTTTGTTGACGGGTAGGTCAAATGCATTTACGCATCGTTCCTGCGGGGTGGTGCCAACCGCAGGGGATATGTGGAACTCGAGGTAAAGGCGTTCCCTCCATACCCACTAAACATCCTCCCCGGCCTGACCTTCAGTGTACTATTACGGGATGGCTCGGGATCTGCGCACGTGAGCGCTACCTACTACACCAAGACCGTCCCAATGCTGCCTGTCTAGGCACTCCTTGTACTAATTGGTGGCCAGCAGCCACTCCTCCACCGACGGCTGCTCGGCCTGGCGCGTCCTTCTGACGAGAATACCGGGAGCAGCTATCGGACCGCACCCGGGGGACTTCGGGCGTGACCCTGAAAAGGGCCGTCCGGAACTAGCCGTAGTGGGAAAACAAAAACCAACTCGACGATGGTATGTGAATTTGAATATCAAGGGGACACACTTGACATCAAAAGCCACACACCCGCCGAGAAAGTTTCCCCATCACGTTACCAGGGTCCGCCACGAGGAGCCTTCTGGACGGTCCAGAGGGCCTAGACAATATGCATTTCCATATTCGCTCTTGCTAAATAAAAAAAAAATGGATGGGATTGACATAGGCCATCGAAGTGACTTTTCGATCGCTCATGTCAATCCCATACATTTTTTGATTTAGCAATAGCGAGAGCGAGTGTCGAAATGCATGTTGTTGTAGCCCTTAGTAATGCTTTGCATCGTGTTATCAAATGTTTCTTTCTCGCTTGAAGATATGGCTGTATGGGCTATATCCCTTTTCCATTCCGTGATAGGAAAAACAAAAAAAAAACGTGGATAGTTTTTCTACTTATAAAAAAAGCCTGTTTACCTACATATACCTCTCTGCGGAACTTATCAAACCTGCTAATACAAAATTCTCCATCTTTCACACGGCTACCCTACTACTTATTTTCGAAATCTAATTAATCCCACTAGAGCTGATTCTCTGATTATGCGTGAGGAACACAGATCACTTAGTTAATAATAATAATAATATATTTCTACGCTCACACCTATTATCTAGCCCAAATTAAGTATCTTTAAGAACTTGTGTTATAAATACCTACTAGATAACGGACAAATATACTTACTTAATAGTCTAGATATTTTTATAAATAAACTTAAATAAATATATAAACAACCATGACTCATGAACAAATGCTCGTGTTCATTACCCTTTAAACGGCCGGCGTTCTGCGTGCATGACATTGAAAATTGTTACCTATAACGGCCGCTGTCATGCACGGATGACATGGTGCCTTCATTCGACTTTTATTCTTATAGCTTTAGAAATACTTGCTGTTTTCGTATGCGGTTTTCGGTAGTGTATAGAGTAATAAATTCTACGTTCCTAATTGGCTAAAAAGACTGTAAGCCCATAAGAAAAAAAAAAAGTTTAACGTCATTGAGGTCACTGACATGAGTCAGTCATTCATTCGTTGTGTGAGCGTGCGACGGTGTTGCGTACAGTGTTATCAAATATTGGATTTTTCTTCATAAAAGTGAGTAAAGTGTTATTTATATGTTATTTATCGTATGGTTAGTTATGGAAAACCATTGTAATTATGTTTTGTGCTATAGTTTTTATATAAAATGGATTGCAACAATATTTACGCGCGCGGCCGGCCAACGGTTTTTCTTGTCGCTTATTATTACATGATATAATCATAAAAACTATTACAAGTATATATATTTAGAAAGATAATTTAATAATGAATCTGTTTTTGATTTGAGTTTTTGAATTCCGTTAATTTTCATTAACAAATCAAGCGCCGGAACAGAGTGTATTCTGCCGAACCGCCGAGCCGCCCACATAAGTTACGCAATTTCAAACATATACGGTTTAAATTTTTAATATCGACACATACTTATATTTTGCCTTTATTTGAAAGGGCTTTTTATGTAGATTTTAAATATATATAATTGTAATACATTGTATTCTTTGATATGTTTGTACAATAGTTTTATTGCAAGCGGACTCATTTTTCTTTGTTGTTCTAACAGTATAGGTAGGTTTCAAATGGCGATAATAAAAACAAAACACGTCGTAAAGTTGTCAAATAACCTACAATAATGAGTCTCATTCATTAGCTTCCTAGAAATGTAACCCAAGTGGCCGTAAGTATAAACATCTGGCCGTAGTAACAATAACAAAGTCCAAAGTGTTTATCGCAGTAAAAAAATTACGCGCGGTGTCAAGTGGCGGCTCTCCAGTGTTTTTTTTAGCTGTCGCGCCAGGCCGCGTAAGGGGCACTAACATTTGCCTCTACAAGGACTCGAACCCGGACCGCCCGATGTGTAGGCAGCGTTACTGACCACTCCACCACGGCGGCGTCAAAGTTGGTGATGAACTATTCATGTGTTCTCAAAAACTAATTTTAATCGTCATCAATTTACACGTAGTCTAAATTTAGCTTGACATTTCTAAATTTAGAGATATTTTGACATAAAACTTAGACAACAGAATAGCGAATAGCTAAATTGAGTAACTAAATACACTTTAATCCTGTCAGATTATAATTTAGTTTATTTCTGTCATTTTAGTCCGTTACAGAATAGGAATCGCAATCTGACAGCACTAAACCTAATTTTAGTTAAGTTTAGTCTAGTTTGTGCCAACGGAATCTGCACCATTGTTAGATTTTTCTATTAATATTATCTGCTAAAAGTTTGGGGTATTTTGTTTTCAGATGGCAACATCGGGTCACACGTCGGGTCATTTTAAGGTCATAGGATTTTTTCCTCAAGTACCTTTTGACACCGTATACTCCATATTTACCTACAACCTTCTTGCTAAATTCTAATTTTGAACTTAGACAAAGGATGGTGGATGGAAAGGAGGATTTGTACCTTAGATTTGTACAGAATTCCTTTGATTTGATATTCTTTCTTATCTGTGATTTGTATTGACTTGTAGACACGAAGATAGAATTAAGAATGGAGTCCTTAGACAAATTAACAAAGTGAGGGCAAGTGTCTAGAAATGACTCTTGACATTTCTAGAGAGGCCCTGTCTCTTTCTAGAAATTTTCGTCATCTCTTTCTAAACAGGACTAGATTGAAACAAGATTTCCCCAGTATTTCGCCAACTTTCTAAAACAAAAGTAGAAAATTAGCTAAAAACTTAACATATTGTATTCAATTATCAGTATTTATTATCAATGAAAGAAATAAATATATTTACTTTTAATGTTTAGGTTTGTATTTTATTTTGAAAATCATCATTGTGATTCTTTCTATAACTTATGGGAAATACTTATGTAAGTGTGTAGTATTAAGGATGCAGTGTGAATTTCACTTGTAAGTGTCATAATTGTATTTAATATTGTTCAATCTATAAAGGAGAATGGGCAAAAATGTATGGACCGTGGTACCCGCTCCAATGGTCATAACCAATATATATTTAAAGAGACGTTTAGATGTAGTAAAACGTCTGCCATGGTGCCAGTACTAATTCACGTTTTGAAAGCAGTAATTCCACTAAGTGTTATAAATGATGATATGTACAAACTACTAATATAACTAAAAGAAGGATAAAAATGTAAAGGATTAGACGATGAATTACCACGGTTATTAGCCCTAGAACCGCTTTAGCCCCCCCCCCCCCCCCCCCCCCCCCCTTGTAAAAGAAGTAATGAAACTAGAGTTATTCAAATAATCATCATTTATGTATGGATAGAAAAAATAGGAAAGGATACATGACATATCGCTATCAACAATAATAGAGTTAAGGATGGATGCTGGAGCAGTAAACCCCTCGCATAACCTAAGTACGATACGATGGACACGATATGTGTAAAAGTGCCCATCGTATATCGCCCGGTTAAGCATGTGCGATAATGTTGAAAAATATTATTATTTGCACTATTTATTTATAAGTTACAATAATATATTTTTGAATACCGCAATACCGCATGTTCTTGTATATACACAGCGAACTCGGGACGCGTTATTGACAGATTATTTGCCAAAACATGTTGTTGGTATCTTCGAGTATATAGAGCTCGCCGACACATCACCCAGTTTCGGCGTTGTTCTTCAATTATAATATCCACTTCGAAAATCGAATCAAAATAGTCCAGAATACTAGCACAGGTCAACGGTAATAGCGGGTATCGAGTCCAGTGGGAGCGCAGAGGTCAGTAGATTTATGAAAACACAGGGTAACTAAAACAGCAGTGAAACGTCGTCTCGAGCGAAAAACGAACGAGCGACTGGTTGGCGTAGCGCTAGCGCACGCGAACGATGCCCCTCCGCACACTCCGCGCCCCTCTCCACTGCCGTTCCTTGGGCTCAGATGGGTTAAAAGGGAGTGGAGCATGGTGTTGGCTATTGTAAAATGAGTTTTAAAATGAAAACATGAACAGATGTGCTGAAAATATAACATCTGTACTTATTTTCACACATAGATAAGTAGTAATAATGATGTATGTTTATCTCCGATCGCATCCAGATCTGAGACTGGTGGCCGTAGTAAATGTTGTTCGTCTTGGTAAGACCTTTCAAACGACACTACAAGTATAACTATTGGATCCGGGTACCATTCTGCCCATTCTCCTTTCATTTTTCACCCGTAATTCCAGATTATTAGCGTTATTTTGCAAAACTCAAATTCAAATTCAAATGGTTTATTGCATCTTAGGAAGATCCATACAATCCCTCGTTTAGAGTTGCAAAGTGCGTTGGTTGCAGCTCGTCTTGCGAACAGTGTTTGCGAGGCACATACGCTTAAGCCGACCGAAAGATTCTTTTGGACAGATGCCCGTAATGTTCTTGGTTGGTTACGTAACGATGCTAGGAAGTACCAGCCCTTTGTTTCCTTCCGTTTGGCGGAAATCCATGAGTTGACAGGTGTTTCCGAATGGCGCTGGGTACCTACGAGTTTGAACATAGCGGACGACGCGACGCGTTCGGTACCTGGTGGGCTTTCACAAGATAGTAGGTGGATTTCCGGTCCTGAGTTTTTGCGGATGGCTCCCAATGATTGGCCTATTGAGCCGCGTACTCCTAATTATCATTAATATGGACGAGCTGAAGCCATCGCACAGATGTTCACATTTTATAAACGTCACCGACATATTTTCCCCTGTAGTAGCTTCGGCTATTGGTACGGCTGTTGGTTTATTGACTCCATAAGAGGGAGAAATTTCTGATACTCGCATTTAATCCTATCTTAGAATTTAATGAATTTTTATACATAACTTACTTATTCAAATATTTGTAAACAAATGACTAGGGTGACTAGGATTTCCGGAATTATAAGGAAATAATATCCCTTTCTATCCATTCCTTTTGTAAATGGCAATCAAAATTGATAGATTATTTTATTTAATTCTTTGAAATAACTGTTACATAGATAAAATACATAAATAGTTTTACCCATTTTTAGTTCGAAATGTTTATTTACAAATAAAATATGTAATTTGTGTAATGTAAATTATTTATTATGAGAAAATTTACACTGAAAAAAATCGACCTGCCTCAGGCGGGAATTTAATTAAATTAAGAAATTATTATTATGATTAATTAAATTATATAGAAAAGTTTTTCACAAGATAAATAATCCAAATGCGTAGGAGTAATAACTACCCAAAATTTACGCATGTAAAACTGTAACTTAAATTATATTGATAATTATTTATTGACTTGTATTGATGTGTTGAAATCATTAGGAAATTGTAAGCTGTGGAGTTACTTTTGCCATTTCTTCTCCATCTCAGCATAATAATTATTATTTCGTCCCAAAAGGGTGGTAGGGCTTTTGACGATTTAAATAAAAATACTTAGCAAAGTTTAAAATGGACTCTCTCAACACGTGTTTTTACAACAATAACTCGGGAGAAACTAAAAAAAAAGAATAATTTAATGTCTATGAGTTGACATGACATGAGATAAGCTATATAATAAACTGTAACATGCCTCTTAAAATCAAGAGTCACAGAAGCGATAAATCCTCGTATTTCGGTTGCGGATTTTTTTCCTGGAGGGCTATTCGCTATCTTTTTTTGACAGTTGAAAGTGATGATCACTGAGCGAATTGCGTATCCATTGCTGATATACGCGACAAGTGCCATAATAGTGTGTCGTGTAAAACAGCAATGGATGTGTAATTCGCTCGGTGATCATCACTTTCAACTGTCAAATAAAGTTAGGGAATAGGCCTACTGGGAGCCTAAAATAGATAACATTACCGTGCTAAAAGGCACCCAGGAAAAAAAAATTAAAATAAATATTATGAATTTTAATTCTTTGTCATGGAAAACTCAAAACTCAAATTATTTTCAACTTGTGGTTTTATTAACTTAACGAAGTCCAAGTGTAACGTTATACGTTACATATTTTACCAACCTACATACATAATTTTTACACTATTTATAATTATTACATAAATTTAGATATAAAGGAAGCTCATCTAATTGAAATATTTCTTTAGAGTTCGCCTTCTAAATATATCAACAGGTTTTAGCGCTCCATATCAACGTTAATAATTCTGCTACATTATAGTGACCGTACGACTGTTGCGGGTAATCTCCGATAGATTGCGCCTGCGTCGCCGGGCAGTCTCGATCTTGTCAGGAATCGCACACAAAGACTTGGTGATTCGGTCTTGCGCTTGCGTGGTTCGCTAAGTAAATTGAGCACCGACAAGACCAATCTAATACTAATTAACTAATTTGATAATCGTGTGCAATAATAGTTATTTATTTAATGTGTTTAACCCGTAATTGGGGTCCAAGATTAGGCTAAGGTAGCCGCTGTCGCCTCCGCTGCTTCACTTCCGCCCAGGGCTGGACTTACAGGGAGCAGCAGTACAAGCCGCCCTAACTCGTCTCACCGAGACCATCTCCGGCTACCACCAGGGGAGTACACGCTATTGGGCATTATAGAACCGTTCGTCGTACCCACTTCCACCATTTAATAAATTGTTCTGCACGGATCTCTCGTGTCTCATTTAACTCCCTATATCTTAGGACCGTGGGAGCACTTGAGACCTTACACTTGGCACAAGACTGTCCGTGATTAATTTGTGCTACAGGTACCCTACTAGAAAGAGACAGGGCCTCTCTAAAAATGTCAAGTGTTGTCAAAACTTTTGCCCTCACTTTGTTCATTTGTCTAATGACTCCATTCTATAGGTAAAATAAAAGTAAAACGTAGTGATTAGGTACCTTCTCTGTGGACCGTAGAATTAGAATTGGTCTGAGTTTGTGACACACATATTCTTTCTAATCTGTGTGTGACACTACTTTGATAAGAATGGAAGTAGGTATGTAGGTATTGAATCATTACCTACATAACACAGAAGCTATGTCAATTATACTGCGGCAAAATTTTTTATTTAAAAAATTGCATTGTATGGAGAAAAAACGATGTTTACATTATATTCAAGGCCAAGAACCAGAGCCCAAAATCAGAGAATATTTTTACTATATTGATCATCAGGGTATGGTAAGACATTAGGTGCTAATAGTTTTAATGATGAAATTACCTAAATCACCCGTTTTATGCAGGTTAATCCTTCGAATTTCAGCTATTTTTAGATGATTCAAAAATGAAAAATTTTACATCGTGTTTCAAGGAAAAAAAGTTTTTAGATTTCTTCTTTAAAAGGATACGTATAAATACTACAGGAAGATATGAGAATGAATTTCCCTATATATCGCTATGTGGACGAGAAAGAAATTATATACGTTGTGATGATGTTCCAATTGTTTACACACATATTGTGACATTGGAGAAAGAAAACACAGATTACTTAACTTACGGGTATGCAGATGATCTACTTAAAGCAAAGTTTATACCTAATAAAATTTTTATGTTACCAAGCACTGGTAGAGTTTATCATCCAACTGAAGAAAAATTTGGTGGAATAGGATTAGTGAGGTCAAAATTATCAATAGAATTGAGTAAAAATTTTGAGTTTAGAAATAGTGACAACAATGAGTCACCCACACATTTTAAATGGAAAGGTTTAAGTTATGAGTTAGATCAAAATTGGTTTCATCAAAGTGCTCAGAAATATAAAATTAAAATTAGACTTGATTAAATTGTAGGTATACTATTTTAATTATAGCTATAATTAACATTATTAATAGTTAAACATTGTCTAAAAATTAAAACTACTTCTAAAATTTATAAATACATAATTATCCACATTGAACATGTTATAGAACTATTTGAATAAATAAATTTGCACTTTCACACTGAAGTTAAATTGTTTCTATAATTCCAAACATTAGAGCAATCTGTTGTATCAACTATCACAGTTAAATTATTAATATGGCTTGTATAGGAGGTTACAAAAATATAATTGTGTAGAATATAATTTATTATGTTGCCTCTTCCTTTGAAAAAGGCTGGTATGATCCTGGCTGCACCCATGATATACCATGGTTATGTCCTTCATTTGTTTTTTGTGGTTGAAGCATGATATTTTTTGCAGTGTCATGAACATCTGGATCATAAGGCTTAAATGTTATGTAGTGTTTGTCATCAGTTGGTGGTTCATCATACACATGGTCAATGCTGGAAGCTACACATTCTTTTACTTTATCCATAAATAATTTCCTATTAGATTTATACCTGAAATAAAATTATAAAAACATTACAGTAGGGCCTCGATAGTCTGAACTCTAGCTAATCCGAACGCCTCTATAATCCGTATGACACTCTACCCCACACAAACATAGTTTATCCGTCCCGCAGCACCATGTGGTCGCATTCCAGTCATTTCACTACTGAGTTAAAACATCATACCAAACATATTCCACAAGTCTGATAAGTCTTGAAAACCATTATGGCCCTTGATATTCAAATCTTAAGACATGTCTGCCCAAGATATAGATTTTGATCCAGAAGATGATTTACCATTAAGCATTTTTCATAACAGAGGATTCTCAGAATCAGAGTTTAATAATTTCTTGGTTATCAATTAGGTATGATATTGATAAAGACATAGTGACACAAGTAATAAATGAGCAAGACAGAGAAAGTGAAGTTGAGATGGAAGCATCGGAACCAGGTTTAAGGATTGCACATACTAAAGCTGTCTCTGCATTAAATATTTTTGGTGCAAGTTGTACTTGCCTATAATTGTTTAATACATTATGTTTTAGTTTTTGTGTACAAGTACTTTTTGTATTTATTGATGTAATCAAATGTTGGCAAGTCTAATAAATAAACAAATATCTGCTTCTAAATGGGCAGACGAAGACTTCGTCACGAAGTTGACATTTCTTTTCAGAAAAAATTGTTTTTGTTTAAAAGTTTTTTCTTTACAGTTAACCCTTTTGTTCTGTAACAGTTTTACATGATTAAAACATTGTTTTTAATATTAAATAGAACAGGGTATATTTTATGGGTGTTCGGACTATTGAGGCTCTACTGTATATGGAACTTGTAATGATGACACTGACATTATGGTTATCACTACCATGAAATAATCACTAGTAAGTAAAGTTCTGAGTAGAATTCAGTACTAGGCAAAAGCTGTATTTGAAGTTGTTAAGAAAATATTCTGCAGCTACCCAAAACAACATTAGGAGTATATTCATATATTCATTATTTAACTGTTGATAATTCATCAACAATTAATATTATTTTATGGATGACCATTTTGAAATGAGACGTAAAAGAATCACTAGTAAGTAAAGTTCTGAGTAGAATTCAGTACTAGGCAAAAGCTGTATTTGAAGTTGTTAAGAAAATATTCTGCAGCTACCCAAAACAACATTAGGAGTATATTCATATATTCATTATTTAACTGTTGATAATTCATCAACAATTAACATTATTTTATGGATGACCATTTTGAAATGAGACGTAAAAGATAATGCAATTAGCTGGTGGGTTAACAATATGAGAGATATACTCAACTTCATTAAATGGATATAATTTGACAACTTACGCAACAGAAGCTTCTGTATTTAAAGGAACTTTCATATTTAAATTATGAAAAATCCAATGTAAATATTTCAGGATTTGCCAAATGTGATTTCTTTTTCTATCCCATTGTGGAAAAACTTCACATAAATTGAGCACTCCAGTGTTCGCATCAATTGCTGGATGATATAAACTTGGTGTGAATGTTAATACCTGTAAGTATGCAATCAAATTACATTTTACAATTAAGGCACACACCTAAACAAAAATATGTTATTTTTCATAACACATTTATGGATCTACAGGGTGTCCCAGAAGCCGACGTCAAGCCGAAAGCAGGTGGTCGACTAACTGTTATATGTTATCAGAAAAATATGAAAAAAATCTAAGTTAGCTATTTAAAAAAAAATCTAGCATTTAAAAAAAATCGATAAAATTTACACCCTGTGACCGTTTTTTCACTGTTGTTGCTACAATTCTTGACTTTTCTAAACATTTTCTTTTGTTTTGTAATACTGAATAGTGTTTCTGTATACTCTAATCTTAAATTTAAAGCCAGCTGCTGCAAATTAGAAGAATATGCCATTTTTATCTAAATTAAATATTCAAAATTAATCTTTTACATAGCTTTAACAAGCTGTACTGAAAAAAAAATGTACTATGCGAGTTTGGCAAGTAACTGCAAAAGTTGGCGCATTCAATAAGGATTCCAAAATGGTATGATACCTGGTAGATAATTTCTACGATTGCAGACAATATTTTATTTTTCCAAAAACAGGCAGTTTTGAACAAATTTTTCTTACGTTCTTAAAATTTATTTTAATGTACCCATGGTGTGCTTTATGGCCGTAACTTTAACATTCTAGTTTGAATGAGACCGGGAGAGTTCTTCTACGAAGTGTGAGAGAGATAGATAGTTAAAAAAATTAAATACACAAACATTGTTAAACATAATTTATTAAAATGTCAAGATTTACAACAGGTGTTCAAACTGTCTTCCTTCAGCTCTAATGCAAGCTCGACATCTTCTTAAAAAAGATCGGGATATCAAGCGGGCGAATCTTCCATTATTTACATAATCATTTGCTTCTATTATTCTTTGCCGTAGGTCAGTCACAGTTTCGATTGGCTTTGCATAAACCTTTTCTTTCACCGCTCCCCAATAAAAGAAATCTAATGGATTTAAATCTGGGGAACGGGCTGGCCACGAGATAGTACCAGATCGTCCTATCCATCTGCCTGGATATTCCTCATCGAGATATTCTCTTACTGAGCTGGCATAGTGAGCTGGGCAACCATCTTGTTGAAACCACATATCTCTTAGAATGGTAGGTAGCGTCACTATCTGTCTCGCTCATATTTCGAATCTCTCCGTCTCTGTTACGTTAGCGTCACTAATTCTATCTCTCTTACACTTCGTAGAAGAACTCTCCCGGTCTCATTCAAACTAGAATGTTAAAGTTACGGCCTTAAAGCACACCATGGGTACATTAAAATACATTTTAAGAACGTAAGAAAAATTTGTTCATAACTGCCTGTTTTTGGAAAAATAAAATATTGTCTGCAATCGTAGAAATTATCTACCAGGTATCATACCATTTTGGAATCCTTATTGAATGCGCCAACTTTTGCAGTTACTTGCCAAACTCGCATAGTAAATTTTTTTTTCAGTACAGCTTGTTAAAGCTATGTAAAAGATTAATTTTGAATATTTAATTTAGATAAAAATGGCATATTCTTCTAATTTGCAGCAGCTGGCTTTAAATTTAAGATTAGAGTATACAGAAACACTATTCAGTATTACAAAACAAAAGAAAATGTTTAGAAAAGTCAAGAATTGTAGCAACAACAGTGAAAAAACGGTCACAGGGTGTAAATTTTATTGATTTTTTTTAAATGCTAGATTTTTTTTTAAATAGCTAACTTAGATTTTTTTTTATATTTTTCTGATAACATATAACAGTTAGTCTACCACCTGCTTTCGGCTTGACGTCGGCTTCTGGGACACCCTGTATATGAAAATACAAGAGTGATAATTACTTTACACATGTCAATAGCAAATTGTCTCAAGCAATATCAATATCTCACAGCACAAAAATGTGTTTTTGGTGTCTGGTGCAAAGTTTGAAGTGAAAGTTTAATGTAGAAATTTCATTGAAGGCAATTAATACCTATAAAAATATATGCATATAAGAGTAAAGAATAAATAGTAACTTATTCTATTTGAACTTACTGGTACTTCATCATCAGGGAACTTTGGTGGTAAAGTTAGAGTAAATCTAAAAATTCCACCTTCATAGTAACCGCCTCTTACAAATATTACACCAAACCATACTGAAACATAATATATTATTAAGCATATAGAAAATTTCATTGTTACTGTGCTTTATGTTGTGGTTTATACTTGTGATTTATGTTGTGGTTTATACTTACTGAATGAATTTTCGTAGGATGGAATTACATATATACCATGTAAGTTCTCCGTTTGTAACATTCGACTGAAAGAAATAAACATACATTTAAGTATATTTAATCTTCATGAAAACTCCGAACTTTATTCTCATGTTTGTGTCTAATATTTCACACTTACTATTCGGCCATAATGATATACTCCTGATGGAACATGGAATGCAATTCTCTGTTTTCTTTGACATTGCTATTAGACTGGGACTCTTCACCCATTTTATTTGAATAACGTGCCTATTATCTAATTTATTAAGATAAAGTGACTTCAAAGTACACAGTTGATTCAAAGGAAAATTAAACACAAAACGTTATGATCATATTTCACTCAATCATATTATACAGAATCTAAAATGTGAGATTATGGTTTGATGTTTCTTTTTTCTCATAACATAAAAATTATAATCTCAAAGAGGAAATTAAATAAACCTCACGGATTTTATAGAATAAGTCTAAAGTTTTATTTAACTACAAAAAACCTAACTTCACAATTCACAAAAAATCACAGATTAGAAAGCACAGATTAGAAAAAATATGTCTAAAGACTAAAGTTTTATTTAACTACAAAAAACCTAACTTCACAATTCACAAAAAATCACAGATTAGAAAGCACAGATTAGAAAAAATATGTCTAAAGGAATTCCTACGTCATTGCTAAAGACAAAAATCTCAAATGAATAATTGACCAGAGACTAAATTGTTTGTTAGGGTTTTTGGCTTAGTATCTAAGGCCTTTGAGCCATATCTTTATTTATTTATGTCTTATTTCTTGATGTTTGCATTAAAATATGGGCGTCACACATTTTAATGCGTCTAGGGAGTGCTTGGAAAGAAATGCATGGCAACAGACCTTGTGATTGATGAGAATTGTATAGTGGGATTTCTAACCACTACCTATACAATTCTCAACGCAACGCCACATACACAAACCTTTATTTCAATGATTCCTCATAACTGCTCGTCAACACGGATGCTTATGCAACGAAACGACACCACTTTCACTGCACAAACTCCACTCCGAAGCAATTTTGAATTATCGAAATAAAGATCGACCTCGAGACGAATTCCTATGTCATGGTCCAGACGCCATGGTTTCCCGCCAAACACTCACCAGAGACTAGAGATAATATGTTGTCGGTTGAACCTTAGGGTCGAGCCCTCAGACCAATGATCTATAGACGGAGTCCTAAAAAGGTTGCCGCTCTTCACAGGGGTATATGCCAAATATCTTATATCTCTGTCTGTCATATGTTACACTGTTATGAGTAAAGAAACCGTGAATGTAGGTTTGACAACGACGCTCTATCGTGTGACAGCTTAGCTTGTTCACAACATTGCGGTATGGTATTTTGCAATATTATTTTCTTTTACCAAGCAATCTCAGTTGTTTAAGTTTATTTAAATTGAAATTTTTTAATAATGTCTTGTGCAACAGTTTATTGTTTGACAAGAACAACGAAACGAGGAGTGAAAGTCCCGAAATTATCATTTCATAGGTAAGTTATTGACAATACTATTTTACGCTTTACGATGATTTTTATTTCATAAAAAACAGTCTCATAAAATATTGGGGAGTATCACGTTTTAACCTTTAAATAAACATAATTAAAAGGCTTTGTTTTTGACATAATTTTAGTGATGTGATTTAGTTTTATCGATAACATTAATCCTACTACAATGAGAGTGGGAACGGTATTTTTGACGGTATAACATCAAAAATACCGTTTCCACTCTCATATATATCGCTGAACGCCGGCTGCATGCACGATGAAGCATACTCATTGTCACGTTCCACCTGAGCCGAGCGTGAAACGAGAGAGCGGAACAAGTGATAGAGAGTCACGATCGGCCAAACCGTTCGGCTTATGTAGATATGACGTTATCACGTAAAATTATCGTCCGTAAAGCGACTTTAAAGACAACAATTTAAAAAAAAATAACATATCTACACATTTTAACTTAAAATAGACCATAGCCGACAGTAGGGACTGTCCACTTATTGAGCATCTATACAGGCTAACTAGATCGCTTTTAGTTATTAAGTAATAACATTAGTAATTAAGATGTAATGTTACTAACACAATATGGATTTTTGTTGTCTGATAAATAGCTACGTTTTCCCCCCGAAGGGTAGAAAACGTATATTTAGGTTCCAACGTAGCTTGACCTGCTATTAAGGGTACATGAGATAACCTCTTGGATTTTAAGTGAGACAGCATGATAAACCGGTCTCAATGCCCCTCCCGCGCGCGCCGCGCCCTTCCCCGTGCACGTGCTACTCTCCAACCATCTTGTTGCGCCGGGCGACTAGCATCGCTCCTCAGCCGGCAAGCCGTAAAAGTATATATAGTGAGTGAAGCTACGCTGGAACCTAAATATACGTTTTCTACCCTTCGGGGGGAACCGTTTTCTGCGCATGGCATCAGGCTGCCCCTGGTACATACGCAATGTCGATCTCCATAGAGATTTCGATCTCCCAACCATATCCTCGTTCATGAAGGAAGCGTCTAGGCGCTACTTCGACAAAGCTCCACACCATCCAAACCCACTCGTAGTCAAATCCTCTAGTTACTGTGCTAATAGAGATGCCGCGCGCGCCTCGCGCCGTCCAAAAAACGTCCTACTGGACGCCGACGATTCAATCACGAGCGCAAATGCCTCGTTACCGCCTCACAACAACACTTCACACTCACGCACTAGTGTCACACCTTTTAATCACCGCACTCGTCGAACAAGGGTGCGTCGACCCGGTCTACACACGACGCGCTATACCCGGTACAGATATGTGCCGGGGCGCTTCTCGCCGTGTCCCCCACAACCCGATGCGCCCGAGCCGAGGTCCGAGCCTTTAGAGGCACCCTCGGGCGTGTCGCTCCCTTCCGATCCGGGCGACCTAGGGACGCTAGGCGGTCGAGAGACTCCCCATGGGGGAGATGCTCGGTCGCCCAGTAATCCCCTAGGAACGTCCGCCCTACAGGCTTGAGGACCCTCCAAGGTTTTCGCCTTCTCAAAAAATCCGGTGGAGCAGTAAATGCCATCAGCGGCAAACTGCAGTAGTCTTACAAAAAAAAAAATGGAACCTAAATATACGTTTTCTACCCTTCGGGGGGAAAACGTTGCTATTTAGGTGTCCGAGCTTCGCTTGACCCACTATAAAGGGTACATAAGAAGTGTTTATTTTCTACCGGCGCTGCATGTCAATGTAATGATAGTTGATATGAAAAGGTGGAGGTAAATAAGAAGAGGGAAAGTAATAGTATCTTTAGGGAACCTGACTAATAATTTATTTCACTTTTTTTTATACTACAAGATGGCAAACAAGCTTGCGGCCCACCTAAGGCTTTAGACAACATGTATTTCGGCAATCGCTCTCGCTATCGCTAAGTAAAAAAATGTATGGGATTGACATAAGCAATCGAAAAGTGATCGATTGCTTATGTCAATCCCATACATTTTTTTACTTAGCGATAGCGAGAGCGATTGTCGAAATGCATGTTGTCTAAAGGCTCTGGTGTTAAGTGGTTACCGTCGCCTATAGACACTTGCAATATTAGAGTAAATCACTTTAAGCAGTATGTGTACCCCTATTTCCTATTTTTTATCCGATCTTTATGATGTATTAAAATGTTATTAATAAAAAGAAAAATCTATATCTGTACGTTTTCCTTTTTTGCAAGTTATTAAAAAATTTCGAAAAAAGGAAAAAGTATATTAGATATAATTTTTTTAGTATGTAAGAAACATTCTAAAATATCATAAAGATCGGGTAACAGCTAGATATTAGTAGGATAAGGTAGGAAGGGGTACACGTCCGGAAGCTTCCTTGTGGCGGACCCTGGTAACGTGACGTGGTGGGGAAACTTTCTCGGCGGGTGTGTGGCTTTTGATGTCAAGTGTGTCCCCTTGGCATTCGAAGTCACATGCCATCGTCGAGTTGTTTTTGTTTTCCCACCACAGCTAGTTTCGGACGGCCTTTACAGGGCCACGACCTTGCCCGAAGTCCCCCGGGTGCGGTCCGATGGCTGCTCCCGGTGTCCTCGTCAGGAGGACGCGCCAGGTCAAACTGGCGTCGGTGGAGGAGTGGCTGTAGGCCACCAATTGGTGCAAGGAGTGCCTAGACGGACAGCGTTGGGACGGTCTCGGTGTAGTTGCGCTCACGTACGCAGATCCGGATCCGTCTCGTAATAGTGCACTGAAGGTCAGGCCGGGGAGGATGTTTAGTATCCCCTGCGTTTGGCACCACCCTGCAGGGACGATGCGTAAATGCATTTGACCTCCCCGTCCACAAAAAAAGGATAATGTAGGAAAATGTTTTCTCAGTTTGTGTTATTTTGTATCAAGACCAATTATATAATTACTCATTGGTGAAGACGGTGCTCGCCGTAATATCATCGTGCTTTTTATTTTGTTTATGAGTAGGTACCTATATTATGGCTCAGCTTTAGAAAGAGGTACCTTATAGAATAGCTTCATACTTATTGTGTAGATAGACACACTATAGACTAACACATTAATTGCAATTTCATTTATATAAATGCTCAGATAAAATATTCCAAAATTACATACAAATTTACTTCCAAAATATTTTATCAAATAGTTTGACAGTTGTTGTTGTTTTAAAATTATATCGATAATACTAAAGCAAAGGACCTTATTTCATTCAGCCACAACAAAGCAATAATTAGGTAGGTACAAGGAGCTTATATTTTACCTATAGAATGGAGTCATTAGACAAATGAACAAAGTGAGGGCAAAAGTTTTGACAACACTTGACATTTCTTGACAGTTCTAGAGAGGCCCTGTCTCTTTCTAGTAGGGTGCCTGTAGCACAAATTAATCACGGACAGTCTTGTGCCACGGGTAAGGTCTCACGTGCTCCCACGGTCCTAAGATATAGGGAGTTAAATGAAACACGAGAGATCCGTGCAGAACAATTTATTAAATGGTGGAAGTCAGTACGACGAACGGTTCTATAATGAAAAAATCATCAGCCGAAATTCGAGGATTTATCGCTTCTGTGACTCTCGGTTTTAAGAGGCATTCTTACAGTTTATTATACTGTAGCTTATCTCATGTCATGTCAACTCATAAATATTATTAAGAAAAATTTTACTAACCATTTCAAGGAATGCCAGTGATTTTATTGAAAAAAGGGCTTGAAGTTTGACGTAAGCAGTTGCCTTGAAAGTGTCGGTGTCTTGAAAGTGCAAGCTACATATTTTCGAACTTTCATAAAATTTTGTTTTTAAAGGCACAATAGACAACCATATGGTCCGTCGCTTCGGAAATCTAAAAAGAAAAGGAAAATTAATGTATACAGACACTTTTCACTTGTAATCAAATAGTATATTAAAAATTATCATATGATAGATTTTAATATGCTATTTGTTTACAAGTGCAGAAGATCGCAGCCACAATTTTATTAATACTGTCTGTCTGTGTGCAATGTATCTGCGTTGCATGTTAGTACATGCAAATGTGAAAGATAAACATTATTGCACTAGTAAAATCCAATCAATACTCTCATTATCTTTTTCTCAAATAAAATAATTTACTTTACACAAATTACATATTTTATTTGTAAATAAACATTTCTAACTAAAAATGGGTAAAACTATTTATGTATTTTATCTATGTAACAGTTATTTCAAAGAATCAAATAAAATACTCTATCAATTTTGATTGCCATTTATAAAAGGAATGGATAGAAAGGGATATTATTTCCTTATAATTCCGGAAATCCTAGTCACCCTAGTCATTTGTTTACAAATATTTGAATAAGTAAATTATATATAAAAAATCATTAAATTCTAAGATAGGATTAAATGCGAGTATCAGAAATTTATCCCTCTAATGGAGTTTTGCAAAATAACGCTAATAATCTGGAATTACGGGTGAAAAATTAAATTTATAGATTGAACAATATTATATGCAATTATGACACTTACAAGTGAAATTCACACTGCATCCTCAATACTACACACTTCTGCCAATTAATATAAAATCAAGTTTATTTTCTATTAGTCTCTGCCTTTTAGTAGACAGAGCTATTGACAAATTATTATAAAATTTTAATTATGCTAAATTAAGGGGCGATGGAACTACATAGTGCTTTATATCGCGCGTCCCACATGGGATGAGCACCTGATGATCTCGGGATCATCGCCGTACGCTCTCAATTAGTTGGGATTATCCCGCACGTGTCGCGGGATTATTGCTAATACGTGACGCACTTTTGAAATATCCTCTTGATTATTCTATATCGATTCGATAGGTTGAGCTACGGGTTGAGCTTACGATTTAGGTAGGTACTTGTGTTTGTAACTTTGTATTAATTATTAATAGATTCCTAAACAAAAGCAATTATGCAGTGGTAGTTATAATTAAATTAGAAAAATATGAAAGTTTTTAATTGGAAAATATTGCTTCTAAAAACACTTTGAACGGCAGTTGCTAAAGGATTTAGATGCAGTTCTGTTTTATTGTTATTTAGACAAAAAGACGTCTAATTATGTTAGGTTATGCGATATATCTAGTGTTAACTTTGTAGTTAGATCAGTGCTCTTACTGAGATAGTCACAAGTAAACTTACACAGATCGTATTTACCTATTTACAGTTGCAACTTTGGTTAAAAATTTAAAGTAAAACCAAATGAGCCTTAAGTGGTTCTTTCTATTTGTTGACAAGATTAACATTTCATATCTGATCAGCAACTAATACCTACCTAGCAAAAATAGGGGCGAGCACTTTGATAGCTGTTGACAATAGCTGTCGTTTCTCACGAATTACCAAATTTTTTCACGAACCTTTATTCCAAAAATATTTTTAGCAAAAAAATAGGGAAACCGACTTCAATGCGTACAAATTTAAACTAAAAAGTAAGAAATAAATAATATTTTTATGAAGTAGTTGAAAAGAGCGTCATAGAAAACCAAGGAAAGTATTGATTCACATTTATAACTCTTTATTTATAATTCATACTCCGATATATTTGGAGCCGGTGCCAGCTAGCCAAGGAGGATAGTGTTTGCAATTTTCGAACTTCACGGAGCGGCGGATTATTTCTCATCTTTATTATGCATTCATTATTATGTATAGTTAATGGATTAATCAAGTTCGTATCTATTAGGTAAGTTTATTTTGCTTAGGCTGGCACCGACTCCAAATGTATCGGAGTATGAATTATAAATAAAGAATTATAAATGTGTATCAATACTTTCCTTGGTTTTCTATGACGCTCTTTTCAACTACTTCATAAAAATATTATTTATTTCTTACTTTTTAGTTTAAATTTGTACGCATTGAAGTCGGTTTTCCTATTTTTTTGCTAAAAATATTTTATTTTATTATTTTTAGTGGAAATCACTACATAGTATAAAACAAAGTCGCTATCCGCCGTCTGTCTGTCCCTATGTATGCTTAGATCTTTAAAACTACGCAACGGATTTTGATGCGGTTTTTTTTAATAGATAGAGTAATTCTTAAGGGAGGTTTATATGTATAATACATGCATATTCACATAAGCATTGCACCCGTGCGAAGCCGGGGCGGGTCGCTAGTTAAGTATATTTTATTGAAAATGGATAGGCCTACTGGATAAATGGATAGGCGCTCATTAAAACTTAACGGAAACGTAAACAAATTTTTTGTTTGTTATTAATGATTTGTTCATATAGAGTCGAATTTATATCGATACAATTTATACGGGCCATCTCTGATCTTGACGTAAGTACCTAAAAAAAGAGTCACTAAAATCGAGTCGTAATACTCATAATTGACGGAGTATCAGGAAACAAACACAAAAAAAACAGTCGGATAGAGAACTTCCCCCTTTTTTTTAAGTCGGTTAACAAATTATATCACGTCTCAGACCTATAGCTCATTCCAAATGCCTACCATTCATTCAGAATGAATGGTATAGTTTTAATGGTAAGTTAATGAACTATGAAACTTGAAGAGAAACTAGTTATTTAACTTAAGTTCATAAAATAATTTGTCATAGTTTATGTGTTGACTATTGGACCTACTAACCAAAATTTCAATATTGCATATTAGGTAATAGCAAGTTCAAAAAAAAAATTGTCATTATTTTTGTGTTCGTGGACGATATCATTGTTTCATCCCCAATGAAATTATCATTTCAGCAAAAAAGTACTGAACCAATTTCGGTATAATTAATACAGGACCACCTTTGAAGTATGACCTTCCTAACGAAAAAAGAATCATCAAAATCGATTCATTATTGACGGAGTAATCGCGGAACATACATACAAAAAAAAAACATACAGTCGAATAGAGAACCTCCTCCTTTTTTTGTTTGAAGTCGGTTAAAAATCAATACTCATAAACAAATCATATACTTATATCTTTATTTGAAGCGTGTTAGCTAAACTGAACACAGCTTGTCGAAGTTAATAACTTAGTCAAACATACATTTCCTCGGAATAATCCTTTTATGACAAACAAACTGTTAATGTTGTTAGACTTGCTAGTAATTTAGATCGTGTTTTATGACAGCAGTTTGTTCGTAGAAAACAGACGTTTATTCGAGGAAGCATATGGATGTGATGGCGCTACTCCGTTTCAAAGTGCCGACCGACAGCGTCTTGGCCATAAAACATTCTATTTGATGTGAGCCCTGCAGTTCAGCAGTTAAGGTCTGTCGGGTAAACAAATAGCTTTATATGACTAACAACCTTTTTAATTAAACATTGATGTAAACATAATTACTCAATTATGCCTCTGGCCGAATAAATTCTTCAAAGTAGGATATCTATTTGTAAAAGATTTTAACGCGTGCTCTTATTGGTTTCGTATGGTACGAGTAGGTATAATGTTTGCGTGTACGTATGCTTGTTAGCGGATCTAACCAAAAAGGTTCTTATAAAATGAAATGAAAAAGCTCTATTTAAATGGACTTTGCTAAGTATTTTGAAATCGTCATAATATATCACTTAGTAGTATGTAAAAAATATTTTTTGTGCAACGTAATGTTTTTGAAATCTAAACATAAAAAAGCAAGAAGTCAATAAATAAACAGACACAGAGGTCGCCACCCGCCGGCCCACAAAAAAGATCACTTTCTTGTATCCGTGTCGCGCAGTTGCTAAAGCTTTTGTTTGAATTTGTTTATATTTTTACCAAATTAACTAGAAAACAAAAAACAAAAGAAAATAAGTAAGAAATCTTTAAGAAATAGAAAACAAGTCATCATAGGATGATTGAACTTGATTTGAGAAAGCAATATACACTCACCGTCACGGAAACTTGGCCAAGCTAAGTTTTCGATATCATTCCTGTTTAATACTTTTTTTATTCACTTAAATTAATGTAAGCGTGTTCAATATGTGTACGTGTTTTAAGATAGTTTTTAATGCCTCTTAATGAAATTTTTGATAAGAAAATAATGTTAATTAAAAATCACTCATTTACACGAAAATTAACACTCTGTTACCAAACAGCATAATTAAATATCTTTCCAATTTCTTTGTCATTTATGTGTTTTAATATCGCGTGTATCCTCCTCGTGCCGATAACAGCCTGCATAGGTACGTTCTGGCATGTTTTGCATTGTCGTGCATCAAAAGGAACTGTACCCATAGTGTAAGTTTTTTAGTATACAAAACGCAACGATTGTAGTTGCGTTAAGAGCTCTATTTGTATGGGAAACATGATTTACGCTTATTTCCGCTAGGGGCGCTGTCTAACTAAAGTAGTCGCGTTTTTTATACTAAAAACTTACACTACGGGTACTGGTCGTACCCAATAAATCCCACATAGTGCACAACATGTCCTGAAAGATCTCTTTGTTAAGAACGCGCGAAAATATTCGTGCAATGATAAGATTTTGATAGAAATACAAAATATGTCAAATTCTACCGTTACCAACAGAAACTGTCGATAGTTATGTTATTGAAACCTAACACAAGTCAACAAGAAATTTATGATAGACTTCGATTGACCTTTCATGATGAAGCCCCATCGCGTGGTTTAACAAATTTAAACGTGGTCGCACTAATCTTACCGAAATGATCTGCGTGAGGGACGACCTTCTACTGCGACGACTGAAGATAGCATCAGTATTGTGCGGATAGACTGACAAAAGAGTGACCATTCAGCAGATTCGGACAAGCTTAGGCATCGGTATGAGTCAAGTGCACAATATCCTCCTTGAACAGTTAGCGGCCAGGAAGCTTTGTGCCCGGTGGATACTCATAATTTGACCGAGGTCCAAAAACTCCGTAGTGTTAATTGTTAATTGGTACCGTAAAAATGTTCAAAAATTAAACGCAGGTGACTCGAATGTCGTATACTTACATGTGACGAAAGTTGGATTTTCTGTTATGACCCCGAAACCAAAAGACAGTCTGCTCAGTAGATATTTAATTCGAGTCATTCACCATTCGATTCGACAGATTTTTTTTGATAGGACCACTTCTGTCGGGTTTAATAATATTATAATATTACTTAATGTTAGTAATGTTACTATTCTGACGTACCTACGAACGAAGAGAAGCCACATAAAGTGTGCATCTTGCCTCCGCGTCACTCATGTGTGACACAAAGACGCCTGCCGTCGTCGTCAACTCAGTGTTCACGAATCTCATGAAGCCTTATTAAAGACATGCTACGTAACGGTGTCACATTCAAACTACTTTTTATTAGGACCCTATTATTTTGTGGTCAATACATTATCTCAACCACCAAAGCTTTATTTTTTTTTACTTTTGTTCCCTTGGGATTACTTATTATGTAGAGTAGTTTCTTTTTAACCGACTTCAAAAAAGGAGGAGGTTCTCAATTTGTAACCTACCTCATATCATAACAGTTTACTGGGTGCACCGATTTTGACAATACATTTAACAAAGTACCTACCTACTTAGCAAAGTCCATTTAAATAAAGAGATTTTTCATTTCATTTGGAAGCTGGTGCTTGTTCTGTGGTCCCATTTAAACAGCGACACTGAAGAATAGTTTTTAAGTTATCTTTAATAATGCGTATTTAATTGACATCGATGATATCGTTCTTATTTTATTAGATAGGTACCTACCTACTTTTTTGTCTAAAAGATCTCGAGATAGTGTCTTTACTTACAACCAACACTGAAAATTTAAATTTAAATAAAAAAACCGCCTTCAGAACTAAAAACGGAGAAATAAAAAAAATATGTTTAAAAATTATCTAAATGTTTTTTTGAGGTGTAGGTGGTAAACTTCAATTACATTTGGAATAAAAGTACAAAAACTTTTATTTCTCTGTTTTTTTTTCTATGTAGGTATGTTATATTCAATGGGAAATCTTTGCACACACAATTCGATTTTTTTCGGTTAAGTAAATCTACACTTACGTGTAATGAAATCTGCTCACCTCGTAGGTTTCGATTCTTAATATATCGGTTATATAGAATTAAGATAAACAAAACCTGCAAATATAATTTGATTGTATATTTCATAAGCTTTATTTAATCTACTCTAAACACCGATAAACGAAGTATTGGTAACAATAGTCTCATTTCTTCGGAAACCCTGGTTTCTCATTTTTACGTCATACTCCACATCTGTGACTATTCAGAGTGTTCAGAGTTAATTGAATCATTGTTTATTGAATAATTGATTAATCTTACAGATTTATTGACCCTTATAAAATTCAGCTGATTTCCCCAAAAATTTTTAGCTCTTTCAACTGTATTTGGTTTTCCATTTTGTAAAATCAATAAACCAAAATCTATCACAGTAAAAACTGGTCTAATGTAAGTTTAGGTTGTTTAACACACGGAGTTAAAAATTATTATTTACTAATTGTAGATTTTGATTAGGGAGTTCTGTACCAAAGCGTACCGGTGAGTCGATTTCATTGTACGTAAGTGTAGTAGGTATGAGGACACAGCTCATATCAAAAATATTTATTTTAAATCGTAGATGGCCGTTACAGCCTCGACCCGTAGATTATAAGAAGGCAAGGACCTTGGTGGATCCTCTTGGCAGTAAAGCGAATTTTCCACAGGTTTGTAGTCGTTGTTTTGTTATGTAGGTAGTCTTTGTTGTTTTACAAGCATTATTCGTAGTAAATTTTCTTGTCCATCATACAAATAATTTTCCTTCCAGGATTCGATCCCGGTGCGGCTGATGTTTAAGATTAAAATATTAATAAATTAAACAACTTTACCATTTGTATATTACGCATACGCATTTCTAGTGAATTGCTTTGAACATCTATTTAACAGGATAGCTCGAAAATGTCATTTTAGAGCAAAAAAGTGATTTTGTTACAAATTTGAATTTTGTTATACATACATATAAATTTCTATAAAAAGGTTTTCTATAGCAAATGTTTGTATGAACGTATAGCAGTGGGTGCCTGGCGTCGTTCCCACGGTCCGTACACGGATTACACGAAATGCCCTTTCGGTGCTTCGCTACAACACTGACCTGCGCTTTTTGCGCAAAAAGAATGGTACGATAAATCACGGGTTCATTGTATATTTACAAGTCCTGGATAAAATTCCCCGATTTTGCCTTGTTCGGGACCAAGTTTTTTGCCGGCATCGATCAGAGATCATGTCCAATAAAGTGTGTAGGTACCTGCTCAAATTTGACGGTCAAGGTGCCGAACGTCACAATAAAACCTGTGATAACATCATATTTACGGAATGCTCAGTTCCGCATAAAATGTAATTTTACCTTGAAGATCGGTGTTATGCGATTGCTTTCATCTCTGGATGACAATGACAAACATCGGATCGGTAAGAATTTCACAATAATTATTAAAAACAAGATTCCACATGACGTTGATAAAGTTTGTAAAAAAAATTAAGTTTAAGCATGAAAATAAGGAAAAAAACAAACAAATAAACAATACGAGTAGATATAACTACTAATTAGACACACAACAGTAACATTTAAAGTTACGACGTTTAATGGTGGCCAATCAAGCTTGAGTTGTGTTCAACGAGCATGAATGTGAACATTTCCTTTAGTCGACTAAATTGCGTATAATGAGCGAGGGTGGCGAGGGGCGGCGTGTATGCTGGCAGCACAGGTGCGGCGCGCGTGCGCACCTAGCAGGCTCTGCGCCAGCGCGCAAGCTCCCGCGACACATGGGGCCTAATTGCACTTAATTTCAATAGCGTGGGGAACAAGGAAACTTTCTAATTGGACGCATCGAACCCTTGTCAATGTCCATCACTAAAAAAATATTAAATAAAACTTAATAAGTGACTTATATCCAATAACCACTTATTAAAATCGGCAAACGTTATTCTCGAATATACGGCGTGAGCTTTTATTTTTTACTTAATTCAAAAAAGGTTAGGGATTTTTATAAATCTTCGCCATTATGGTTGCGAAAACGATTCAACTGAAAACCTTTGCGTCAAAAACTTTTAGGTTTCGCTTTTTCGTTTCATAGAATTTTCAAATCACAACGGCGATAAAGAAGTTTCACTTCAAAAAGTGTGTGTTGAAGTGTGTGTGCGTGTGCAATTCACACACGGCAGAAGTGAAACTTCAGAAAAGTAGGAAATGACTTCAGAAGCAATAGATGTTTATGTCGCCGGCGGATCGTATAACATTATACGGTATGGCTGCGACTATATTGGTTATCAAAATGAAGCAACGAGCAAAAATGCGCCAAAAACTTTTTAGTGTCGCTTTTTCGTTTCATCGATATTTCAAATTACAACGGTGCTAAAGAAATCTCACTTCAAAAAGTTATTAGGCATACGTCAGCTGGTGCAGACGCAATCAGAGACTAAAGACATGAATAAATTCATCGTGATCTCACACAGTCCTGTAGAGCTCAGTTGGAAGAGTGGCCGCCCGGATTGCTAAAGGTCGCTGGTTTCGAGTCTCGTCTCAGCACTTATAACTTTTTTCTTGTTTTTCGTGTTCTATTTGGTATAAATTTCAGTATTTAAGTATACCATAAAATTTGGTATAAACCTGGACTGGACATGACTTTGAGTGTAACATGTGTCTAGAGGGCCTAACGAGTGGCTTGGTCAATCTATTGCGTTGAACGCTTAACGAAAAGGATATTATGTATGACACTGACATAATACCACATGAGTAAGTAAACGGAAAATACTGAGAAAAATCCGAGGAGACTTTCATGTCAAATGTTAGAGTTGAGGTTGTTACTGCCCTCTGATCGTTGGCATAATATTTGTTTGTTTGTTTACTGAAGGATTGTTACTTTTTAGGTTTGGTGCCCCTTTTATGTAGGCGAGGTGACAGGCTGGAACCTGTCACTATTTTGGGAATCCTACTGTAATGTAAGGCCTATACTGCCAGATGTAGCTTTATGTGTAGCCAAATGTGAAATGTGTTACCTAAAGCTCTGCTCAACCCCTTTTAGGATTACGAGCATGATCATTAAATAAACTCAAAATATCCCAAATAAAAAAATTTGAATTCCAATTTTTATACATGTCCTATTTCTGAGTAGATTTTGCCCGCGAATTCGTAGTTAGTTTTAGTAGTTACTTTAGGCAGTATTTTTTAGGGTTATTTTGCAAATAATGCACATAAAAACTAAAACTGCTGTGGCTTGCTGTAAATAGTTTATGTTAATACATTTTGTATAAACTATGTTTTTTGTTTTTCCATTCCTATTTCATGTAGTCTAGTCTATTTTGTACCTCATAAAAGTCGGTTCTGGTGTTAAGGCGTGAAAGCGTGACTTTGTTTGGACTTTCAATACGATCTTTCATCCCTACTTCGGTAAAAATTTCAAAAAAGCTATAACTAATATTTAATTATTTCTCATCAAGTGCCTAAATTCAAAGTATCATAGTTTTATCTTTAACAATGATGAACTCCCATACAATCTTCCATCGTCCATTTTACTCCATTCAAGCCCTTTTTTACGCGAAAAAAGGTAAACTATATCCTTTCCCAACGTGTAGTCAATATTTGTATAAAATTTCATCAAAATTGGTTTATTGGTTAGTCGTGAAAGTGTAACAGACAGACAGATAGACAAAAACTTTCGCATTTATAATATTACCACAGTGTAAGACTTCTATAGACTGTGATATTACTAGCTTTTGTTCGCGACTTCGGCCGCGTGGAATAGTTATTTTAGGCCGCATTTTTGGATTCAAAACCACTCAAAAAATATTTATTTATTTATTACCAAGTGCCTAAATTGATCTTCAACTTGACGAATTTTTATACAAACTTTCATTCCTTATTACAACCCTTTCAAGCATTATTTTCGCGAGAAAAGGGTAGCCTTAAGGTACCTAAAGGTCCTGGGGGCGTTTTGGTGTAATGGCGCACGTAGGGAACGTAGAGATTTTATTGAATCTGTACCAGTTTTTAATACAGCACGATATCGCCTTATTCTTCGAAAAGATCGTTTTATTATTTATTCATATATTTTACTATTGACATGATATGATCCGCAGCCTGAGTTATTTATTGACGAAGCTCGTCCACTATTGCCATAGGTTTTGAGTAGACCCTGTCTTGTTATCAAACTGTGAAGAGATTGTGTTACGGTACTGCGGTGTGAATTTCGTCTCAACATATCTACTTACGTAAACGAGAGACGAAAAAAATTTGTGTATAGTCATACATACCTTTTTAAACCTTTACAGGGACTACTCATAATCATAACTTTCCTCATTTTGTGTATAGTACACAAAAATAGGTAACATAGTATGTATGTTACCTATTTTTGTGTTTTATATATTATAATATAACACTTACTATCATTTGAAGATATTTGATAAACCAAAATAAATCATAGCAAATATCGGGCAGTGTGTAATAGTGAAAAATAATATACCAAATGTAAAATATCGTAAAGGTTTATTTACATTACTATCACAATCATTTATACTTGCATAAATTTCCATAATAGACAATTAAAATCAACTTAAAATTAAATAACATGTCTCATGGGTTAAACAAGAACATAATTACATTTTATGACAAAATAATAATGTATTTAACGATTGCATTCATTATGATAATGCAATTGTAATTACTAGTACTCATTTTAGCAACTGTTTCTTAACATGTTCATTTTGTTATTTACCGTGTATTATAAATCGGGTTTTTAAAATGTAAGTAAGTAGTACCTACCTAGTTCAAGTAAACCAGGTTTGTTAATACTCTAATTTCACTTAAATTAGCAACGACCAAAGTCATTTGTAATAAGTACATTTTGAACATGAAAAATTCTGTTAAAATATGAACACATCAAAATAAAGTGTCTTAATTCTTATTTTTAGGAGTACCTATGCTTAGAACTAACATTGCAACTACAATCTTTATACAACAGAAACTTGACTGTTTAATGTAATAACTAGAAGATAGTTTAAGGTATAGTTAGCTAAGTATACCTTTTTGGTGAGAGTGTCATTGGCATGAGCTGAACATTTATATTTAATTGTAAATCTTACAGAACTACCGGCGATCACCTTTTCAAGTGTAACCACTAAGACCGAAGTAGATAATCTAAAAGAGAATTTCCAAATTCTATAAAGAACAATTATTTTTTTGATTAAATTATTAACGCACCTTATTGGTGGGTTGGTTGATGCATTTTTCAATTTAGGAATTTAGAAATCCTTATCATTATTGTCTACTTCTGTTGTTGATTGTACTTATTAAACTGGCGCTGCACTTTCACAAATACTGATACCCAATTGCATTAAGCAAAGATCCATACTTAATCGTACCTAATAAAATACATATAGGAGCATTATTTAGTTCATTGAAACTAATCTGTAAGATATTGGATATAAGCCAAATTACCTACCCATAATTACATCCATTTAAAGTCACATGATGTTCAGAATATAATCGTCAAGTCATTGGAAGTATATCTATTATGCCTGAGCGTCATCTCTTCTAACTTGCATCTAACATTATTAGAACGGCTTTATCGTTAATTTTTTCCAATTATCATCATTAGGCGACAGGCTGGTAACCTGTCACTATTTTTGGCCTATACTGCAAGATGTGCCTTTATGTTTAAACAAAAGCTCTGCTCAACCCCTTTTGGAATTATGAGCGTGATTACTATGTATCATCATATAGATCCGAGAGTTTTTAACAATATATTTTAGGTTATCTCCACTACTATATCACAAGACAATACAAAAGTCCACGTTCACGAGGCATAGTAAGACTGCCAATTTGAACATGACGTGTTGCGACAAATAATTCGCATGCAAGATTTTGCTGCTGTATTGTGTACACGAATGACCCGTCTCTCAAGTGCTCGTCATATGCACACAATTCACTCGCAATCTGTTTGTTAACACTTTGTCAACATATCTCATGTCATGATACGATACAAGTAAACCCTTAGCTGTGCAGGTGTTTATTACAGGATCTGCATATTGATCGAAGCGCCATCAAACTTAAGTATAATTGGCGCATCAGTTCAGTAAACGTTTACGAGATAAGCGCGCCTTGGGAGTGAGGTTTCAAGTGTACTGGGTGTGCGGGGTGTGGATGTGGTGGGTGTGCAGCATGTGGAGGGCGCGCCTGGTGGCAGCGAGGCGCGTGCGCGTGGGAGTGTGCCCGGAGCTCATCACCATGTTCCCGGTATGCGCGTTGCTTATCCTCGAAGTCGCGTAGCCGCTGGTTGTAACGCTCAATTTGCTCCCGTAATGCTGCATCTTCAATAGCAGCGCGCTCCTCATCCATCTCCAAGCAGCCTGCGCCATCGAGTCTCTCCAAGTCAATCCAACCCCGCCATCTCACGCATACTCCGTTCATAATAAAACGAGATACTATGTGAGCCTAATAACAAAAAGAAAAGAGTTTGTTATTTTGTATACTCCTGACCTTTCTATTCTCGTTCTTAAATTGATGAGACATTAAAAAACTGTGATACACAGCTTATTTAAAATTCAAAACTTTTTACTACTTCAAAAAACTTGGCAAGGGGCTACAACCGTTGATTTCCAGTAAACAATTAATAACCGAAGTGTTGTAAAAGTTTCCGGAAATCAAGGGACGAAAGTTTTTCGACGCATTAAAAACTTTAGACAAAAAATTAGGGCGCCGTAGGTGGCAGGGACAGACGGACTGTTTTTTTATCGGTCACGTGATTAACAGAAATCTATGCGAAACGGTTGTTTAAATCTTTGTAACTTGCAGCAGATTTTATTCCTCTCGAGTGTGTTTAGGTAATTTATTATATTTTATTATGATTTGGCATCGGAAACATAATTAATATTTTATATTGAATTTCACGATGATAGCTACTGTCGGTATGGTTCGTTTGCAAGCAAGGACGCGCGCCAGAAGGCAGGCGGCGCATCGCGTGCTGCACTGTGGGCTTTGTTCCGACATCCGCTCGAAACATGTATACCTTTAATTGCAGCGGAGACTCGTCAAGGATGCAATTTCACTAATAATATCCTTCATTTGGCTTTTGAACACATTCGTTTGGCAATACGGTCACCGTATGTTTCAGTTTATGTTTAAATATTCCCATAACATTTTGTATTTGTAAGTTTTTAGGCGTAATGTTTGGCTTGTTCTCGTTTTGATATCGAAGACAAAGTAACTTTCGTCTTGATCGGTCTATAATCAGGGACTGACATACTCACAGGCTAAAGCACAGAGCGGGCTAGAGCGTAAGAGTGTGTTTCGGAAAACATGATAAGTAGATAATTCTATTTAGTAACTCAGCCATTGTAACTATCCAGAAGATTTGCATTAGCTATCGTAGTATTATTACGGCAGCCTTAATCTCATGTTTCTACAATTTAGGAATGCCAGTGTCCAAAAGTGGCATCTACAAGCTAATTGATAAGACATTGGTATCCTTTTAAAATTAGACTCTACCTACTTACATAAATCGGGAGTGGTCTCCCCTTGACTTTCTCGTGTACCGGAAACGACTCAAAAGTTGATAGAACCTTATATTTTGATGCCACACATGCATGTTAAATTTTGGTCACCCATCCGAGTAAAGACCGCGCACTTGGTTGCTTAACTTTCTGATCGACGACTCAAAAGTTTATATATCAACTTTTGAGTTATACATGCATGTTAAATTTGGTTGCAATAAGTTAATGCATACTCGAGTTATCGTAACAGACACACACACAGACATAATACCAAAAACGGGATTTTTGGACTCAGTGAGGTCCAAAACGTGTAAATCCGTCAAAATCTCGAGGTCGAATTTTTTGACGATTACAAGACTTATTCCTCTATACTACGTATACGAGAAAGTAAAAATGCATAACCCATATATGTAACCAAAATATATGAAACAACTGATTTTTTAGGTAAGTACTATGAAATTGAATGATAAGTAGAGTCCAGTCAGCTTGTACCTATAAAGGTACGACGATGAATGTCTTAGGTATAGTATAAAAAATCTCATGTTTATACCAGCTAGGAGATATTAATCTCTACATGTTACAAGAAATTCAGATGTAAAGGAAGCAGCTTATAGTAATAAGCTGATCAAAAGCTTTTATGAATAATTTTAGATCCGAAGTCTCCTACTACATCTGCCCCGTTTTGATCTTCGCTGTCCACCCCGTTAAGCCAGTGCTCAAAATTATTAAAAGCAGGACGACGACGCCAAACGGCGGCCATGATTTTCTGGGCGGGAGCGACGCAACTCGGTGCTCCAATGGAAAACGCGCTTTTCCTGTATCGATTTTAGGGGAAAACGTTTCCATCCACCCTCGCTATATAACCCCAAGGGAAATTTCATATAATCAATATCCGATTTTCGAGATACCCTGCTTCCTCCGAAAAGTGTAACACGATCTTTTTAGTGTCGATTATTTTATCAATAAACTAGTTATCAATTGCATTACATACTTGTAAAGGTTTTCTTTTGTAATTAGACAATAGAAAGGTTTTAGCTATAATATGTTATGCTTAATTCTATCCGTGAAGCTTTGCTAATCTATAAAAAATTTAATATTATGAAATAACAATTACTAAGGAATTCATTACTTAATGTGAAATATATAGTCAGTCAATTTTTCAGACTTTCTTTTCGGAGATTCTTTTACGACATAAAGTGTATAATAATTACTGACGTTTAATATCTTTAATTAAATATGTGATAACTAAACATAATCTTTCTTACATAAAATAGAGCCTTCTAAAATTAATATCTAGACAAAATATGTCTCGAGATGAGCGTCTCAGATTACGCTTTATTATTGGCTTGGATTGTAAACACGCTTTATCGAAATAAAAAAATTTTATAAGAAAAATGTTTAGTGCATTCGTTTATTATTTCATACACACACTATACGGTACTAGTTTAAGGTAAGCCTTAGTAACATTAACTTTTAATAAAACCATTTACTATTTTGCATTTTCGTTTTAAAATTTCTTTTATGTCTGATTTGATTTCTTAAATAAATATAATGAAAGTCTATCTTTTCTACAGAAAAATAAAATAATAACTTCAAAATATTAAATAATAAGTATTTTAGACTTTCCATCCTTTGTTACGTTTAACAGAAAATAATTTTGAAAAGTGAATTGAATTTTACAAATGACGTTAGTACAATATCAGATAGGGAGGGCACTGAGTACATTCAAGCGCGTAGTTAAATGAAGCGAGTGTAAATAAATATAAGTATTCATATAGGAACGCAGCAGGCGTCCTTTGGAGAATGAAGGGGCCAAATTCAATAAAACAGGCTCCGAATGGATTCAACTAACTATAGGATAAACGACTTTAACTTCAGTAATATGTTGTTTGATTAATGGTATTTTTTCCAACAACAATGTACCTATTTATGGATATATAATTTGATTTGAAATCATGTTTTGACTAGATTATGTAGAATAAGATATAAGAGTCAATCTTCGATATATTGATGTGTAGCTACCTTTTTTGCGGTAATTATTACACAAGTATTATTTTGTTTATACGAATTAATAATTTAATTACCTACTTAAAAGTAGTCTACAACAAAAGTCACATATGGAAACATAAAGTAAATTCATAAAAAATAAAGTCTCGATAATATAAGTATGAATATGAAACTTTATAACACTAAATCATAATACATAAAACCTTTCAGCAAAACTTTTCTTTAACGAATTTGAGAGTTTATTTTTTGATACTTCAGATTTTGACTTTATACTCACTGAAGTTAGTGATCAATCAAGGAAAGAATCTCTAAATACAAAAAGAAAAACGCATCTCATCGGTATTTTCAAACAATACGTAAATATGTCGTTTAAATCGCATCATACCTAAGTACCACATGCCGCATTAAAAAAATATTATGCACTCACATGATTCGAGTGTTGTGGTGCATTATTTGAACTAAGCAGAATGGTGTCCGACAAGAAAAGATGGCATTCACTCGCCAGTGTGTTTGGCCGAGCGCGTGACCAACGCGTTATGTGCGGTGTTACGGCTTTGATTTTTTTTTATTAAGGCTTCAAAGTTATTGATGTCTTAATTTTGGTTATGAAAATGTGGGCCGGAAGCAGCGGCTCTTGATGACGCGTCATCAGCTGGTGACGAATGTACCATTAGACCAAATATGCTGAAATGATTCATTCGTCGTGCCTTAATAAACTCGTCGTGGCTTTCTTCATAACAATATTATTTTTATTATTTGTAACATATTATAACGGCCTAAGTATTTTTTTTTGTCTTCTACACTTTGCGCCTTGTACTAATATCATGAGTATATTAATACTGCCTTTGCGTGCGACTTCGTCCGTATGGAATATGTAGTTACTTTCTATTTTTTTAGGGTACTTAATTTTTTACTAATCATACATAAGTTTCCAATAAATATACGTATAGGTAATCAACAAAGACAGATTTGTTTGCACTTCAATACGAACTTTCATCTCCAATTTCATCCCCATGTGGGTCGAAATTTAAAGAAAGCCAGAACAAATAGGTACTTAATTTCTTATCAAGTGCCTAAATTCAGTTTCATGATTTTATCTTCCATAACGACGTAAAAATCTCCATGTTTAGTTTCAGACTTTGTTTCCTCATTTCCAAGGGGAAAAGGGGGTCTTAGGGGTTAAATTTTGAATAAAATCTGAAACATGTTTTTTCTTCTTCATAGATAGGAGTACTCCTGTGAAGTTTCCAATAAAATAGTCTAACTCATCTTGTTTCCCCATAAAAAATTTCATCTCCTATTACCCCTAAGGGGTTGAATTTCGAAAAGTTATGCTCTTATCTACTTCTAGAAAGGAATCAGTGAGTTATGATTTTTCTTTTTACATTATTAAGATTACATATTCATATGCCACACGGTACAGAAGTGATATCAAAACCGTTCGTGCTTTTGTTAACAACTTTCATTATTTCGAAATGATTTGTCGGATCGTTTTTGTTATGGAAATCGTTAGAATGGTTGATATTTTCGGACTGAAAAATATGTAGTATTTACTTACACCTTACCTACTAATTATACTTTCTTTTAAATCGTTTATGGTGTAAAAATGGGAGGTCGATCGATAATTTTGTTCTTCATGATTTCTAGAGTTAAGCTACTAAGTAAGCGTCTGATATTCGGACAAGTGACCTATAATATTTACTCGACTTACGTCCTTGTTTCGGAATATATTTTATTCTTAATTGTTGTGATCCTGGTTAATGTCGGAAATTCTAGCCTATAAATGCAGCCCTATAACTGATGATGATTTAGTTTGTGATGTGTTTGTCCCGTTTTTTATATCACCGAAGGGTCAAGTATATAAATTGAAGACTTATTTCAGGAGAATATTTTGTTGTTATTTTTTCTGCCGTATGATTTAACAATGCCATAAATAGCTGCCAAAATTTTTTGCTATTGATGATCATGATTATTCTAATTTTTAGCTTTCCCAATGTCCGCCAGTGGTATCAAAATGGCGGGGACAATGGTATTAAACGATATTCAGCAACTTATGATTAAGCTCACCTTGCCATTTTCCTTTTGAAAATCACATCCTCGGTTGTTGTAAGGGGAGTGGTCGAACACCAACTGGAGATTAGTGCCGGTGGCTGTGAAGGCAATCTCCGTATGTCCTTCCCGGCAGCCGCTCGTGAATCTCATTTGGCGTTCTTCTGGGGGCCGGTCGCGGTACCCTGTGTAACGCACCTGTAGCAAAAAGGATCTACATAAATATAAGTTGATTATTATTACAAACTCTTGCGCTTTGTTGCTGTAAAGGAATCTTATGATTACTGTAATGCTTAAGTATGTTATTTATGCCATGTTATAAAAATAATAGGCAGAGAGATTATGTATAGGTTTTTAACATAAAACGTGCTTACGGCAAAATCATTTATTTTTTAATGTATTTAGCCACGTCATTGATTATTCTCCAAATGCGATGACATAGCATAGGTACGTATTGTAGTAATGTGATTATGGTTCTAGCTAGAACATGGAGTCTGTGATTCATTTAGGTATTGTTTCTTGAAGTTTTAAACTTCAATAAGTTCTAGGTACTGTTCTAGTTCTAGGTAGGGTTAGTTACGAAAAGCATTTTTTTTTAAATATAAGTATAGGTAATATAGATAATATGCCTTTGGCTGTGCCCTACTTCGACTAAAAGTCTTGTATTGTGCCCCTCCTTAGGATAATAATAGTAATATATACAGTCTAATGAATAATGACCATCGTAAAAGTTGTTGCTTTATCTTTTATTAAAATCCATTTAATAAAAGATAAAGTAACAAACGACATCGGCACGTCCTAGCTTCGTGCGGGTAGACAATTTTATATTTTTAACCGACTTCAAAAAAGGAGGAGGTTATCAATTCGACTGTATGTTTTTTTTTAAACTTTTTCATAACTCGTTACTGGGTAGACCGATTATTAAGATTCTTTTGACCTTTGGAAGCTAGTGCTTGTCATGGGGTCCCATTTAAATTTTATCGACATCTGACGAGTAGTTTTTGAGTTATCCCTAATAATGCCTATTTAATTGACATTGATGATATCGTAATTTTATCACTTGTATGTCTAAAAGATCTTGAGGTAGTTTCCTGAAAATTTCTATACTTAAAACACTAAAAAGCAGGAAAAAAAAATATTTTTAAATAAAAAAAACCGCCTTCAAAACTAAAAACGGGAGAAATGAGGTCGGTGCCAACCTTAATATTTGTGATAAACGTTGTCATATATTTGGGACTTCGGTTTTTTTATTTAAAAAAAAATTGTTTTCCTAAACGTTTTGGGATAACTCTTATATTTTTATAATTGGAAAGATTTGTATGCTTGAAACAAATAAACTCAGAAACTAATGTATTTTGAACAAATTTAGTACAAATATTGATTAGACGTTAGGAAAGTTAAAGAAGTGGTTGAAATAAGGGATGAAATTTGTAAGGAAGTTCGTCATTTTGTGAAGATAAAACCATGAAACTAATAATTTAGGCCGTTGATAAGTAATAGGTAAATAAATATTTGCTCTAGCGTTTTTGAAATTGGCCTATGTGGGGATGTATCTTGTGTGGGGATAAAAGGTAGCCTATATAGGTACGTATGGTTTCTCAACATCTTATCTTTATTTGTACCAAACATAGAAATAAATCGGTCTAAGTAGTAGTTTTTGTTTTTGAGTTGATTCGTTACAAACATACAAATCATTCCTCTTTATATTAGTATAGATTTATTGAAGGAACAATAGATTATAGGTATTACTTAAGTAAGTATGACATTTCCATTTCATTTCATTTAAAAAAAATTACAATAAGATGTTCAATGGCCTGGGTGTTTAGGCGTCGTTAGATTAATAAACAATTGTAATAAGTATTACTTATCAAAATATTACATTGTCATATTAGGACATCATCAATCTATTCGTGGAATTCTTACTATTGTAAAATATCATTCGAGAACAGTTTCTTCAGTACGAGTCAGACAAGAAAAATGTAAATGCTTCTATGGGTATTTTACACAGATGTTAGATGGTAAGGTAAGTACTTGGGCATTTCAATAAGGGAAATAATAAACCAAGCCACTATATTTATTTTATTTTATTAAGAATAAAATATAATAAACACAGTTGCTTAAACTATAAAAATTAACGACTAACAAGTGATTGTCGCCCATTCTGGATGGGCGACAATCACTTGTTAGTCGTTTATTTTTTTTGGCGCACTTAGCTTAGATAGCTATAGGTTAGGTTAATCTGCTGTCTGCTACCCAGTTAAATAATGATCCTTTTAATAACCGCGTCACCTATTAAATAAGTGACGATCGTTTCGAGTATAGATATAATTGAGGCGAGACGTTTGACTTATAAATAAATTATGTACATATATTACCCACTCACGGGATTAGTGAGTACTACATTTTCTATTCTTCTAATCCTCTTAAATTTATTTATTTATTTGGGAATAACAAACAGTCATACATTAATGAATTAACTTATGTGATACACATTAATAGCAGGGTTGATGAATGTATAACCCACGGCGTTATCCACAGATTAAAATCTAAAAATTAAGTACTAAAAGTCGCTAGATGATGCTACATATTAGGTTGGGGAAAAAGTATTTTCGCATTATATTAGGTTGGGGAAAAAGTGTTTTCGCATTATAGTATGTATAAACTTGTAATAAAATCTCTTTGGCTATACTATTTGTATCTGGCTGGTTTTGGTATCATTGAAAGTTTAAATTTTAAAGAACATAATTCCAAATTCAAATTAGGAAAATGTGTGATTTTCATTTGTTTTTCGTACCGCCAAGATGAGTGAATCTAATGAAGAAATTCGATACATTTTAAAATTTTACTACAAAAAAGGTAAAAATGCAACGCAAGCCGCGAAAAAAAATTGCGATGTTTATGGACCTAGTGCAGTGTCTGTGAGAGTAGCACAAATTTGGTTTAAGCGTTTTCAATCCGGAAATTTTGATGTCAAAGATGCACGTCGCTCTGGTCGCCCTATTACAGATAAAATGGATGCCATTTTTGAAAAAGTGGAGCAAGATCGGCATGTCAGTAGTTACGACGTAGCTGAAGAACTGGGAATTGACCACAAAACAGTTTTGGCGCATTTGAAAAAAACTGGGTGCACAAAAAAGCTCGACATTTGGGTACCTCACGAGCTCACTGAAAGAAACCTAATGAACCATGTACTCATTTGTGATTCTTTATTACGACGTAATGAAACCGAACCATTTTTGAAGAAGCTGATAACTGGTGATGAAAAGTGGATCACGTACGACAAGAACGTGCGAAAAAGGTCGTGGTCAAAGGCCGGTCAGGCTTCACAGACTGTGGCGAAACCCGGGTTAACTCGCAACAAGGTGATGCTGTGTGTGTGGTGGGATTGGAAGGGCATTATTCATTATGAGCTGTTACCACCAGGCAGGACCATCGATTCTGAACTCTACTGCGAACAACTGATGAGATTAAAGCAAGAAGTTGAGAGAAAGCGGAGGGAATTAATCAACAGAAGGGGGGTGGTTTTTCATCATGATAACGCTAGACTTCACACATCTTTAGCCACTCAGCAAAAATTAAGAGAGTTTGGCTGGGAGGTATTAATACATCCGCCGTATAGTCCTGACCTTGCACCTTCAGATTTCCACCTGTTTCGGTCTCTTCAGAATTCTTTAGGCAGTGTCAGGTTAACATCACGAGAGGACTGCCAAAACCGCTTGTCGCGGTATTTTGACCAGAAGTCCCAAAATTTCTATAGCAATGGGATCATGTCCCTACCTACAAGATGGCAAAAAGTTATCGAACAAAATGGTACCTACATACTTTAGTTAAATGTAAATAAACTATATTAAAAAATGTTTTGATTTTTCTTAAAAAATGCGAAGAAACTTTTTCCCCAACCTATTAGTATGTATAAACTTGTAATAAAATCTCTTTGGCTATACTATTTGTATCTGGCTGGTTTTGGTATCATTGAAAGTTTAAATTTTAAAGAACATAATTCCAAATTCAAATTAGGAAAATGTGTGATTTTCATTTGTTTTTCGTACCGCCAAGATGAGTGAATCTAATGAAAAAATTCGATACATTTTAAAATTTTACTACAAAAAAGGTAAAAATGCAACGCAAGCCGCGAAAAAAATTTGCGATGTTTATGGACCTAGTGCAGTGTCTGTGAGAGTAGCACAAATTTGGTTTAAGCGTTTTCAATCCGGAAATTTTGATGTCAAAGATGCACGTCGCTCTGGTCGCCCTATTACAGATAAAATGGATGCCATTTTTGAAAAAGTGGAGCAAGATCGGCATGTCAGTAGTTACGACGTAGCTGAAGAACTGGGAATTGACCACAAAACAGTTTTGGCGCATTTGAAAAAAACTGGGTACACAAAAAAGCTCCACATTTGGGTACCTCACGAGCTCACTGAAAGAAACCTAATGAACCGTGTACTCATTTGTGATTCTTTATTACGACGTAATGAAACCGAACCATTTTTGAAGAAGCTGATGACTGGTGATAAAAAGTGGATCACGTACGACAAGAACGTGCGAAAAAGGTCGTGGTCAAAGGCCGGTCAGGCTTCACAGACTGTGGCGAAACCCGGGTTAACTCGCAACAAGGTGATGCTGTGTGTGTGGTGGGATTGGAAGGGCATTATTCATTATGAGCTGTTACCACCAGGCAGGACCATCGATTCTGAACTCTACTGCGAACAACTGATGAGATTAAAGCAAGAAGTTGAGAGAAAGCGGCCGGAATTAATCAACAGAAGGGGTGTGATTTTTCATCATGATAACGCTAGACCTCACACATCTTTAGCCACTCAGCAAAAATTAAGAGAGTTTGGCTGGGAGGTGTTAATGCATCCGCCGTATAGTCCTGACCTTGCACCTTCAGATTTCCACCTGTTTCGGTCTCTTCAGAATTCTTTAGGCAGTGTCAGGTTAACATCACGAGAGGACTGCCAAAACCACTTGTCGCGGTATTTTGACCAGAAGTCCCAAAATTTCTATAGCAATGGGATCATGTCCCTACCTACAAGATGGCAAAAAGTTATCGAACAAAATGGTATCTACATACTTTAGTTAAATGTAAATAAACTATATTAAAAAATGTTTTGAATTTTCTTAAAAAATGCGAAGAAACTTTTTCCCCAACCTATTATATGACGGGCCTCAGCAACATAACTACCGACAGTTTCCCTTAGTAACGGTAAAATTTTGATACACTATTTTGTATAGGATATCTGTCGAAATCACAAGATTTCACCTAGTAAGCAAAAGTGTAGATAAATAAGCTGCTGATACCCAGCATTAAAATAATAACATAGAAATAAATTGTAGTGGTATGTGCTAACAAGAGAAAAATAGTGTTCTATAAATTTGACTGTATATAAACCAACTTTCTGAATTTAGATGCTGCAACTGCAAATATGTCTATACCATTGAAGTGTTTATTATAAATGTCTACAAGCCGACGCATAGGTGATCTTTTGCCAGCATTAGTTCTGCAAGTTTTACAAAGAAATAACTTATTAGTACGAAGCATTCGACGATGTACTGTTCTTGGGACTAAATAATAGATTTGGTTTGATAACTCGACACAATCGAAAGCTCCGTTGCAAATTTTAAAGAGCGTAACAGCTTGTAAAAATAGCCGCCGGGATTTTAATGTTGGAATATTATATAATTTTAATAGATCAGGGTAGCATAAACGATTTTTATGACATCTAAATTGTAGGGCACGTAAGAATTTGCGTTGAATTTTTTCGATTTGATCAATGTACTTAGTATAATAGGGATCCCAGACAGACACAGCGTACTCCAGCTGCGATCGAATGAGAGCTTTGTAGAGGAGAATGTAAGTATCTGCCCCTGTGAAGTCTCTGGTGGCTCGCATCACGAAGCCAAATAGTTGATATGCTTTGTTTAATATATTTTCAATGTGCTTGTCTAAATGTAACTTTGAATCAAGATGAACGCCTAGATCCTTTAATTCAGTTATTTGAGTCAGGTTTACATTACATAGCATATAATTGAAGTTTATTTTATTTTTATTTTTTGTAAATGTTATTTGAGAGCACTTTTCTAAATTTAGGTGGAGTTTATTGTGAGAGCAATAAGAGGATAAGCGGTCAAGATCCTGTTGAAAAAGTAAGGGTCTTGACCGCTTATCCTCTTAACAACTATTCTAACTACTCAATAATTATAATTTAGTTAGATTATTATTTTAATGCGTTGATGACACCAAGTGATCAACGGAATATCCTCTAATAAACAATGACTCATATTACTGTTAGCAACCATTGTTTAATATAAAATGAGTCGAAAGGCGCAGTATTATTATAATTTATCAATTATGTGCATGGCATACTTATTTGCTTTGATGAAATTTAGAACAGTATTTTTAAAGCATATGCTTCACATAATGCTTTAAACATAGGTCTATACTGTTGTAAATTTCATTTGCATATAACATACGACTTAAATGCCTCACAATGTGATAATTTATGCATGCCAGAAATACACGGATTTTTTTGCACTTCCATACGAATTTTCATCCCCGTGTGGGTCGAAATTTAAAGAAAGCCAGAACAAATAACTAGGTACTTGTTTCTTTTCAAGTGCCTAAATTCAGTTTCGTCGTTATTGAAGATACAAAATCTTCAATAACGACGAAAAAATCCCCATGTTGAGTAGAGAAATATTAACAAAGTTACTGCTTATTCCCTTTATTAAAAGAACTCTTCGCAGTCCCATATAGGGTACCTACCTACTTACGTATCCATAAAGAGAGATTTGGATTAGTAGAAGAGTCTATACTCGTTCAATATAATAAGTATGTTTAAACATGATATTATAGATAATATTATTACACTTACGTTTTTATGTGTTAAAACAAAATTCGCGGTAATAACGTTTCAATATTATATTAACAGTAATAAGAGGTTATCTGTATTTTTTTGTGAAAGTTTGATCCTCATGCACAGATTTAAAAAAAAATTACAGTTAACAGAAAAATGGCCATTTGACACAAAAAAATAAGTCAATCGTTCCTGTTTCTAATGCAGAACAAAAACTTATAAATGCTCAACCCAGGTTGGAGTACTAATAAAGTCACAAATTGCAAAAACCTCCAAAAATGTGTGAAATGGGATTTTTTTCTAACTTTTTTTTCAAAAATCGAAGTTTTACCTTATATTTATTTTTAGGTTAGGTATGTAATCTCTTAAGATCATTCGTGTATCCTTCGGTTAAGATACTTCCCCTTATGGCCCTGTGAAAGTTTTCACCCTATATACCATATTATTGTCTATTAACATCAAATATCTACACAAAGCCATGGCTCACCCGTGTTCGTGAGATAAAAAATGTTGTTTTTTATTATAATAATATATATAAATAATAATAATTTTATTTATTTATCACTTAATATTACGTTTTGTTTTCCTAATACAGTGCCAATGTAGGTAGCTAGCAATCGCCATCGTCTATGAAAGCTTGCAACCCCGCTCTACCCTAGGAAATCTACAAACTTTGCCTACCTACTCTAAAACACAGCAGTGCGAATATTTTGTGTTTAACTTTGGTCTTCTTTAAGTTAACTACTTTTCCAGAGATGGCGCACTTTACTTAGTGATCATAATTATAAAATAAAAAAGAAATCTAAAGCTTATAATTTATAATCACCCACTTAAATTATATTAATGAGTAGAGCTCAATCAACCTATAAATCATTTCACGAAAAGGAAACCAGCAGTGTAGCGGTGACATAATAATCGTGTGTATTTTCCTCGTATTGCTAAATTGGAATGTTATTTAACGGTGCTGGGTTTGCGGTTATTTCACTAATCTGCCAATTCATTATACAAGTTTCATGTTTAAACTGTAGATTAAATTGTTGTAAAAACTAATTTAATTGTTGCAAAAATATTTTTATTAAATTATAAAACTAAGTACATAAATTGATTATAATTCTTGTATAGGAGTGAGATCAATTTTTGTTGTTTTTTTCGTTGCAGTAAATTATTTTAAAACAATAGATAATAACAAAATTATTATTAGTCTAATATCAACAAATAACTAATACTTATTAAAATAAAATAAGTAACAAAATATTCGTACGTCAACTTACCTCACTTTCTCTGCTCAGTCTTTTGAAGAGATCATCGGAATCAAATTTGGCTTTTTGGTCAGGAACTACTCGCGGCATTTTGAATATGAACCTTGGTTTCGGCTGCTCGTACAGTCCAATGGAATCAAAAGGCAGCATGCCAGCCAGAGCGGCGGGATCACTCATCGCGTGCATAACATGAAGTCTAGGGTCACTTAAGGATAAAGCTTAACATCACTGTTAGTCCGAGCGACACATTGAGTCAGCGGCGCCTCCTATGAATCAGATGCTGGGTTCCGATTGAGAGTTGGCCAGTGGACTCGACACAATCACTTGCCACTACGACAAATTGACTACTGAATGAGTGAACGCGGCGCGTTCGCTGCGCCTGGGGAGAATTTCCACGAGGGCGGGGCGTTCGATGGTAGGGATACAGCGCACCAATTGCATCGTGCACGGTGCCGCCTGACGCCTTCTCTACACGCTTTCGGGAGCTTTCAACCGAAAAGAGGGTTTCCCCCCTTGACACGTTTCAAAATAAATACTGTAAACGACAAAAGCACATGAATTTATAATGATGGGCATTATCGTCTCTCGATGTTTCGAGTGTTTTATATACTTGTATCGGGCCTTTTGTTCCTTTGTTCCCGGATGAATGCATGTTACATAGTCTGGAATAGTTTAAAAAGGGGAATAGGACCCTGGGATCTGATAAAACGAATGAAATGTGATATTTTTGTCAGCCATGAAAGTGGCATTTATTGGCTGTCTAAATATAAATGAAATACAATGAATAAAACGTTAATAGAAGGGTCTAGAAATTGGGTACCCTCTTCAGGCACAGATGCAAAATGTTGTTAATATAGTTCTGACGTTCTTAAAAACTACGTATTACTAAACATTAAGTTAGTAAAATTTAATTTAAAAATAAAACAAAATAACGAATCTATAGGTAAACTTTAAATATTCACAGATTTTCTGTTCAATCTACGTTTTGCGGCTACGTGTCTACGATACTTACTACGAGTTCTAGTGTAATACTAAACTGTTATCTCCAACCTTTCTTAAGAATTAGACAATTATCAAATATTTTATTATGTGAATTTGGTAAGTACCTACACAAACTTCTCTGTTCTTTCAATGTTTATGCAAATAAGTTGTTGAATACCTAATTTAGACTAGACTTTTGAATTTTGATCTTCCTTTATTTAGTTTTATTTAAATAAAAAAAAACACCTTCACAACTAAAAACGACAATTAAAACTTAGTTAAGTAGTAGTTAGTACTTTCAAAATTTAAAAAAATACCTATAATACATTTATTTATTCGTTTTTAGTTTTGAACGCAGTTTTTTTTTAATAATTTAAATATTGTATAGTTACCAAAATCGGTTTACAACTCAAAGTTATTGATTTATTAAAGTTATTACGACGGGCTTTTGTGATTATTTGAAATGAAATGAAATTTATTTGACTTCAATTTCCACATCGTACATAATTAGGTTACTGTTACAATAATAGGGTATTTGGTATTTATCATTTATCAAAATACTACCGTTCTACATTAAAATTTTCAGATTTCGAAGATAGCTATTAGATATTATACCTATTTATTGACGCATAAATTTGGAAATACATATTCATATTGCGACTGCGTATTTTTAGACCCGATTCCTGTACATTTTTCATGGCAGCATTTTGAATTTCAAACTAAAAATCTCTTTTTTAACGTCGGTTAATCAAAAGATATTTAGTAAATTTCGTGAATTTTGTTGAAAATATTAGTGCATTTCGTAATTTTTAACGATTAATAAATAGGTTCCCATCATACACTATGATGGGAACCTACAGGAGTATACACTATCGAATAAAAAAAGAATTTTGATTACCTATCGGTCCACGAATGACAGAGATATCGGTGAACATACATTTACCTTCCATCATCAGTTCATCATCATGAGACGATGACTACCAGACGCAAATGCTAGTATAGCTTTAGAAAAAATATGAAAAACGTTATACATGCCTATAAAATTTGAGGGTTGCCCTCGATTTCCCTGACTTTCCATCATCAGATCCTGACTTGGTGACTATAGGACTACCTCAGGAGTAAACACTATCGAATAAAAAAAGAATTTTGAAAATCGGTCCACAAATGACGGAGATATCGGTGAACATAGGTACATAAAAAAAAATACATACAGACAAATACAGAACCTCCTTCTTTTTGGAAGTCGGTTAAAAAAAACCACATTCAAAACTAAAAATGGAGAAATAAATATTTTGTTTAAATAAAATATTTTTTTTTTTAGGTCGGACCCAATTACAAGTGACTATATACGCTTATTCCAAATATTGATGTTGGCATCGACCTCAAAAAAAACATTTAGATTTTTTATATAAATTATTTTTTGCTTATTAGTGCTGTAAGTATAGAAATTTTCATGAAACTATCATGAGATCTTTTAGACAAACAAGTAATAAAATGATAACGATATCATCGATGTCAATTAAATAATAACTTAAAAACTACTCGTCAGATGTCGATCAAATTTAAATGAGACCACATAACAAGCACCAGCTTTCTAACGTTAAGAGCTTTTTCAGAATCGCTACACCCAGTAAAGAGTTATAAGGTAACACACATAAAGAAACAGCCAAATTGAAAACCTCCTATTTAAAAGTCCGTTAAAAGGCATGAGGCGTTGAAATAAGGAATGAAAATTTGTATGGGAGTTCGTCGCTATCGGAGATAAAACCATGTAACTAGTTGATAATAAATTCTCGCCTACCTACCTGACCTTAAATTTTGAGTCTTACATTGAAAAAAAGAACTACGTAAGTACTCTACGAAATTAAAACGTAAAAAACCTATTTAAATAGTTTTGTTATTAAAAAATATATTATTTTTTGCTTTTTAGTGTTTTAAGTATATGAAGTGTTAAGTAGAGTTGGATAGTTATAAAAATCGGTTCACAAGTCAAAGATATCATTAATTAAAGTTAGGACAGGATTGTTGGCCTTATTTTTGTAAAAAAATTTCAGGAAACTATTTTGGAGAATTTGATCTATGTATAAGACACTTTCGAAGATATCGACGCATAAAGTTGGAACAGTTGAAAAATAAACATTTTATGAGTGCGTCTTTCTCGTATACCGGAAACGACTCAAAAGTTGATAGAATCCTCATATTTTGATGTCATACATGCATGTTAAATTTGGTTGCAATAAGTTTAAGCATACTCGAGTTATCGTGCTAACGCACAGACACATACACACAGACATGTTTCTAAAAACGGTATTTTTGGATTCAGGGAGGTCCAAAACATGTAAATTCGTCAAAATCTCGAGGTCGAATTTTTTGACGATTACAAGACTTCCTCTATACTACGTAAGATGGGAAAGTAAAAACTGCTGAACCGATTCATGAAAAATGTTTATGGGACCAAATGGCAACTATTCCGCATCGAACAAAAAAGAATCAATTAAATCGGATCAGAAATCTCGGCTTAATCGGTGTTCATACTTAAAACAAACATACCAACCGAATTGAGAACCTCATCCTTATTGAAGTCGGTTAAAAAATAACCTCTCTGCAAAATTTCAAAACCTTCAAATGAGGTAAGTAATATTATACTACGGTGACTTTCGAGATATTCCAATTTTAAACAGTATTTGCTTGTTTGTAAGTGTTCGATAAATCCCAAAAATCTCTTTCTTATCTTAAGGGCCTTATACCAGCTTTTATGGATATTAATTTAATAATGACGGATTTGCATTGAAACTTATATCCCCATATTTTATACCCCAAGTGTATAATTTTGAAAAATCCTAAAATTCCTCTTTCTTAATTTCTAACGGTTTTATACCATTTATTTGGTTTTTACTTTAAAAATGACAGATTTGCATACAAACTTTCATTTCCTGTTTTATTTTGAGAAATCTTAAAATACGTCTTTCTTAATTTCTAACGGAAAAGCTATATTATATACCACTACTTATGGATTTTACTTTAAAAATGCGGATTTGCATACAAACTTTCATCTCTTATTGTGGTCATCTCACATACGTGGGTATGAACCCACGTATCGAAATTTCAAAAACGCTGGAATAAATAATTATTTTCTAAGTGCCTAAATTCAACGTATTGTGGTTTTACCTTCAATCATGTCGAAAAAATAAGTTTAAGTGCGTTGAACCTTTTTTGAATAAAATCGGATTGAGTTTGGAAACGTATCAAAATAAAATGTAGTTAAATCAAAAGCACTAAGGAGTACCTACCTATTAATATCAACTTCGAAGCAAATCACTTTTATGCAAAATTTTAAGAAGATTGGACCAAGGAATCACGTTGTCCCATACAAACCTTGCCCCCCTTTTCAACCCCTTTAGGGTAGAACTTCGGAAAATCCGTTGTTAGCGGTTTAGGCTGTGCGTTGATCCGTCAGTGAATCATTCAAGACAAAGCAATTTATATGTATAGAAGATAGATGTATAAGTTAAAAATTTAATGTATTATTACCATTGCTACATCCCTACTTAAGTGAATAACAAGATAACGCTTTTAGACTCAAACTTTACAATATGTAATCCAATACGGTTGTAATGTCTTTCCGTAGACGGCTTTTTACTAAAATTTGACGACAATGCCGACACTTCGAATGACCCTTATCAGCACCCATCGCTCCTGCCATCGATACGGATATATTTCATCGACTTTCGTTTGTAGAAATAGACACATTAGAGCCATTTAGTGCCGATTGAGTTATTTGGTATTTCTTATTGTGTTTTTTTCTAGTATTCTCTACCGGAACTCTCGAAGTTGTTAGCAATTTTGTATAAAAAATGGCACTGATTTTACGTTAAAGGGCTTTCCTGTATTCTAAAACTATCTTTCAATGCATTATACGATTTCTTTTGTCACTCAGCATTTGATTTTCAACGTTAGCTATGAATGCAAAGGTATTGAAAAACCTTTTCATGTAAAAAACAAAGAAATACTTAATTTAGTAGGAATAACTTATATTTGCATATCAAATATTTTCATTGAGAACTTCTATAGCATCTATGGAAATGTCATTGAGTTTAGTAGCAATGATATTATAATATCATTGGTTAGTAGGCTCAAAATATTATCAAAATATATTACAATACTTGTAAGTATTACGCCAAATGAACGTTAAGTTTTGTATTATAAAGGGAATCGATCGTTACAAATAGTCACGTACTTGCCCGTTGTCAAATCAATGTGGCGGCCACGTGTCACGGAGGCGCACGTTTGATCTTTGTGCAATTTGGCTGCGCACAGAACCCTCCAATAAACTGACTTCAAAATTTATATTATAGGCCGTGAATGTAATGTCACGAATAATATAAAAATAATTTGAATTTATTGAACGAAAGTTACATCGTTTGTTTGTGATGTTTTTTTTACGCCTATTAACCCGATTATGGACCGATCGGGTTGCATCCTTGGATCCTCGGGGCAGGCCTATGTCGAACAGTGGGCGTCTCTCGGCTGAAATGATGATGAAACCTGAGAGCTAAGAGAGCCATTGAGACGGTTATAGACTTATTTTCTTGCCAAAATAAAACTTGAAGAGATAAATTTCGATATGTGACTTTATTATGATCTCGGAGTCATATATTTTTATAAAAATAAGTAAGTAGATAATTATTTTTTATAATTTCGTTTTTACCTATTATTTGATTCGTTTTTAGTGTAACTGATAATATGTCTAGTAACAAGAATACAATTCGGGTGAAGACGGAAAATATGTTTGTGAGCTAAAGTAGATTTTGCAGTGTAGGTTGTCAATTATCTCAAATTTATTTTCAATATGGATATTGTGTGTCTTAAAGCGGAACATCGATTGAGAAAATTTTACAGTTTGCGGTAACCAAGTGCTATTGACTGTAGATACACTACTGCGAAACCCAGCGAAAACCAAGTTACGTAATTTATTCAGTTAAACTAAAGTAGGTAAAGAAAATACACTACCTCTTTACATTGTTAAATAGACTTAAATTCATTCCGTTAATTTTTTTAATGATTACCTACGTGTGAAACAATAATATGAAGGTTTTTTGTATAAACTGTCTAACTTGAAACTTACTTAAAGGGAAAAAGATAACTTGAAATCATCAATAAGATGATGATTTCAAGTTATATACTTGAAATACTGATCTACATCGCTAAATAAAAAATAATACTGTTATCATTAGAGTGTAAAACATTTAATAATATTAAATTTCCACGATCACACCAATTAGCTAGCCCAAATTAAGTTATGGATACCAGATAACGGACAACTTTTAATATACATAATAATGTAAGATATTTTTTTAAATAATCATAAATAAATATATAAACAACCATGACTTGTCAACAAATATTTGTGTTAGTCACACCAACATTTGCTGCTCTGCTACCAGGATTCGAAACCGCTTGATGAGTAGGCAGCTAAGCTAAATTGACCACTCCACCACGACAGCGTCAATTCCTTATAAAATTTTGCCTACTATTTATATTACATTAATTCTTCATTACAATGTTATCAGTTTGTGAACTATCATACAATATTACTCTCACGCCCACAACTTCAGTTCCGATACAGTTTTAGTAAACCACAAAGTAACGAGTTGATAACGTAACTAAAAGATTACCTATAAATTATCAAGCGTTTTTTCAATACTTTTTTTGAGTTGCAATCATTTAAATGTACTAAAAGTATTATAGTTTTCATTTTGGTTCCTCCGCAGTCACTTTGTATCGCTCCAAAACACAGTCTTGTCTCTTCTCGACGAAACGAAGCCCATTCCATCTGACTCCAATTTTCCAAAATGTCTCCGTGTCGGCTAGCGACCATCTGGAACTTTTGGGTCTAGATATCTCTGCCAACCTCATTTGCGGTTGCTACATCGAATCCATTGCTAAAATCGCTGCCAAAAACTTAGAAAACTCTCTAAGGTCAGGCGATGTTTTACATCTGATTAGTTGTTATCGAGCACAAGTTGGAGTAGGTTACTGTTGTCACCTTTGGGACCGCTCTGTCGATTTTCGTTAGATGCACAAGACTCGGTGGATCACCTTGCGAAGAGACTCATCGGCAATAATGCACTCGTTTAGGCTAATTTCCAGAGCCTTGACCATCGAAAACGTATGTGGCTTGCCTCTCGGTATTTTATCGGTTACATTTCGGAGAGTGTGTGGAAGTTTTATATACCTATTTTGATACCCGTCAAGGCCAGAGTGAACAAGCATCTGCCTCATCATCGCTTCCCATCAGGCGCGATTGTGGTCAAATGCCCAGTACATAAAAAAATGATCTCCGTCTCAGTAATACTTTCTTGATATTGACGGATTTTTCATTGCTTTTTTCGTTGCAAAATTAATATAGGTACCATTTTGAAACATTTCAAGAGATTTATTTTAGCCAGTTAACTGTTTTCTATTGCAATAGCCCCCCAGACGATTTGACTGCGATAGTGAAAGTTTTTTTATTTACTTAGACAGTGACGCCAAAGCCCGAGGATGATAGTTGCTTAGTGAATCTAGAAACTGAAAGCTGTAGAAAGAGCCGACTTTTCCGATATCGATCCATTTAAAGCCAACAACAAAAAATCTTTCATGGATAAAATTAAAGCGGTTATTTTTTATTTTTAGTCTTTATCATCAAGCGGCCACGTTCGGTTCCATAGGGCAACACACACGAATTAAAGACTTTCGTCTTGAGACACTGCGGTAGATGGGCCGAGAATATGCCGCGTAGCTTCCCGAACGTTGCTCAGGCGAGTTGGATTCGTCGATTGACCTCTTTCTGGAAGTTGAAATTTATATTTACTAAATATAGCGAAAATGTATATATTTGTTTATTTCAGTTAATAACTGTACATATGTGGATGTCAATGTTGGCCGAATTAATTTTAGACAATTATTGTATAGATTTTAAGTAGATTAAAATGGCTGTTTGTTAATCCTTATTAAATAAATAATTCATATATTCAATCAAGTATGATAATTATGGCCAAAATGATTCTTCTGACTGCCAATCTGTAAATAAAATCTGTAAAAAGCAATCGTTACTGACTGATCAATCAACACATAGCTCAGACCACTGAACGGATTGCGCTGAAATTTGGCATGCAGATAGTTATTACGACTTAGGCATGCACATAGAAAAGATTTTCCAAAATTATCCCCTTATTTCAGGATGAATCGGGGGTCCAAAGATTGTATGGAGAAATAAGATTAGATAGGTTTCCTAGTCCTACGTTATCAAAAGCAACTAGTGTACGAATACTTATATGGCAGAGCTTGTTGCCCTATATATTACGTGGACACCAAGTGAGTTTATTTCTCTTTCATCAATTTAATGTTTTAAATATTCTTTATGTTCTGGACACTAAAGCGAAAGGAGTTAGGTTGTATTGAAATTTTGTTTTAGGACATTTCTTGTTATTTGAATACAAATAACCAAAATAAATATCGTCTGTGTCTGTGTGCATACAGCTGTTAGTGTGATAGTATGATGATCATATTATAATAATTCAGCTGTTGTTTAATTTTTTGTTATAGTATGAATCTCAAAAAAATTACTAATATATCGGTCATATTATGAGGTAACCACATCCGAAATTTGATAACATCCGTTAAACTAAAAACAAGTGAAGTTACTTTTGCCCGAAATATTTCTTTCGCTAGCAGAAAATAAGAATAAGAATAAAATTTTATTCCTAGGATTAGTAGAAGTAAAATAATGCTGGAGGTGACAAGTTTTTCAAAGCACTTTTTCACAAATATTAAACTTTTACATTTTCATACTGTTATTAATTCGCAAAATTAAATTCTAATTTTTAATTTTGCGACTGCTTATAACAATTCACAATTACTTAATTGAATATCTTTAAAATTTATTCAATTTTTGATTTGATTTGTAAATTCTATAGCAAAAAATTAAAAAACTGACCATATTCGCACATTTTTTATACATTTAGGTATTATGCTATTTTTGTAAAATTATTGTCAGCTAAATATAGCTACAACGACTTCTATTAGAGTTTCAATTTGCAAATCGGAAGGCATTGTAAAGAAACGTCATAAGCATTGTTTAAAACTCAAATTGTTGACGAACATGTTTCGCATTTCTCGCCTTGGTTGTGAACATATTAAAGTCCCCGCTATAAATCAAAGCATTGTTACTCACCGGTTCATTTCCATATTTGCACAGTGACAATGACCGTTGAGACATTTAATTAATTGATTCATAAACCTATTCATAGTTGTGAAGCAAAAAGTACACATTGACCCGTGAATAAAACAATAAAAAAGAAGCATAAAGAAAGGGTTACAACGTGTTCCTATTAACATGTATTTTAATGTGAGGCGCATTTGGGCAGTCGATTCATTTGTTAACGTATGTTTTATTTTATTGCCACCCTTTCTAGTTTTGAGTTTTTTTGGTCACTTGCAACATTTAAAAGTCTATAAAGTAGGGGTTTAAAGACAATCTACCGACGGTTTTGCTTAGGATCTATAGGCTCTACGTCATATTTTGTATGAAATCTCTTGTCTAATATCTACGCTAACGCTACTAAAATCCTCAGGTAGGAAATTGATTGAACTTACACTACTAAGTTTTACTGACTTAAATAAATAACTTAATTAGTACAATTATTGTGTACACTGTGTTATCGTGGTGTTATCTATAAACCGGTAACTTACATCACGTTAAACAATATAAACATCATCAGTAAAAAAATAATAATTTGTCTTGCAAAATATCCATTGTCATACATTTACATTCAAACGGTTCAGATTTATTGGTGTTTTTACCTACTGTTCTTTTATATTTTACTTGAAATTTAAGCACACTGAATAGTTAAACAATTTTCCCATAACTGTGCAGGTGTGGAGTTCATGCTGTCGATGATAATATTGGGCTTCGAATAGGCTGCGAAGGATGGGCTCGGTCATAAACAGGCAAAGAAGCCGTCAAATGTTGTTTATGCGGACAATCCGGCCAAGGCTTTGTCTTTCGCCGCGTGGCCTTCTACGACACCCTAATAAAAGGCGTGGCAAAAAATGCCCTAATGGCTGCTGATCCTATTTCAAAGCAATAAAATGCAACAAAATTAGCCTTTGTAAACGTCCAAAATGCAGACTTAGTTACGGACGAGTTTGACCGGATCGGCTGCTATTGAAACTATTGTTTTATGGGCGTATATCGCTTAAGCTATTGTTTGTGTTTATGGGCGCAATAGGTAGCGGTATCTTTCAACATTTATCTTCTCCAGGTATAACCCTAAACAAGAGTTATTACGACAAATAGGCAATTGGTGATTCCGTTACTTTTGTTTTGCAAGTTTTTGAAAGGCACATGTGAGTAGAGTCACTGTCGAGAAATGTTGAAGATGATGTTTCGTTATTAACTCTGCGTAATATGGTTCAATAGACTAGATAGATAGATTACTAGGGTTCACGTAAAAAGAACCTAAAATATTAAATTTAGTCTATCCCAATGAAATATATCTACAAAACTTTTAAAAATCTACTCTCCATTCCTTTTTTCTTTAAAAATTTCCTTGAAATTGTTAGCAACTATGTAATTTAAATTTTTTAAACTCATTATAACTAAGTAGAGTTGAAATAATATAGTCACTTTTATATAATTAATATTTGCAATCCCTAGTTGTATAGCTAATGCGACAGCTTCCTTAATATAAATCGCCTAAAAAATAATAAATTGTCTATAATACTTAACTAATATACTTTACAAAAATATGAGAAGAGTAATAATCAGAATAACACTAGTAGATAAGCTAGATTAGCGAGAGATCCATTGTCCGATGCTAAAATATTTCAATTTTGAGTGTACTTTTAATACAATTAGATTATTTTTATTTATAATATGAGATTAGTTATATATGCTATTTTTAAGCACTATCACTTCTGTTTTTCCTTCTAAGGCGGAAGTTATCGATTTCTTGGGTAATGCTCTGCAATAAAAAATGCATGTTGTGGAGTCATCATTGCCGTAATATCATCGGGTTGTCAATAGAACGATTCCAAACCTGTTTCGGTGACGTTTCTCGCGTCATAATCATAATGATTATTTATTGCAACTTTACCATAATATAATTATCATGTTAAGAAATCCCCTTGGCTAATCTCGGTGTTTATCGGAGCAATTTGTTTCCTTTTGGCTTTTTACTACTTGATCACCTTGAAGCCTTGAAGGCATCTTCTGTAACTACGTAAACTTTAAAAGAATAATGTAGGTCACTATGGTGGGTTGTCGACAGCCGATTAAAATATGTACTTAGGTAGATCGTATGTAATATTATATACTATACCTATACTGTGTAATATTAATGTGGATACCTTAATATTACATTACACAGCATATATTATAATTATCATCATAACAGCCTTAATAATTCGACCCACTGCTGAGACACAAGGCCTTTCCTTGTCATCGAAGGAGGTTCAGGCAGTAGTCCAAAAAATTATTTATTAGATTTTTATAAAATTTTTAGGATACTAAGTATGTCATCAATTCGGGTGCATGTTTTTGTGCCAAATTAATTAGTGTCTATATATAACTAGTAAAATATACTTGGTAGGTAGCGTAGAAATTTTAAACATTTTCAGTTATAACAGATAATAAATAATGATAAATAGTAGGGACTTGTACTATAGGCACTTCAGCTACACCATAATTAAATTAGACGTTTTTCAATATTTTGACGAGTCAAGGTATTTCCCAAAGGACGTGTGTTAATAATATGTTCTACCTATACTCTACACTACAGGACGGCCAACGTATGGGTAACACCAGTTCTATTATCTACGGCCACTGTAGTTATATCTACAGAATACAGTAAATACTATTTTACATGTATTTAGATATAGAGAACTTTTATTAACCTAGGTATGTTAATAAAAGTTCTCTACCCCAGATTTTATCTTTTGTTTGTACATACTATTTACACTTGGTTGTATAAAATGACATATCTAAATAATAAGATTAAGGTTATTAACCCTGCCCTATTCTAAAAGTTAGCTATAGCAATTATTTTTATACAGAAGAATTCTGCTTAATTTTGTCATGTAATACTGGATCTTTAATTGGTTGTATTTTTTTTCCTAAATGGGTATATAGGTAAGTTAAAACAACAATTTGATGGTTTGGCAGTACAATGTTTATTTATTGTAGATAATCTCTTTGTTGCACTAGAAAAGTTAGTTACACATCCCAAATAATAGTCCTTCATGAGAATTCACTTCCTTATAAGTTGTAACAGTAACATATAAGTTGAACCTAGTTAGTTTACACAATTTAAATAACCTATATTAGACAATTCTATGTATAAATTATTAGTAAACGCGTTATGAGACAACCTTCTGCAGAGTAGGTACTTACTTCTATGACTCTTCGACAGTAAGCCGCTACCGTTTGGTTAGTGTACCTGGATCAATGGGTTGTGTCTTGGCTCTGAAAGATCAGCCGCTAGCTAGCTCTCTCTCTATATATATATATACCTATATTCGTTCACCGGTCACTTTTCCAAATTAATCTCACAGCTTCTAACTCTGGTTCGTCTCGTCGCAGGTTTCTCTACCCGCCGACTACGTGTAATGGAACTTGGGTCTCTAAACCCGTACCGACGACGGTTCACCGTTTCGGGTGAATTATTAACTCCTTAACGGTAATTTATCCGTTTCAGGATATTATTTAAATATGGAATTATCTTCCTTTAAACTGATAAAATAGTTCTCCTTCTTTAATATAATCCTCGCATATGAATTATCACGAAGGTTTTTGAGTTTCTCCAAATTAAATTCAGCTTTTAATTCGAAATTCGAAATTGCAAATGATAATCTGACAAGCAAGCAATAGGGGAACCCCTATAATGTCTGAACAGCCTCTTTGAATCTATTAATAGATAGGCAACCTCTAATCTCAGTTGTATTTGATAGCGAATTCCATCTACCTAACGTATAAGGAAAATCTATAATTAAAATGTTAGCGTCGGCTTTTACGTTTTTCTAAGAAGTAGGCTCACCTGCAATAGACCTCGAAATATGATTGCGTCACTCGTGTTGTATCGGCCAAGATCGGAAATACCTGTTCGTGACTATGGGCGCCGGGTCGGGCCCATGCGCCTCGTCATCGAGACTCCGTCGCAGTCTCCAACGCACGTCACTTCATTGCTCAATAGAACCTATTTTACACGGGTTTTACCACATCTAGTTAACAGTATTTTATTGACAGTGGTATTCCCATTTTATTAGGAATTATTTAACACTTAACCTAAGTAAGACTAGATGAGTAGTAATACAACGTCTTGCGATTTAAGTAAGGTATAATTAATGTAATATAGTGCACAGTGCAGAAATACGAACACTAAACGTATATTTGTAAAAAATAACAAGTCATTAATCAAACTTTTTTAAGTCGTTCTCAAAGCGGGTCACTTACACGCGATTACAGGAGCTTATTCTGTTATAGGAGCGGACGGCACCGTTTATAAAACGTTATCTTCGAATGAACACAATAACAAGTTTAATAATGGAGGTGATTAATGTGCTCGCAGGATGACGCGCACTTTGCGCCAAGGGTAAAGGGAGGCGCGAACACGACGCCAGCTCCCGCCCGCCCCAAATGACCAGACATTATTTAATTGAAATACAAGTGAAAGGGTGACAATTGTAATAGAAAACAAAAAAGGGTTCGCTTTTTGCGACAGTTGAGCGATGAAATATTGCGCCAGTCGTGCTTGGTAACATTTGTCGTTTACGACTAAGTATCAGCATGTTGCATCTAATGAGAGATGTACGATTGATTGATTTTATGATAATAATACATTTCCATGATCACACTGATTATTCAGCCCAAAGTACCTAAGTATCATTAAGAATTTGTGTTAAGGATACTAGATAATGGACACTTTAATATACTGGGTGTAAAAGACATGAACAGTCAAACGAGAACCATGTATTCTATACATCAAAATAAGACATATTTCAAAAAAAATAATGCTGGGAAATGATTTTTATTTTTTGGTGTTAAAAAAAATTGCTAATTGTACCGCGCAATGTAAATGGCTTAATTCGCACGCAACTCGCAAAACCGCGATAATTTTGCCAGATGGCGGCCCCATTCGTTAGTGTCTGTGCGCATCGAGTGAGCTACATTGAACGCTAACGTTTTGAAGCCATTTTTTGTTATGAAATACTAAAAAAAATGATAATGTTTCTTTGGAAAATAATTAAGAAATAATGTATAGAATATGTTTTCATAAAAAACATTTAAAAAAAATTATGACTTTGACCTTTAATAAAATCGTAACTATCAATTTCCCAGGTATAGTCTAAAGGAAAAAAAAAAGTTATGATGGTGAGCAGAATACATGGTTCTCGTTTGACTGCTCATGTCTGTATATAATAATTTTAGATACCTATGTTTATAAATAAAGTTTAATAAATATGGTTGATTCCTGAGAAAAGTGTTCTGATCGTCAAATCCGTGGCAATTTTTTTTTCTCATCACAGGTGCTAACTAAAATTACAACTGAATAAACAATCAAAAAAGTAACATATCTATCCATGAGGCACACATTCAAAGTTTATAGATCGTCTTGAAAAAAATAATGAAATTTTTGGACCCATGGATCTGATTAAAGAATCCACGGATTTGATTGAAGTTTATACAGTACTAAAATGGATGGAATAAAGGAAAAACAATATATGTAAAAGGTTTATAGTCTCTTTATTTTAACATTAATTGGAATTATTTTTCAGTCTGTGACGTGTCTCTCTCTCTGTCTATCCTTAGCTTATACATTCTTAAGTTTTATGATCTCTCTTAACTACAACCCTTCTCGTTCTCTCACTTATGTTGAAGTTCACTTCTTAAATATGTTTATTTAAGTTTTATAATCAGAAACAAGGAAAATATGTCCAGCTGCTTCTCGCGACCTTCGTCTCCTGGTATGCCACTGCCACTAGAGGGTCTTTGAGTCATCTTGACCGTTCTTATGAGGCCTATTGTAACTAACCACGCTTCAGTTCCGTAGGCCATTGTAAAGCCCCCGGTAAACCTAATAGTCAACAACTTAATTGTAGAGCTTCCAACCTTTACAGGAGTGCCTAAGTACGATATGATTTTTGTCTTATCAATGTTCATTTTAAGACTCACTTGTTGGAAGACACTACAGAGATCAGAGTCTCTCACGGTCTCACCCCATGACTACGATAATTTCTGCAAAGTGAAGGATTGCATTTACTTGCCATTTATGTTGATGGGAAGTCATCTCCAGGCAAGAAGCTTAAACACGTCCTCCAAATTAACTCTGAATAGTTTTGGATAGCATCGCCCTACCTTACACCTCGCTGGAGCCGTATTGGCTTCGAGTCCTGGTCATGGAAGTGGATTGGCATAGTGGCGTTTTATTACAGTGCCTGCAACACTTTGATGTCATCCTCATCATTATTTCAGCCGAGAGACGCCCGCTGTTGGTCATAGGACTCTCCAAGGATCTCCATACCGGTCTGTCCTGCGCTGCCCGCATCTAGCGGATTCCCGCGGCATTTACCAGATCGACCTTGTGGGTCCACCTTCTGGGGGGCTTACCAACGCTGCGTTTCCCGGTATGTGGCCGCCACTCGAGGACTTTTCCGCCCCTTGCTGCCGCTAGTCCTCCTCGCAATGTGTCCTGCCCACTGCCACTTAAGGCTCGCAATTCTTTGGGCTATGTCGGTAACCTTGGTTCTCCTGCGGATCTCATCATTACTTATGTTATCACGCAGAGAAACTCCGAGCACAGCCCTCTCCATTGCCTTTTGGGTGACCTTGAGCCTTTTTGTGAGACCCATTGTAAGCGGCCACGTTTTGGTTCCATAGGTCATCCCTGGCAACACACACAAATTAAAGACTTTCGTCTTGAGACACTGCTGTAGATGAGCCGAGAATATGCCGCGTAGCTTCCCGAACGCTGCCTAGCCGAGTTAGGTTCGTCGCTTGACCTCTTTCTGGAAGTAGGACTTACTCAGAAAAATGCACTGAAAAAAATCGACTTGCCTCAGGCGGGACTCGAACCCGCACCTTCCACAATCCGGGTGGACGCGTTGACCAATTTCGCCACCGAGGCACTGCTTTTCGCTGTCGAAATTTGTCAGTGCTTGGTGCTTATGTTTTTATGGTAAACATCGTTTCATCAAATCTTTGAAATTTGCACTTCCAAGACCCGAACGAAATATTTTTGCAAATATTTGACGCCCAGCTAAGATGAAACTACCTTACATTATGGAATAATTTTATTTTTGCGTTTACAAACGCGTAAATATAATACTAGAAAAATCCACCGGATCCACCATCCACCCGGATTGTGGAAGGTGCGGGTTCGAGTCCCGCCTGAGGCAAGTCGATTTTTTTCAGTGCATTTTTCTAGTATTATATTTACGCGTTTGTAAACGCAAAAATAAAATTATTCCATAATGTAAGGTAGTTTCATCTTAGCTGGGCGTCAAATATTTGCAAAAATATTTCGTTCGGGTCTTGGAAGTGCAAATTTCAAAGATTTGATGAAACGATGTTTACCATAAAAACATAAGCACCAAGCACTGACAAATTTCGACAGCGAAAAGCAGTGCCTCGGTGGCGAAATTGGTCAACGCGTCCACCCGGATTGTGGAAGGTGCGGGTTCGAGTCCCGCCTGAGGCAAGTCGATTTTTTTGAGTGCATTTTTCTAGTATTATATTTACGCGTTTGTAAACGCAAAAATAAAATTATTCCATAGGACTTACTCAGTTGGACTGTTTGTCCCAGGTAAACATAATGGTCGACAACTTCCAGTGCAGAGCTTTCAACCTTTACAGGAGTGGGTGCGACATCTTAATAAGGCATAATTTTCGTCTTAAGCCCGTATTCATTTTAAGACCCCCTTGTTGGGAGACCCTACAGAGATCGTCGAGCATTGTGCCCAGGTCTTCCAAGGTCTAAGCCATAACTACGATATCATCGGCAAAGCGAACGTGAATCATATACTCGTCATTTATGATGCCAAGTGCTCTCCAGTTCAAAAGCTTAAACGCGTACAGTTTCGGCGATATAATATCACCCAGTCTCACGCCTCGCTGGAGCTATATCGTTTTTGAGTTCTGGTCCTAAAGGCGGACTGACATAGTGGCGTTTTCTCACAGTGACCGCAACACTTGGATGTATAGATAGTCTATGTGGCACCTCTGGAGTGACTGGAGCACTGCCCAGGTATCGACAGAATCGAAGGTTTTTCTCATAGTCCACAAATGCTAAGCATAGTGGCAGATTATATTCTTAGATCTTATGTATTACCTGCCTCAGCGTATGTATGTGATCAATGGTACTGAAGTCTTTTCGGACTCTGGCTTGTTCGGGAGACTGAAAGTCGTCAAACCTGCGCGCAAAACGATTCGTTATATAAAACCCTCAAAAACAGCTTATAAACATGACTCAGGAGCGTGATGGGACTATACTTCTTCAATGGGGTACTATCACCCTTTTGGAAAAAGAGTCACACCACGACTAGAGCACGGCCCATATCTCAACACATTTGAAGTTTTTCTCATAGTCCTCAAACGGTCAGCATAATGGCAGATTGTATTCTTTGGTATTCTGTATAACTTGCCGCAGCGTATGCATGTGGACTATGGTACTACTACCTTTAAGGAATCCGATTTGTTCAGTAGGCTGGAAGTTGTCAACCATGTATGCGAGACGGTCTATTATATATCTCGAAACACGGAGTACTCTTTGTCTCGAAAACAGCTTTTATGGGATTATTTATACGTAGAGGGACCATCGATTTTAAGTGGGTTAAAAGTCCTCTTTTTATTAAAACTTGAACTGTGTTAGCGTGATATGTCAACAAATTAAGTCAAAACAACCTGTGTTGCTGCCAGCAGTCCTCCTAAGGTCATCGGACCAAGAACGGGTTGTTTTAAGGCGTCTAATACTATGCTTGTCCCCACTCCAGCATTCATCAGCTCTAACGGTTGTCGGTTCTCCGGCAGACATGTGCAGCCTATTGCCACTTTAGCGTACTAATTTTAAGGGCTATGTCGATAACGATAACGAACTGTCTTTTAACGAGATACTGAGCCTATCTTCTACATAGCGCGGTGAGCAACTATAAATTAGTGGAGTAATCCTCTGGTAAGTGACCACGTCTTCAGGCATTGTAGCAAGGAAGAAGTAAAGATATGTCTAAGCTTTCCAAATGCTGGTGCAGCAGAACTGGATCGTCCTACTGGCTAGAAGCCCAACTGGACTATCTGTCCCAGGTTTCTTTTCTGTCCCATATTCCTAAACAACTTTGAGGACCAAATTTCCGACTAACAGAGGCTCTAGGATAACTAACTTGTGCATTGAACATGACTTTCGTCTTATCCAAATTCCTCGCAACAGGTCGAGTGGCATTATTAACGCTTTTCAGCATTTCCAAGCTCTTAAGAAGCGTTGTCTCTTTTTTATGGAACAATATCACCTTATACTCTTGTTCCATGCCTGTGGGGTAATACATATAATAAAAGAACAACTATTGGAATGTCTTGTGGACTGGTGGCGATGACGCAACATCAGATCCATGGGAAAATATCCATAGATTTGAGACCATGGATCTGTTTTGGACCATGGATCTGATCGTGACAATTTTGTTTTTGATTAACTACTCAAAAACTTGCAATAATATCGGAGATATTTTTACCTCAGAGTAAACTCAGATGGCAAGGACATCATATTCTAGAAACAGTTTCAACCTTAGGTTCACATTTCTATTTTTTAATCGACCCACAGATCTTACATACCCAGGTGTACCAAAATTAAAGTTTAAATAAGAACTGACCTGGAAAGTTATGCTTGTACTCGAATGACACAACTCTTCTATCAAAAGTTCAGGACACATCTAGAGACCCTCGACAACCATTGACTAAGGGTTTATTTCATATTTACACCACTGAAATACTCCCATCTTGTCGTGGGGTGCAATTTAAGCCCGCCGCGTGACAAATGTTTACAACGGCTCAACTTCTTTATATTGATAGGTTTTTAAACAAAATTTTATATAAGAGTAGAGGCATTTCTGTATTTTTTAATGATATATAAATTATGGTAATATCACGTACAGTTAAAATAATATTAACGATAATACTGCGAGCGAGACGCGTGTGACACGTCGAAAATCGGTAAAATATCCCCGTTTTCAGGTTTCAAATGTGATTTTATTTTATTAAAACAAAAATTATGTAGATTTATTTATGATGCCTCAAGAGAGTAGTAGTTCTTCTAGGTTTTGACATTTATTTAAATATAATAATCTAAATAATATAGATTATATTGGCCTGTGACACGAAAAATTAAGCGCCCCAGGAACCACCCATATACATATAAACAACCATGACTCGTTAACAAATATTTGTATTAGTCACACAAACATTTGCCGCTACCAGAATTCCAGAAACCAGACCGCTTGATGTGTAGGCAGCTACACTCTACCACCACGACGGCGTCAAAAGTTAATAATAACCAAAAATACATTTATATTATGGTATCGTGAAGTTCCTTCACGATACCCATTCCAGAGTTTTAAGATCGTCGGAGAACTTAAGGCTGGAAACACCGTCCCATTTCACCAAATTTTATTATAAATCTTTCTCAGTACAAGCTGTTTTGTTGTGGAACGCTTTGCCTGTCCAGATAAGACAAGCTCAGACTTTATGCAGTTTTAAGAAGCAGGTTGCAGAACACTATCTGTCGTCACTATGATACTAAATTTGTTCATATTTATATGTATTTTAGTATATATTTATGATATATGTATTATTACATAGTGAGTAGTTAATTATCTATGTAAGTTTATGTAAATATTTGTATGTAGTTTATTTTATATTATTTATTTTAAATTATACGTTGCCATCTTCCTTCGAGTACTTTGTCTTTTAGTCCTGTCCATCCTAAGGTTACCTGGAAGAGATCGCTCTTAGCGATAAGGTCGCCCTTTGTATGTACATAATTGTAATTAGTATAATTATCTTTGTATTTGTTGGTTGATGTATGTACAATAAAGATATATTCTATTCTATTCTATTCTATTCTATTATTATTTTACTAGCTGTACCTACTTCGTTGATCCTCCAATTTGATTATTTTAATAAGTATACATTATTGCAAACTTTAATACCGTTACGTGAGCTGGCCGAAGGTATCACAACCGTCAATTCGAATCTTTCAAATATTAATGAATAGAGTAAATCGTTCGGATTTACACTCAAATTATTATAATAGGGAGCCATTAAATGAAATCGAAGGTCGATTGGTTGCAACTGCCAAAAATAAGTTTTGATGACACGGACATTGCTATAGCAAAATGCGTTAAAGATCTCGGCTTCAGGAGGTAAGCCGTATGTTTACATCTTCAAGCTCTCTTCGACGTGTACGTAATTTCCTTCCAACTGCTATCAAAATTGAGCTTGCCAAATCCCTTTTTCCCCTATCTTGGATTACACTGATGTCTGCTACCTCGACATTACTGAAAATCAACTTATAACAAGCTTTGAGTGTTTTATTTTTAATATACTTATATTATTATTTTTTATATTTATATTTTATTATAATTGTATTTTAGTATATGTTTGTTTTCTTTAGTACCTAAATAAATATACATTTATTTCTTATCAAGTGCCTAAATTCAGAGTTTTATGGTTTTATCTTCAACAATGACGAAGTTCGATACAAACTTTCATCCCCTTCAAGCATTTTTTCGCAATAAAGGTAGTCTATGTCCTTTCCCAATCTCTAATCCATATTTGTACCAAATTTCATAAAAATCGGCTTAGTGGTTTATGCGTGAAAGCATAACAGACAAACAGTTGCTTTCGCATTTATAATATTGGTAAGGATAACAGAATGTATTGCGTAAAATCGTATGGTCCAGCGATAAACTGAGGATTTTTCAAAATTAAAAATTTGCGGCTATTCCAGAATAAACATTTTTTCTCCATTATTATTTAAAATAGCAAAACGCCGAATATAGTAAAACTATTTAAATTTGTAATTTAGGGCTTTTGAATTATTCATGATCGTTCTATACCTAAACGTTGTATCAAAATAAAACATGTTGTTCAAAACACTTCAATAAAACTGTTCGATTATCATAAATCAAATAATAATACGTTTCACAGAAATACAACACTGTGAAAATACTTACGCGCTTTAAATATAGGGCATTCTTACTAATGTCCCTTACCTACATTAATATATTTAAAGTTAGTAAACAAACAAGCATGAGTGCGAAATACACATAAATGGCATCACTTAAAAGTTACAATAAATCATGCTTTAAGATGTTTATTCGCTAACCTTCGTGTAAGGCGAGGCGAGAGCGGAGACGAAATGTGTTTGAGCTGACATCCACTAACTAATGACACCCTGTCACAATGCTTCCTTTGCCCGCTCCCGTAGAGCGACTTTTAAAGGTCATTGTTAACTAAGAATTTTAACACTTCAATGTTTGATTTGTGCGAATTTGCGACATTGGCAGAAAAAAATCAATTGATATGTCACGTTTTTATTACTGTTTGTATTGCTACCTGGATCTTTTATGTCAATAGAAAAAATAAGGGTAGTTTGGATTGAGCGCCGACAGAACGGGCCTTTCACGCCACCCGACGAGGATATATGACAGTTTCATAGACGAGTCGTTGACTTTATTGTGTACAAAACATATCATGACAGCCAAACGTAATCGATGCATTTCGTGGAATTTATTTGTTCATTGATCCCGCTGAGCTGTATTCATAAAAATATTATTGAATGTAAAATAAAACAATATTTCAAAATTTAAATATGCAATGCCGAGGGCGTGAGGCGTGAAATCAAATTGTCAACGCGGAGTCCAGTAAGCATATTGATATTTTAATTAGATTTACAAAGTCGCTAGCTGCACACCCAACTCTTTGAGCGGCTCTAATGGCACCCCGCGGGCCACATTCAAGGGTTGCCGGGCCCCGCATTGTACCTCCTCAATATTTACTCCCAAATGCATTACAGTAACAATGCTTACTTAGTTTTTTAAGTTTCGTCGCAGCTTCCGTGTTATCGTTTTCAAAAGCTTTGAAAATGTCACTCGTGGCGTAATTATAGAGCAGCGCAGCAGGTAACTTGCGCGTTAATAGTAGCGGCTCCGTATAAAACATAATTGCTTTTTCGTCTACAGCCGATTGAAGCATATTAAAACTACTTTGTGAACACCTTTTGTTATGGCGGTAGTAAAGTTCCCGGTAGAAATTATTTAAAACTAAATTGCAGGACGTCGAAGGGCTGCATATTGTATTAAAAGTAAGAAGGTAAAAACTGCAATAAAGCAGTCCACAAAATTCTAGGAACAATTCCGTAAATGTTACAACACACCCAAGAAAGTTTATGGGTAAATTGGTATAGTATAAAGGTCATCATCATCATCTTAAACCCTTTTAAACCAATTTGTTGTAAGCCTACTCCAACCCTCTCCACTTTGCTCTGTTTTGGGCAGTCAACATTCAATTTTGGCCCACTACTTTTCTGATGTCGTCTTTCCATCTCATTTGCAGTCTGTGAACTGGTCTTTTAAGCCCCCACGGCCTCTTCCATCAGAGCCTTGCAACATGAATCCGTTTTATGTGTTATATGAGGTGCCCATTCCTATTTCATTTTGGCTATTCACTTCACAATATCAGAAACTGTGCTTTGTTTTCTCAATCACTTACTAGTCCTGTGGTCTTCAACCAGCCTACGTCCCATCGCTTTTTGAGTGACCATGAGTCTTTGGAGAATAGCTTTGGTAGTTTCCCAAGTCTCAGCCCCATAAGTAAGCACTGTTAGGACGCACTGGCTGAAAATATGTGTTTTTGAACGTTGATTAGGTTCATCTTGAAAGCAAAGCCCAGTTTTGTGTAGGCAGCCCAACCTAGACGTATTGACTTGTTTATTTCTGTTTCCTGGTTTTCTTTTCCGAGTTTCATATCTTGACTGAGATAAACAAAATTATCTGTTGTATAAAGATATTATAAATACATTATTATACCCAGTTTAAATTCAACTACTTAAACTGTATCAACGATATATATTTAAGAAACTACGAAAATAAAATTTATATTTGTTTTTCCCTCAAAAAATATTAATTTTATTGAACATTTATGTTTGTGTAACAATTATCTTCCATAGGTACCTGAAGCTTTCAATTTATGTTTAGAATAGAATACTTTTTAAGTTTCCTTGATATAGTTTTTCATCTTTAATTCAAAAAGTTTTATAGTGACCTTTGCTATAAAAACAACTTGGTAGAATGGGTTTTATTTTTAGCATGGAGATTATAAAAAAAAGCGTTTGACTACTTACTTATGCAGAGTGTCTCATTATAAGGAAAAAATCTTCATTATTATGGAGATTATTTTTATGTTATAGAAAATGTTTGAATGTTTAATTATTTATAGACACCTACTTAATTTATAAAACAAAAAACTCTACATAAACATCTCACCTCAGGATATATTTTTTTTCTATTTTGTACGTTTATATAAAACGTACAAATTAGAAAAAAAATATAAAAAGTATAAATATTTGTAATCGTTTGGTTAACACCAAAAATTAGACACCAAACAAAGAAGGGAAGTCATCATTTCTGGCCTCTGAAGTGATTTGTTTTTTACGATTGCGATCTTTCGACAGTAGCCAAGACGGTGGGTCTTAAGTTGAATAAAATCGTGATATTTCCGAGTGAAGAGCGCACGTAGTTGCGTTACTTTTATAGAACTTAGGTAAGATCGCGGCGTTGTATACAACATCTTGGAAGTTTTGACATCAAATGAAGTATAAATACAAAAATATTTTTTTACAACTTCATGTGTAAGTTTTTTGTAAAATGCCGTCATCTCTCCTTCACCCGAAGCTCACACTAACTTTCGAAACACATTACTATGGCTTCAGATTTTATAAGACCACGGTATCTAGCTAGGCGGACGGGAAACAAGCTCTACCAAAAAATCGAGCATAAATGTGGATCGAACCCGGGACATCTGGCCACGATACCAGTGTGCGAACCACTATAGCACAGACTTTGGGTACAGCAAATGTTTCAGCGATGAAACAGATAATTTGGATTACCCAATAAATTCTTTTCCTCTTTATTCCAAGCACAGAAGGTGCGATATATTGTTTTCCAATATTGTTTTTTTAATAGAACGGTCAAGCAAATGACTCCATTCCTCCTGATGGTAAGCAGAAGTGGAGACCAAATACGAAAACAGCTAGTGCGAGAGTAAACCGCCGCGCTAGCCTCGCCTTGCCGACTTGCAATATGCTTCTTCACGCCTCTTTTGAAGGACCCAGGATTGTAGAAAGGAGGGAACATGTGTCCTGGCAGTGAATTCCATTTCTTGATTGTGCGACAAAGAAACGAGTTGCCAAATTTCTTAGTTCGCGTTCGAATAGTAGCCACAGTGTGCAATAAATTCGTCCCAGAGCGCAGTGGGTCGCTGGTGCTCCCACTGCGTTCCCCGAGGCGAGTCACCACACGCTGCGCAGTCGCCATACAGAACTCTAATTGACACACTAAAATACGTCATGTTGCATAAAGGCGTCAAATTCACCATGCCAGTCGCTATACAATTTTCCGTTAGTATTTTAATAACGCATCCAGCTGTGCATTTGTTTACACTTGAAACAATTTTGACAACAAATAGAATTGTTTGATGATGACATCACTAATGCTTTGATCTATTTTACTTTTGGGATGATGCAGGGATGGGGTGCAATCATAAGCACATCGTTCGCACTTACGACACGTATTGTTTTTGTAAGAAGATTCAGAAACTGCAAATTCCGAAATAAGCATTAATTACTTCTTAGATGAGTTATACCAATAAAGAGCATTATCATAGTTATAAATTAATCGGACAATGATTTATGTTATCACTTATCATCCAAAGACCATATTATCAAGTAGATACTTGAATAATTATACATTACATTTTTTTCCCGTTTATAAAATATTATGTAATATATTTTACAGAAAAAAATCATAACCTCATTGATACTTTTCAAAAATCTACTAGTTGAACTTTAGAAAAGGCTAGTGACGCGATTCAAGACGGGCAGCACGCACTTTCAATAATGAGCTGTTATATTATGTAGCTCTAAGGCTGTAGCTGTAGGACTAGGAAGCCCTAACGAAATGATTCTAGTCTATCGTTTCTTAGTACATCACAAGCAGACGCATACCTAACAATGTTAAAGAACAATGTGACAGTACTTCAACATTCGAATATGTTTACAAATATCCTGTCAAGGCCATTTGCTTTATCAACACATTTATTTAAAATTCTTATTTTAAACTTCATTATCTAACAAAAAATAAAAACAAGCTTTTATCCCCATAAAAATTAATTTGACTATTAGGCAGCAATACTTATTATTAAAAAAATCTTTTGGAACAGAACTGTTGTTCAAAATATTCACCAAAAATAATGTCGCATAAATAAAATTGACAGTTATTTGTTATTCGTGTAGACACCATTAGCGCGGAATATTAAATGCGCAAGTTCGCCGGCTATTCTAGTAGCGGTGTTTGGCACTTGCCCCTCGCCTGCCCCAGGGGTAGCGCCTCGGGCCCGGCGAACAGGGGCAACGGTAGCGTTGGCAAAATGCGTGTAATTATTTATTTGTCCTGTACGCCCTCGCTGAGCCCACTTGGCCCTTTTCAATACTCAAACAAATAACTGCAAAAAGAATGCAGAAACAATGCGCAGAATGCCCTTTGTGCTATTTCTGGGAGATGCTTTGATTAGAGGATATTAGGAATGCAATTTAATTAGAATTCAGACATGCTTAAAAGAGTCACATTTAAGCTCAAACGAGTAGGCTGTTTTCCAGAAAACTTGTCTATTCTGACACGAAGATGTTATAGTTCTTTGAACTTAGAAATTTGTATGGAAGTTCGTCATTGTGAAAGATTGAAACTTTGAATTTAGGCACTTAATAAGAAACAAATAAATATTTGTCCTAGCGTTTTCGAAATATTTACGTATTTGGGGATGAAAGGTAGTAAGGAAGTCCAAACAAAGTCACCCTTTTGCGTCTAACACTTGAACTATTTTTAATGAAATTTGTCACAAAAATAGACTAGATCTTAAGATCCTTGAGATAGGACATACGCTACCTTTTTGTAAAAGAGGGCATGAAGGGGTTGAAATAAGGGATGAAAGTTTGTATGGGATTTCTCATTATAGAAGATAAAACCATAAAATTTAAATTTTGACACCCGTGTGGGGATGAAATCGGGAATGAAAGGTCGTAAAATAAAAATACTACCCAAAGTAACTATTCCACCCAGACGAAATCGAGGGCAAAAGCTAGTATTATATATATGGAACATACGACTTACGTCAGGGACAGCGTAGCAAAGGCGGATGAAGGGGGAAAGATGTAATATTAAAATAGAGTTATTATAACTGAGAAAACGAATAGATGAATTTAATATTTGGAAGTAGTTGATCTTTTTACGAAGTGATTTTTGTAGATTAATGCTCTCTTCTCTTTTTGATTACTAAAACGTTGCTCTGCGGAAATTAACTTCTATGTGAAAGCACCAACGCTATGTTTTATGTAACTCTACTGATAACCACAACTGTTACTTGTTAGACACTTAGTTTTAAGCTGTTATAGCGTAGAAGAAATAAATAAATGAACTACAAATTAAAAATGCGCCCGAAAGAAAAATATACTGCGGATAGTCAGTATGATTATTGCATTATGTGCTACAAGATGTTTTGATTCAAATACTGAAATATTACAGAAGGATGCAATAGTGTATTATATTTGAAAAAAATCTTTATTGAGCCTTGACACGAGTATTACATTTTTTAAATAAATAAAAAGCTTAAACGGTATCGCTTTTCATGCAAGCTTCACAGAATAGAAATAATACAATGGCCTCGGATATAACCGGAGACACATGCAATACCTCGCACTACGTCGCTACTATTTTGACATTTTAATTTCACCCTTGCTCGAAATCCTTTTTGAATGGCAACGGGAGAACGGGGGCGCACCGTGTTGAGCTCTCCTGATACCTTGTATCACATTTACACACAGTCTTGATTGACGTTTATCGCTCGGATTAAAATACAATTAAATTTAATTTTAAATTGAGCACAAACTTTTTTTGTAACCCTTTTGCCTTTTGCAGGATGCAGAAATGTATCGACAGTTTACCTAACATCTACGAAGGCCGTTTTAATTGGACTAATTCATATCGTGCACTTTTCAATTGTGAAATTTATAGTAAACGTTGTAGAAGAGGATCAACAAAAGGCTCCGAATTTATGGATTTAGGGTCTTTCCTGTGTACGAAACTCTCGATTAGAGGTAATTTGTGTCAATCACTGTAGTGCGTATTGTGAAGCGACGTCCGCCTCCACCGAGCATGCCGGGGCCATTTGCCCTAATTAAAAACTGGGTCCGTTCACAAAAGTCAATCGCAGGATTAATGTTTGAAAGGCGCACATCGATTTAAAAAATTATTGTGCCCTCTATGACGGCCTATTTAGACATGCCAACTGGAAAGAACTTAATAGACAAAATGCCGTCGTCGTTTTTAATACCAACATATTTTGAGTTGTGCTGAATTGTGTATAAATTTTTTGAGAAATCCCAAATATTGTAGTCGAACTTAGGTGTTTTCTGAAATTTAAAAAAAAACGAATAACAACAAAAGGAACTATTTTAAAGCGAATCTGAAATATGGGTACTTCCGTACCGTGTCCATACCCATACTTCAGATTCAGATAGTTCCCAAGGGATGGACAATTTTATTTTATAAACATTTTGGGATAAAGTCAGACTAAATGTATCTTTATGCAGGACTTAAGTACCAAGTTTGTTTTTCAAATGACTATTTATATTTTTAAATTTCTAAATTCATAGTTTCATGGTTTAATGTTCAGAAATCAGAAAAAAATAATTCAAATGACGAACTTTCATACAAACTTTCATCCCTTATCTCAACCATTTCAAGGCTTTTTTCCCCATAAAAGGTAGCTGATGTCCTTTCCCAACATCTAATCAATATTTGTAACATATTTCATCAAAATCGGCTTACTAGTTTTTCAGTTTATTCGTTACAAACATACAAAATTTTAGCATTTCTAGATGAACAATATTTTATACAAACTCATGTTTAGTTTAATAGTATTTGTAGATTTTCGCTATAATTATAAATATGCCTTTGAAACCCTCTCAAACATACTGTTCCAATGAATTCTAAGACATACTGAAAATTAACCTGATTCCTTCCTGGGTAGATCCTAGGTGAATAAGAATATAATAAGTATATCGTCCTCCTTCGTAAAAAGAAGTCATTTTTTTTCCAAACTCTTTAAGTAGATATTGATGTTTTTGTAAAAAATATTATTTATAAAATAATAATAATAATATTCACATACATAGGTACATAGTCATGCATTTTCCCCACAGGTGTAAGCAGATATAATTTGGTACGATCCTAACATATTTCTTGAGACTTTCACCTGAGTTCTTGTTGTAAAAACACGTGCTGTTAGATTCCATTTTTAACTCAATCTACCGTACAATTAAGTGTTACTTTAGATACATTTTCACTTGATATTGGCTAAATACGTAATCAATAAGAGTCGCGACGACAATAATTTAGAATAGAATAGAATAAATATTCCTAACGCTTCATCTACTCCAAAAATTTGTTTAGTACTCCGTGATCTACTCTCGTCATCCAAAGGTAGGGTAGTCATGTGATGCCCGCAGAATATAATAGCATCACCCAATATCCTTCAATGGGTGTCGTAGAAGGCCACTAATGCGAAGGGGTATAATTGGTCACCTTATCCGTCCACCAATCCGCATTGGGCAAGCGTGGTGGACTACTGCCTAAACCTCATTCGATGACAAGGAGAGGACTTGTGTCCCAGCAGTGGGGCGAATACTAAAGGCTGATGATGATCTACTCTCATCACAGTACTCATATATGCTCGGCGGTTTCGAGTACCTACTTTTGACCTGATGCTTTTTGAAGACGTCTTTGATTAGGATATTTTTCGGTTCGCATATTTTGGCAATTTTCGTTTAATTCCAAATGTGAACTGTATCAAAAAGCGCAAATCCCAGTCGCTTGGGAAAACTCACGAATTTATTACTACCCAATAAAGGGGAACAGTTGACCGAGCCATGACGTTTTCATTACGAATAATAACTGACTCTATCACCAACACAAAACCCATTCCATTGCTAAATTTGTTTGCATTTTCGATTTGCACAATTCTTGATTTGTGGTATAAGTCCATGGATAAGCGAGATATTTTGCATCCCTTTTTGGCACGGATAATAGGGAGTGGTAGGAAAGAGACACGAAAAACTATGATCGAAAGGGTCGGATTGGTCACGCGGTGTAGTAGCAACCCTTTCATTGCGCCTTTGACTGGTGAACAGTAATTTGATTTCACGCGCGTCTGATGATTAATGCCGGTACCTTATCGCTCCATATTTTACCGATTTAGTCAAATAACCTTTGTTATTGGGTCCCAAAGCTCGTGTGAATACAACTTAATCGAGACGTTACGTAAATAGGCATTGAAAAACGCGTGTTCTTTGTAAAACAAAGAATGTCGTGACTTGTGCGAATGTTATTTTCTGTGGGTTTTACCACCTATTAATAGTTTAATTTTCATTAAGTTAAGTCAATCATTAATTAATAAAAAATCTATATTATGTAACATAATAAGTCCTACATGTTAGTTTAAAGGACAGTAATTTTGATTTTTATAATATTTTGTTTACTAAATTTCATTAACATTATATCTAAATGGACATTATATTTAGACACATATTAATAATGTTTGCCGAAGTTTAAGGTAGATTAAACTATAACGATTATGAATCAACAGATTTAATTAAAATTTAGAATAGAAATAACCAGAAAATATGTTCGTTATTTTTTTCGTTTTGAGTAAACGGATAGGGGCAAAATGCATAACTACCCGATTTGCCCTAACATGTATCTTAATGCTGTATCTCAATATAGTTATTTAGTTGCAATTATTATTCAGTATTGCAGTGAGGGAATTTTTATTACTTACTACTAATTTTATTTTTCTCATCTGCATTTGGCACAACGGACAAATCTCCGTGATTTTTGTTTTGCTAAAAATAAATGTTCACTGTGATGTTTAATCCGACCTAATCAGCTGTAGTAGTGATAAAAAATCTACCCAAAAAGTAGGAAAACCACAGAAGGCTGAAATACTTACAAGCACGCCAATAAACGGTGAACATGACGAGAAAGCGAAAATAAAAAATCAAGAGTGGTCTCCCCTTAACTTTCTCGTATACCGGTAACGACTCAAAAGTTGATAGAAACCTTATATTTTGATGTCATACATACATGTTAAATTTTGGTCACCCATCCGAGTACCGACCACGCACTTGGTTGCTTAACTTTCGTGATCGACGGCTCAAAAGTAGATAGAAACCTTATATTTTGATGTTACATGCATATTTACATGCATACATGCATGTTAAATTTGGTTGCAATAAGTTAAAGCATACTCGAGTTGTCGTGCTAACGCACAGACACACAGACATAATACCAAAAAAAAATTTTTGGACTCAGGGAGGTCCAAAATGTGTAAATCCGTCAAAATCTCGAGGTCGACTTTTTTTATCATTACAAGATTTCCTCTATACTACGTAAACGAGAAAGTAAAAAAGTGTTTCTAAAATAAATGTCCGTGGTCTATAGTTCTCCCACCGGTATTAGATCCAGGGTCCCCGGTTCGATCCTCAGGGAAGTATAAATGTATACTCGGTTTGGTTGCTTTTTCAAGTCCTCCTGGCTAGTTACCACAGATTTTGATAAGATAGTGGCCAGCGAGTGTCCTCTTAAGCTACATGACCTTATTCCAACATCTCCTTTTTACCTATCAGGGGCTTAGATGACCTGCAGGTTACCATCCCCACCTCGTACAAATTCCGCCTATAGATTGAATTTTTCAAGTGGGCCTTCAGGGCCAATTCCTAAACTAAGTATAATCAAAGCGATGATCATTATTTTACCAATCAATCCAATGATGCAGTTTTTGTTTTCATCAAAATCGGGCTCGTGACTCCTTTGAGCATTTTTCGATATTACTTATAGTTTATGATTGGCCCTGTATATTAACCAAGCGGTTTTCAACATCATTTATTACGCGCACAGTTAGAAAGAGTAGAATTCTTCGCCGGCGTCCATATTCCCGAATATATATAACCCTGTTCTATTTATGGATAGAGTGAATAGATATCTTCTGGGTAAACTCGCTCCATCTTCGGCTTCCTCTTAGCTCTTCTGCATGGAGAGTTGCCAAGAGTGAGCAAATCTCAAGTAAAAAGTAAAATATAAAAGTCTGTCGACATAGTAATAATTTTATCAGCATTCATAGTGTTCCGACAACCAATGGTAGATGGTAGTCGATCCCTCTGTGAAGAGGGTTCCAGGTGAAGTTAGATTCCATCTTTGGCCAAGAGCTTCCCAAAGCTGTCAAGTATATAAAAAATAGGTAACGCTTGTGTGGATACCTAGATGTAGGTAATCGTGGTATTGATCGTAATTCCCCGCGCAGGCGTATTGGCGTATAAGCATCCATCTAGAGTTATATTACTCAAAAAATCGGGAGTGGTCTCCCCTTGACTTTCTCGTATACCGAAAACTCTCAAAAGTTGATAGAAACCTTATGTTTGTCACCCATCCGAGTACCAGCCGCGCACTTGGTTGCTTAACTTTCGTGATCGACCACTCAAAAGTTGATAGAAACCTTATATTTTAACGCACAGACACACACACAGACATAATTCCAAAAACGGTATTTTTGGACTCAAGGAGGTCCGAAACGTAGTATGTAAATCTGTCAAAATCTCGAGGTCGAATTTTTTGACGATTACAAGACTTCCTCTATACTACGTATACGAAAAAGTAAAAATGTCATGTATCTACTATTATTCTTGCAATGTTGTTTTCTATGATGCTATCGTAGTCGTGTAGTTCACAGAACACAGAATGTAGTCAGCGCTGTCACATAAACGTGTTAGTGAGACGTTTGTTCACGAGTCATGGTTGTTTATATTATATATTTATTTAAGTTTATTTATAAAAATATCAAAATTCTTATTTACATTTGACCGTTATCTACTTTCCATAACTGAATTTATTAATGCTATTTAATTTGGGCTTTGTAATTAGTGCTTGCGTGAAAATATAATTATATTAAATCAAATTTATTAATATGTGCATACCTATATGTAATTATATCACAGAGAACTGATATGTCCTACCTAATAATAGTTTTAATAGCTTGATTGTGTTCCGACAATTAATTATAGGTAAAAAATACCTACTATACAGTCCTAGCGCAGCCTATCCTAATACCTAGTTGAAATTTTCGGGATAGAGCTTTCAAGCTCTATCAAGCAATACCATCAAGGTAGCTTTTCCCCGCAACTTCGTCCGCGTGGTATAGTTTCTTTATAGCTCTTTAATTTTTTTAGGATACCTATTTTTTACTAATCATTCACAGGTTAATTTTATATATTTTTATCAAGTGCCTAAATTTAAAGTTTCGTGGTTGTATCTTCGATAATGACAAAAAATACCCATGTTGATTTCCAGATTTTGTCACCCTATTTCCCTTTCAGGTATTGAATTCTGAAAAACAACTTGTGAAGCTTCGCATAAAAAGTCTAACTAATCTTGTTTCCACGTACAAACTTTCGTCCCCTATTTTACCACCTTAGGGTAAAGGCCAAATTTTTCGAAATCCAACCCGAATTTCAAAAAATCTGACCTTATCCTTTTGTCTACAACATGAACCTTTTGTCTGCAAAATTAAAAATAGATTAATAAAAATATATTTTTTATGCCAACTATGTTTTTGAGGTAGATGCCAAAGACAAGTGATCACTTGTCCTAAATTTTACTAAATAATGAAGTTGGCTGGCACCGACCTCAAAAGACATATTTGGCATTTAGATTTTTTATTTTATTTTTTCCATTTTAGTTTTGAAGGCGATTTTTTATATATGAATAGTTTATTTTCAGCTTTTACTACTGTGATACTACAGTTCTTAACACAGTGAAATTTTCAGAAAACTATCTCAATATCTTTAAAACAAAAAAAGAATATTCGAAATTGGTTGACAACATTCGAAGTTATCGACGTATAAATATGTAAATTACAATAATTCACACAGTTACTACTAATTTTCACGGTTAAAAAAACTGTCCTACCGAAATCGGTTCGGGCGTCTTCGAGAAATTGGGGAACATACATAAAACAAAATGAATAAGAATTTAGAACTTCTTCCTTTTATAAAGAAGGTTAAAAAGTAACTTCTGTGCAAAATTTCAGCTATCAACACTAAGCCCATACCTTTGGCCCTAGACTTTTTTTATAAGTATATATTAAGATTAGGTACATACAATCAGATAAGGTGAAAGCGACGACCTTTCCATGTAAAGAAATAAAAAGTTTTGACTATACTTTTTTTTATATAAATGCTCATGACTTAATGCATAATATTATAAAAATTAGGTATTTTTATTTTATTACATTTGTGTACTTTCTATACTACTAAGTACGAAACGTGTTTTCTTTTTACATCGATGCCTTTTCGAATATTTATAACATACTTAACTTAAAATTATAGTAAAAAAAGCTTAGGCGTGTTTTATAATCACTCGATTTCGTGTGTAAATGTTTATTCTTTTATTCATACCCCTATTATCTTCTATTAATACCGTAATAAAAAAATATAAGATACTCTATTTACAAAGTTTGTGGAAGCCATAGCTGCGCATTTAAATCCTCTTAACTGAAAAGGATCACTTCTTTGTGCGAAGAAAGAGGACCCATTCACTGTTCTCATGCTCGTGTATGTGTCTAAGTAATCAAATAACATTAATGCCTATCCTAATCCCTGTTTAATGCTATTGTCCTCCAGTTTCATGCTCCACTACGCCCCCGCTCAAATATTTGTCTATCTCCTCAATACCTACTTTTATCGCGATGTATACTCTTTTGTTAATATCCTCCACTGTGTTTTTTTTCCCAAAAAAATCTCCTTTTTTATCTTAAAAATGTCCAACGTTACAAGCACGTGGCGTGTGATCGATCACCGGAGATTGGGCATTTCTAATGGGACAGAATATTTTTGCCAAAATAGTTTTTTCGAGGCAAATGATGAGATCTTTATTTTTTTGAAGCAAATGTTTTCTAGTATTTAAAAGAACGTGTGTTCTTTCTCATTCCATGCGATTTATTTAAAAGCTTAAATCGATCTTAGCCCTACTCGCCATGATCCCTGAGTGCGAACATCTGTATTTGCGTATGGCGCTCTCACTACACCTATTGCTGCAAAGCCGTATTCAAATAACTTTAATCGTTTAAGCACACAAATCCATTTTCGCTACTAAAGAATTATGATTATTCATAGGCGCAGCGACAGCACAATCCTTTTAAATCTATCGATCCTTGTTTGCATATGCCGTGCTATTGATTTAGCGAATAAATTATAATTTTGTAGTTACAAAGTAATTTTTAATAGGCAATACGAGAAAAATAATGTACCAATGATATTTTTATATTATAATATCTTTGGTATATACTATAGTTTAATGTAAGCCCATAAAAGCCTCTGTTTTGGTCTGTTTTCCGGTTATATTTGTGCTTAAGATTATTATGTTTTTCCGTACATTTGCATAAAACTTTCTGACGTCATCCGAATTATCGTAATTATATGACGCCTCAACACCTCGATCCATCTTTCTACACTACAAAATGTTAGCAACTATAATGATGGTACACTTCCAGTCAAACCGGATAACGCCGCACAGACAACAAATATGATTTGAAACAGGCAAATATAACATACATTGTATTGATTATTATATCAATAGATAAGTTGTTAATTTAATCATTATACATGCGATCGTTTACATTAATTTTATTTGGGTGATGATTTTGTAGACGGTTTCCGCTCAGATTTTTTGCGCTAAAGAAGAATTTGTCTGACGCGATTATTATTTTTGACGCCCATAACAAAATATTGTAAGTTTCCAGTCGGTAAAAAGCACAAAGCATGGTCTGTTTAACATTGACAATTAAACCCTTTAGAAGTTTTTTTATTGATACCGGTGCAGGGTGATCAATAAAATTACACGTACTCACGCTTCCCGTGTGCAATCGGACGAAAATGTTAAAGCGGGGTTGTTCATTTCGCGCTTCCCGAGCAGCGTGACATGTCCTGTCCCGTCAAGCGGTGTACTCAATCACGCGGACGTAGATATTGTCCCAACGTTCACTGTAACTTCAATCATTATTCGTTTCGTTAGCCATAAAAATGTTATTATTTAGTTAGAACCCACTTATATTATGTAACATGAAATTAAATTGAAACTTATTTAATAGACTAAATAAATATATTATATTTTTAAAGTGTAGTTATCTACGTCTAAATTTTACAGATGAAAAAGTTTTTAAAATTGAATACTTTGGCTGAGATGAGAATGTTTTTATTATATCGTTTTAAATCATGCTTCGCTTGTACATTTAAAACTTCCAAACATCCTTTCATAATAGGAGGTCTTTACCTCTTATTATGAAAGGATGTTTGGAAGAGGCTGCTCTAATTTATTCCAGACCTAAAATTTTTCAACTTTATTTTGTAACAAATAGCAAAGGCAACTGTTGGTGAATCATATTTCGAGCATTACAGAGCGTAATGTCTATTTAGAATTGCACAACTCTAAACAAGTATAGCCCTACTTGTCTAGAGTTATGCAATTCTAAAAGTTTATTAGATACTCATTATTTGAGTGAGTGAATATCTGATGATGTATATATACCTAGGTGCCGCGTGATACCGGCAGAGTAGAATAGCATCACCTCATATCCTCCAATGGGTGTCGTAGAAGGTGAATAATGGACTAGCAAAGGGGTATTGATCACCTTATGCTCCGTCAACCAATCCGCATTGGGCAAACGTGGTGGACTACTGCCTAAACCCCCTTGGATGACAAGGAGACGCCTTGTGTCACTCACCGGCAATTTCCTTCATCATTACGAAAAAAATGTTATCTATTTTTTTCATATTGGAATACAGATAAAGAAATCATCAATCCAAGAGTTAATCGAAGTATCTGAAAGCAGAAAAAACCCATTAATTTTGACCAGATGTGCGATAAACGTTATCAAGAGGGTTAACCGTGACCTCATAAAAAAGCGGAATTTATTACATCTCACAACCCTAGCCCAGAAACTAAGACAGCGGAGGAAATAATAGAAAAATATCGTAATTAAAATCCAACCCTTGCTATAGTACCGTCAGTTATAAAGGGATAAAATTGGAGCGAGGCGCGCGTGACCGATGCAATGATATACTGTAGAGGCATGGGCCCGGATGGGGGCGGGCGTGCCTGCGCCGGGTTAAGCGATCTTTAACGACTCTCTTACCTCGTTTATTAGCTTGTAAACATATGATGCCAACTAATTATATTGCATTGTCTAAAACGCTATTTCCGGTTATCATTTCAATGCTTATTTTATAGGACATGGATATCTTCTTTCAAATCGAATTGTTGTACTTTTTTTTTGGTGCATAATGGCATCAATTTACAAACACTATCAGAATACGCTATAATATAATTTTGGTTGGGATTGATATTACTAATAATTGGGTAGTAGAACGGGCAATAACAGAAGCTGAGCCGGCGTCCCGCGCGAGACGTGACGAGGCGTGGTCACGGAGCCGAGCAGACATTTGGACCATCACGTTTTACATTACCCACAAAATGTGTGGCGTAAACTGGCAGCCGCCCTTGATTGCTATTGTTTTCTGTTGCCATACTCATTACTGCATAATAAGACTATAATAAGAACCATCACCATTTTAACGCTACAACGGAGAAGCGCCTGGTTTTAAGATAGAAGGTGTAGGTACACATCACTCCGGATCAATTGTCTGACTGAGGTATTGGCTATCTCATCTCCAAATGCCGGACACGAAACAGTTAGAATTGTTGTTATAATGTCAAACCAAGGTAGGTAACGCTTACCTAGCCAGACGAATTTAAATAAGCTCTACCGCCAACCAAAATAATAAGTGAGATACAGATAACTAAAAAAATTAATTATCTATACTAATATTATGTATACCTAAAGCTGAAGAGTTTGTTTGTTGGTCAGGAACTACAGATTCAAATGGAAAAATTATTTTATCGCGAGCTAAGCCGTGGGCACAAGTAAGATTATAATATAATAACATAATAACGAGTAATACAATGTTGAAATCAATTTCTTTAGTTGCAGATATACTTAGGTAAAAAGGTTATTTATTTGGTGTAAGCGTGGAGATATTGATGATACCTAAGTACTCGTAGCAGCCGAACCAACGTTTTGCTGTGGCTCAATCTAATATTAATTATGTATTAGGGAAGTATAATAGTATTCCAGTGAGAAAATATTTATAAAACTCGTTTTTCAATTTCAAATTTAATGAATAAAAATTTTGAGTTGCCGTGGTTATAAAGAAAGAAAGAAAAAATATTTTGTGGAAATACTTCGGAGTTTAAACATTTTAAGTACATATTTTTAAATGCAAAAAAAGACTAGAAAATAAATTTAAAAAACCCGCCTGCATATAAAGACTACAAAGATGGAAACAAGATCAAATATTGAAGGCAAACTTAAAACATATTGATGGTACTTTTGAGAACTTTTGTTCAACTTATTATGTATTAAATTCTATACCTCCGACTGGATGTAACTATGTTGAACAAAAGTTCTTAAAAGTACCATCAATATGTTTTAAGTTCGCCTTGTTGGAAAGCTGGAGTTTTTGGCGCTCCAGATTAGATCCGTCTTACGAATGAGAAGAGAACTTGCTTCAGAAATTTCCATTTAGCTGACTCTCTTATTTGGAAGTTTTATTTTGTTTACATAATTATTATTACAAGCATAATTGGTTAATTTTTAATAAGTAATCATTTAATGTTGCATTTTTTATTTTTAAAAATTGACGAGTAAAGACGCAGACAAAAGCTAGTCAAGTGGGAAATTATTTCCCAATTGTATGTTCATGGACATAGGGAAATTTCCCACAAAATATAAGTTTTAATGGCCATAGGGAAATAATTTCCCACCGCAAAAAAAAACTACTTACCACCTACTACTTAATTTATTCTTTAGTAGTCTTTAATCTCAATATAACCCCGTACTAATATATCAAAATCAATTTGTTTGAAGCCATGGCCGATTAAGGGCTATAAACTAAAGCTTTCTTTGCAATGTAGGTACTAGGTAAGTACTTCTTAAAAGCTGTCCTATAGCTTTTAAGAAGTACTTACCTAGTAAGCAGTCCATTGCAAAGCTTAGTTTTATAAGTATTTCGCAAAGTTTATGCATATCCTCATGTGTAAAAGACATATCCTAGATTTCTTTTATACAACTGATGACAAACAAACTGGCGACCCACCTGGTGGTAAGTGGATACCGTCGCCTATAAACATCTGCATTAACAAGGAAAATATCACTTGGTATTGCAGGTGCGTTGTCATACTGAGGCCTAAGATGAAATGCCTTTCATGCCCGGTAATTACACTGGCTACCTTTCCCTTCAATCCAAAACACAGCAAACTGTTTCACGGCTGAAATAAGATAAACAAGTTTTAAAAAAAAAAGTCCATCCGACTTCAAAAAGTATAAAAATAACATATTATTAAAATGTGTGCTAGGTACCTGCTGTACTGTTTGAACCCGGTGCCAAGCCATGCCAATCGTTCAGCACCACGAGCCCCTCATCACCTAAGCTGGCGCGTTCGGTCGGTCGCAATCGCGGGATGGTGTGATCAATGATTGTGATGTGGCAGGCGGACCTATAGAATACCTAGTTGGCTTGGCACCGACTTCAAACAGTACAGCAGGTACCTAGCACACATTTTAATAATATGTTATTTTTATACTTTTTGAAGTCGGTTGGACTTTTTTTTTAAAAAGTTGTTTATTTTTCTATTTTTAGTGTTTTATGTGGAATAATTGTTGTTTTTTTTATATATGTATATTACGCGATGGCCAACAAACTTGCGGGCCACTCGGTGTTAAGTGGTTCCGTCGCTTATAGAAACTTGCAATATTAACCATAAATCACTTAACTTTAGAAGTGATTTTTGGGTTTTGTGCCCCTTTTATGTAGGCGACAGGCTGGCAACCTCTCACTATTTGGAGGCACTGCATCGTCCATACTGCCAGAGGTGGTTTTATGTGTGAGAAAATGTTACAGTTTTGTACAAGTTTAACATCCAAATACTAACTATTACGGTGCTTTGCCTTCCATCATCAGCTCACCTAACAAGCTGAAAGAATACAACTTTCGGTCTTTAGGTTAAGTAGAAACTCCATAACGATTAAGAGTTTGATGATAATTCTTTAAATATTAAAGGTAGGTACCTTTAATATTTAAAGAATTATCATCAAACTCTTAATCGTTATGGAGTTTCTACTTCCATCATCAGCTCACCTGAATAGCCTGAAAGAATACAACTATCTCTCTTTAGGTACCTTTAATATTTAAAGAATTATCGTCCAACTCCTAACCATTAAGGAGTTTTACCTTCTATCATCAGCTCACCTGAATAACCTGAAAGAATACAACTATCGTTCTTTAGGTACCTTTTATATTTAAATAATCATCAACCAACTCCTAACAGTTAAGGAGTTATTCCTACCATCATCGGCTCACCTGATTAACTTAAAAAAATACAACTAGCGGTCTTTACGTGCCTATAACCTTTAAAGAATTATCATCCAACTCCTAACCGTTAAGGAGTTTTTCCTTCCATGATCAGCTCACCTGAATAACTTGAAAGAATACAACTATCGCTCTTTGGGTACCTTTAATATTTAAAGAATTATCATCCAACTCCTAACCATTAAGGAGTTTTTTGTTTCATCATCAGCTCACCTAAATTACCTGAAAGAACACAACTATCGGTCTTTAGGTACCTTCAATATTTAAATAATCAACAACCAACTCCTAACAATTAAGGAGTTTTACCATCCATCATCAGCTCTTCAACATGAGATGACTACCACACGCAATCATACTAGAATTGCTTTATAAAAAATATGAATAACCCTCCCTTTCCGTTGTTTTTCGAGGGTTGCTCTCGATTTTCCTAGCTTTGCATCATCAGATCCTGACTTGGTGACACTGGGGCCACTTCTGGAGTATACACTATCGAATAAAAAAAGAATTTTGAAAATCGGTCCACAAATGACAGAGATATCGGTGAACATACATTTACCTTCCATCATCAGCTCATCAACATGAGATGGTAACTACCAGACGCAAATGCTAGTATAGCTTTAGAAAAAATA